>BTPG01000008.1:135038706-135111206 GCA_036245525.1 Semisulcospira habei
ATCCCAACTTGAACGAAAACAAATAACCGGAGGGAGTGGGAAATGATCAGACATAACAAGCACAGTGCATCTCATATACTTGAGACACTAATTTTGCGTTACATGGACACACATATGTTTGATATAACTTTACTCTGGCAGTTCCTTAACTCTTAACACATTCTACCCCAGGACGGCCGAAATCCCCAATATTGAAGTTGCCCTCAGTAGGTCTGTATTACAATTCTAGAGACAGATCGAGCATGATAGTTCAAGGGTGGTGCCAGAACAGCTTGGCGCCTATGGGCGCCAAGCTATTCTGGCATCACCCTTGAACTGGCATGCTCGATCCGTGTTTTGCTGTGGTGTATCGGGGCTGAATGAGTTAAACTCCCAGAACTAAATGACTTTCGTTCTATAGAATGAAAATCAATTAGTCTGGGTGTTTAAGAGTTAAATGGGATACTCATTCTTAATTTCGTAATTGTAAGCTGCTAACCGATAAACCGTGAAAGTGTTACGACATACTCACTTTATAGATCCCCCCGCACTGACATTCTCTCCGAAGCCTTACCGCGAAAAGGAGTGCGTGACAAAGTGTGTACGTGTGTGTCTCTGTCCGTATGTGTGTGATTAGGTGGCCGGGGGAGGGGGTGGTGGGGGGAAGCGGGGGGGGGGGAGGGGGGGGCGTGTAGTGGGGGGGGGGGAGGCGAGGGCGGGAGTGGTGGTTGAGGGAGGGAATTACATGTATGTAAACAGGGAGAAAATCCCAACACTAAAAGAAAAAATCCGCTTGGAATAGACAAGTCTTAAATAATTTATTAACCCTTTCGCTCTCGGTGATCACGAATTTCGCGTCTGAAGCAAATGACCGCTTGGAATTCGCTTGAAGAACACAGACGTAAATGAGACAAAAACAGGCAAAAAGAACGCAGAACTAACAAGAGAGATAAATCTGGGTGTTTAAGAGTTATTTGGGATACTCATTCTTAAATTCGTAATTGTAAGCTGCAAATGCGGGGGCTCATGAGGATTTATGTCTCTTGCAACTGCATGGGTAGAGTTAGCCTTGTCCCGGCAGTTGAGGCGTTAAATTCTTCAGTGTTTGTTGTGATTTTTTATTTTGTTTGTTTGTTTGTTTGTTTGTTTTCGGGTGTGTGTTTTTGTTTGTTTTTGTTCTTGCTTTTTGTTTTTGTTTGTTTGTTTTTCATTTTATACGCCAAAAAGCAGTCGCCGTTTTGGTCTGGATTTTGTATGTACTTTGGGAGGAGAGAAAGGCCGTTTTAGCCTACCTCATAAGGACATCGAATCCTGGAATCCCGGAATGTGTATCACAAAGCACTTTATCATTCCTCATAAGCTTTATCTAGCTAAGCCCACTTGATGCAGTATGCTCAATAACGGTGATCTCAACATTCTGCACACGTATATTCTCGGGCAGCAAAAGGCCTTTGGCTGGCGTAAGCCTCATGTGAGCCGCGCTGGCCAGCTGAGGCTGACATCAGCCCAAGACGTTTTGTTTACGTGGTTGTTCACTTCAATCCAGCAAAATGGATTGACCATGAATGTTGAATTCATGGCCTAGAGAAATTAAGCTCCAGTTTTCAGTCCCCACGTTTATCATAAAACATTCTTATATCGAAGGGCTAATGAAAATGAACATTTGCATCTCTCGGCTGATTGATTGACTGACTGACTGACTGACTGATTAATTGATTGATTGATTGATTGATTGATTGATTGATTATAATGCACGCAAAACACAAACATCGAAACAAATTCTTCATCTGTAAAACACCTGAGTAAATATTCCATCAGCTGGACGTGCTCAAAGAGGCATAGATTCTCATAAGCCTTTGCGATAGCACGGGCTCATGAGAATCTATGCATCTTGCAGATGTCGGGCCGTGCAAGAAGGATTGCCCTCTTTTGCCCACTCACAGCCGCAAGACATTTGGCACGGTCCATGCACGCTAGCTTGAAACGAACACGGCCTGGTATACAGCGCCACCACCACCACCACCGCGCGTGCCGGTTGCTAAGGTGACATGCGCTATTGATCGGTTTGAAACAACATCGAATGTGTCAACCCTCCATCCGTGTAGGCACGTCCATCATGCGTGATGTTTGCTCTGTACAGGACTGGTCCCAGCTCGCACTTATTTTTCATCTGCAAGAGGCATAGATTCTCAGCGGCTACTTTCGCAGCGTCTCATGAGAATCTATGCCTCTTGCTGGTGTGGAAACGGAAGGAATTTTGTCTACATCTGTGTCCCCCAAACGGTGGTTGACGTGACCACTTGGAGAATAGAGTGACAGTGCAGTGCATGGGTTTTGGTGAGTGGGTGGAATGGATTGGTGGTTTCGAGGTTGACATGGTTTCACCGAGATGCTTTTCTTATTGTTGTTTTTAACTCAGTTAAAACTGACAGGCGTAAATAAATCCCTCCAAATAAATATATCTTTTGGAATCGTTCATGTACACGCAGCGGCCGGTATTTGCTTTTAATATTGTATCTAAGTTGTTGTTTTCTTATAGATTAGTATAGTTCTTATATTTCTTAGTTTAGTTTAGTTTAGTGCAGATAAAACCAAACTTTCAGCCTAAAAGTCAAATCAAAAATTGTTTTACTTGTCCTGGAGGAGCGGTAGGGGAGGTAATTGACTGAGCTCGGTAGACAAGTCGTGGGCCCATACAAATAGTTACTTCCCTTATCTGCCTTCAACCATTGACCTAGACGACCTGTGTCCCGCCTTTGAGTTTTGTAAGGACAATACGAAATACAAGGCGCTCTGCAACCACGACATGTTTTTTTTTTTTTTTTTTTTCGCGTTTTCAGCCGATTCTTACTTTTATTTTTTTCAGACCATACAGTCCAAGATCTTACAAAATAAGCTTACATATGTTTTCCCATGAGAAGAGGAGAAGACATCTATTTGAAACTGTTCGAATGTCCGTGTTAAGAATGGCGTGTTGTTGTTATTCCCCTCCTAAAAAGAATACATCTGCATATTTCATCGAAACAAATGTTAGATTTTGGACATCAACTCCACAGGTAGGTAAAATCGCTCATGCAATGAACTGGGGGTGTTCTAAATCAGTTAATAATTTTATCTTTTGCTTCGTTCAGCGAAACGCGATTTTATTCTCTCTTATTTTAGTCTCTTTAACCTGCTTCCGTCTGGTCGCCGCTACTCTGCTCTCAAAGCACGGACAAACCGTTTTAGTAACAGTTTTTACCCTAGTGCTGTCCGAGCCCTTTCAGTGCTATAAGCGTGCGATGATGTGCTCTGTGGGCCGATCAGATTTTCATTGCCGAGGACTGATGTTTTCGTGAATGACTGAGTGAGTGTGCGTATGTGTATGGTATTGTGTGGCCGGCCTACAGAGCACCTCGCCCATCCCTTGTGCTATCCCCTTGGTTGTTGGTGGCGCTTTTGGTCGAGCTGACTCCATGAGTCTCCTCCCCGGCAGGGCGCGCCCCCGACGGTCGAGAGAATAGTGCATATCAGTATTAGCCTAGTCTTACGATATATATTAACTAATTTTAAACCCGACTGTGATAACTAAATTAGTGACATATTTACTCTATGATAGTCTGTTTTCATTTTAAACGATATACCTTTAATTAATTTAGACTTTTTAGATTAATAGGCGTGTGTGTTGTGTCAGTGTGTGTGGGAAATGAGCGTGGGTGTGTGAATGGGTACGCATTGGGTTGTGAGATTAGTTGTTCAGTTTTAAAGTTTTGACAGTGTGTGTAGAGCATTGAATTGTGTGATGGAGTCGACTGAGATGTTTGTAATTGTAACGACACCAGCACACATTCCTATGCTTTATGTCTTAAGGCAAATGGCAATAAACAGTATTATTATTATTATTATTATTATTATTATTATTCGTAAGCAGAACTGAAGTGAGGAAAGAACACTTCCCTTGTAGTGCTACACTTTGTTGGTACAGGTGACCACAAACGATAATATTAACTCACTTCTGTACGTATGCAACCACTTGCTCTGTTTACAGTGTTTACATTTTTTTTAAATTGTGTTTTACTATAAGGCCTAATGTATAGTGACGAGCAAAAGAAATGCGACATTTTTGGAATGATGGGAAACACGTCAGTTTTAGGGAGTTTGAATGTCGTAAACGTAAAAGACTTCTCTGTTCTTCTTCTCCAAAGCTACGACCGTAAGGAAACATTCTGATGGGCGAAAGAGCATGCGGTTACAAGTCCCTACTCACGTGGTTTGTACCCAAAATTGGGGTTGGGGGGGTGGGGTGGGGGGGGGGGGGGTGAGAGAGAGAAATGTCTTGGTTACCGCAGTACAGATATTATTGGGTAGTATAGTCCATGTCTGTCTCATTCTGTATTTCATTCAGTGTTGTTCATGTTGCTAATATTGCTGCTGGTGTTGTGGCTGTTGTTGTTGATGATGCTGTTGCTGCGGTTATAGTTATTGCTTTTGTTGTTGTTGCTGCTGCTGGTGCTTTTGCTGCTGCTGTTGTTGTAGTCGTTACCAAACTGAAGGGGAATGTTCAGCTGAGCGATGAGGCTTACAGTGACAGAGTTTGAATACAGTTCGAATGAGTGCATGCGTTTCCGCGTGCGTAACTTGAAATCACAAACCAGCACACAAATTATGTCTGCATCGGCGCTCGTGTATGTACCTTCTTCCTGCACACATTTGTCATAGTAATGAACACACGTGACTGCATTTTCGTGATTCAGTCCTTTTTCTTCACTGTTTATTTTGGCTAGCTTTCTTAAAGGGTCTTTTCAAACGGTCTCCGTATTGAATGTGACTGTCATCTGTAGAGTCAAATACGTAAGTGAGCAAAAAGGTCCTAGGCCGACGTCAGCCGCCTGTTGGCTCCGCCTACATTCGTGCGCGGGGTAACAGGTTGCAGACGCCGGCCCGAGGTCCCTTTGCTTACTGACAGAGTATTCTTTGATATCGCCTTCAGCCACAGTCGGGCACGTTTGGTGGGGGCCGCGCCTAACATTATCGTTAGATGGGTCGAAGTTGGTTCCAAGTGCGCAAAGGCCATCAGGCCGACATCGGCCGCCGTTGGCCTGCACATGGCTGTGCGCGGGGCAACGACGACCAACGTCAGACCGATGGTCTCTGCACATTGGGTTGAATACTGTATGCTTTTGCGCGGTGAGCGCTGAAAAAGGTCTTGTGTGATTTTGGGTGTGCGTTAAAAAAAGGAATTATGCTTTTGAACTAGCACAACAAACGAAACTCTGTCTACTAAAAGAGGTATAGATACTCATGAGCCCCGCGCATATTCGGGACGCTCATGAAAAATCATTTCTTCTTGCCGTGCCTTATAATTACACACAACTTTGTTGCACAGGCGGGTTGGGAGTTTGTTTCGTGTTCAGTCGTGTGCTACAGACTGCATGACCAATTTGTTTTATTGTTTGGATGGATCAGTCTATACTTGCACTTTGAAGCTCAAAATACGACACCACGCTGCTGGCTGCAAGAGGCAAAGAACCTCATGAACCCCCGCAGTGGATGGTGCTCATAAGCTTTCTTGCATCTTGCTGGCCCAATTTTTGTCAATGTTTTTTTAATTGGTGGTGTTGTTTGATGTTAAATTTGCCCCGCTTACCAAAAAAAAAATAAATAAATAAAAAAAGGCGCCCACTACATTTAAGATGTTCACCCTAAAGACATCAGAGCGGGAGATGAACAAACAGATGATGACAGTTAATGGGCAGTTAGCATAACTGGAAAGTCAGACGAGATTTAAAAGTACATTTAAATCATTTGTCCATTACTCCTTGCATGCGGTTATTTATAACAAAAAGACACCAACAAACAAACACCAATCGGGCTAACTGCGGCCGACGTCGGTCCGAAGGCCTTAAGAGCATTGGGCAGGTGTAAAAATTGAAATAAGCAGGTTTAACTCATTCGAGACTTGCTGATTCCGAATACACGGCATAAAAGTCACGTATCCGGACGCAACACGTCTCGAATGTGTTAAACAGAAGAAAGACAACTTGGGCATGGTTGGATCTGCCCCTGTACGATTTTGTTGAAAGAATCTGCTGATAAAATAAATGGGCTTGCTAACATTAACAGTAGATAAGACAGAGGCGCATGCTAATTTGCTGAGACACTAACCGGTTATGCCGGGTTCAGCATCTCAGCTAAACCTGTCTGCGTGCAGAAAGACAATGGGGGAAGGGAGAGCGAAAGGGGGAGGGGGGTTGCGGGGGAAGGGGGGGGGGCGAAGGGGGTGGGCGGAGGGTGTCTGGTGCGTAGCAGGCAGGGGTGGGGGTGTGGGGTGGGGGTAGGATGGGGGTGAGGATTCGGTGTTAGTGGGGAGTGGGTACCCAGTAAGCAAAGGTCCTTGGGCCAAGGACGGCCGCAGTGGGCCAACGTACGGCTCTGCGCGGGCCCACTGCGGCCGTCGTGGGCCCGAAAACGTTTTGCTACTGGAGTAAGTGTTTAAGGAAAGAACATTATACTTGCTTGTAAATGCAGATTAGCTTTAAATACATGCGGATTCAGTCCGCGGCAATACCGAAAATTTACCGTCGCGACTGAAATGCTTTGTGGGTGGCTTAACCCCTTTACTGTGAGTGGACGCAAACTTACGAGCCCAAATTCAACACCAAATAATCCAATCAATCCAAGAAACACAGATATAAATTGTCTCAGCAATAGGCGGAAGCTCGTGAAATTCTTTGCCTCTTGCAGCTGGGTGATATTCGAATTTTTCAGGAAGTTAAGGGGTTGACATATTCACTGGGAGAAAAAAAATGAACCTCGACCAAAAATTAAGAGAGATATAGATCCTCATGCGCCCCCGCAGCTTGCGGGGGATCTATACCTCTTGCTAAAACACTCTGTGTCCATGTTACTTTGACGGCTATAAGGGTCTTTGACGTGGAATTTACAATTACTTCCCAAACAGGCTGCGTCCACTAACAGCGAAGGGGATATCCAATGCGCAAAGGTCATGGGGTCGACGTCTCAGAAACTACTGCACCTCACTGCCGGATCAGTAACAAAATAAATCTGCCTGAGGCTCACGGATAGTGAATACCGTTACGTACCCAAGGATCCTTGTTAGTTCATCGCACACAACAACAACAACAACAACAGCAACAAAATCGTCCAAGGAACATGGACACACAAGTAGGGTAAGCAGGAGACACAGATCAGCATGAGACCTCGCGACAGCGGGGGCTCATGATCTATACCTTTTGCATTTTGGTGTTGTGTGTTGCGCTCCGACAGTGAAAGGGTTGATTAGGTTGTTGGCAAACCAAATCACGAAGCTCCGCCCTTTTAAAATTCAACTTCCTGACAGTTCACATCACGCAACCACGTATACCGACAGAGTTTGAGGTACCACAGAAACCTTTCAAAACCTTTCGCATTCAGTGACATACAATTTTCAAAAACATGACACTAACTTAATTACAGCTTGCTAGACGCATTCCGCCCCTTCCCCCGCCCCCCACTCCCCTCTTTAGAAACTCCCTTTTAGAATATTATCTTATAACTTGACAAATGTTTCTAATCCTTATCAGAAATACAGTTTGTGCCTCTTGTACCCTCTGTTTTTTTTTTTTTTTTTTTAATATTCTCTTATAACTTGACGAAAGTTTCTAATCCTTATCAGAAATGCAGTTTGTACCTCTTGTACCCTCTTTTTGTGTGTTAAGTCATGCACGACTTCCTATAATGGTCTTTAAACATCTAGCTTGAAGGCATTGAATATATAGTGCATCGCAGTATAGAAAATCTGAAAATGTTTTCAAGTAGTTTACAGTAACTTGTTAAGTTCCTGGTTCGCACCTTCGGCATTTTAATGCAGATTAGCCCTGTAGTTTTGTTGGAGTCTGGACAGTTGTGAACAGCTCTTCTCCATTTACAAGAGGCGTAGATACTCATGAGCTTATGAAGTCGCATGGGCTCATGTATATCCTCTAGTCAAGAATCAGCTCCAACTGAACGACATTTCGCCTCTGTTCATTATGCGGAGGAAGTCTGTCTCTGCAGAAAATGTGAAACTATGATATTTGTACCGGACCGTTATCTGCAAGAGGCTCAGTTATATTCTCATGAGCCCCTGCAACGCAGGGGCTCATGAGAATCTATGCCTCTTGTTGGAAACACTAGGCTTCACATACCATCCCGCGGTGAAAGTCTGTCGTCGGATTTGAAGACTGCCACCGCAGAGAAAAGCCACTGGGGCAATGCGCAGTCAGTGATAACTTGCGAGGTGAAACGCACAGGTAGGCGGGGCACTGTCCCTGGCCTGCATGCACACCTGAAAAGCTGGCCACAGATCGAAATGACGATTAGGGCTGCTCGGCGGCCGGATTACCTGCAAGTCCAAAGTGGGTGTTAAATCTGGGATTATACCATGGATCTACGGCTCCACCCGATCTACACTGGCCTCGCCTTCGTTGTTTTGCCAGCCGGTAAGTGATATGTTTAGACAGCTTGTACACACACGTAGACTGTGTGTCAGGCACCAAGAAATGGCGATGTGTATTATATCTTTGATTGTTTTCGTTGCTACAGAAATTGCGATTTTCCGTACTTCAGGTATAGGCTAAAAACAGCGCGTCTTTCGACGCAAACGGTGGATATAAAAAGCTCAGACAAATAAATGATATCGCATGTTTGTTCGTGATTTTAAATAATTGTTTTCGTCGAAACACGTGCAGTTTAGACCTAACTTTTATTTTCTTAGGCGCCCAGAAATGGGGATATGTTTGGTTTGTTCTTTAATGTGGAAATTATGTCAACTGGCCAGAATTAATGGCTGGTTGAAAGAAGACCAGCACGGCTCTGTTTTTTTTTTTACCGCTGTAGATTCAATGGGCTTGCATGAGCGTGTGTGTGTGTGTGTGTGTGTGTGTGTGTGTGTGTGTGTGTGTGTGTGTGTGTGTGTGTGCGTGTGTGTGTGTGTGTGTGTGTGTGTGTGCGTGTGTGTGTGTGTGTGCGTGTGTGTGTGTGTGTGTGTGTGTGTGTGTGTGTGTGTGTGATGGTGTGTGTGTGTGCGTGTGTGTGTGATGGGCCGGTGTGTGTGTGTGTGTGTGTGTGTGTGTGTGCGTGTGTGTGTGTGTGTGTGTGTGTGTGTGTGACAGTGTATATGTGTGTTGGGGGGGGGGGAGGGCTGGGGCGGTATGGAAGGGGGTTGTTTGGCGTGATTTGGGAGGGGGGGGGGGGGTGACTTGGTATGACAGGGTGTAGGGTGGGGTGGGGGGGGGGGAAGCAGATGCGCGCATGTTTGTAATTAAGTTTATGAGTGCTTACGCTTGTTTGCGAGTTCCTGTTTGCATGCGCATTGTGAATTTATTGTAATAAAAAAGCAAACGAACAACAACAGCAAAAACATCAAACAACAAACAAACGATAAATATGAGCGAAAGCTTGTGTGACTCATGGTCGTGAGATCCTACCCCAAAAGTGTTTGCGCAAGACTGGAAACGGCAAAACCTGTAATTCTACTTCTTTTTATACAAGCACTCGACATCACCAATCAAATATCAAGTCTCTTTTCACTAAAATGCCTTTTTCGTTCACATGAACTTGAACACGGGGAAGCTAAAGGACCAAACTTTCCTATGCCTCGCTATTTCCTTTCAAAGAAAGTTTGTTGAGGTGTAACAGGGCTTTCGCTTCCACAGAAAAATTGTTCACACATTGTAAATGTCGCTAACCACAATAGAGGCTCTTCCAACTAAGGAAGACGGTTCGATCATGATAGGTCAAGGGTAGTGCCTGATTAGCTTGACGCCTTCACGCGCCAAGCTAATCAGGTACCACCCTTGAACTATCATGATTGAGCCGTATTTCGGAGTTGACGTTGGAAGCAAACTTCACGCTTATCTGTAAACCAGCCAGAACGACGTGTTTCAGTTCCAGGCTCGGTGTCCCACATCCAATCAGTTTAATTTGACTCGGACGAGTGCTGTTAAATGAAATCTTTGTGTACGCATAACACGAACGGGTTGAATTCAACCCGGTGAGCTGTCGCAAGTTTTTCTTAAGTCATATGCCTCACCCTTCTTCTGAGAATAGGATATGAAACACTCAGCTTAGTTTTGCTGAGTGTTCGTGGCGTATAGTTTGCGTACTCGTCGAAGTTATAGAAATCATAGGATGCATGTGTGGTACATGATATAAAGCTAAAGTGCGGGTGGAATTGAGGGTGGGGGAAAGAATGGGAGAATGTCCAAACTTTGCCATGTCCTGCCCACTTCCAAGATAAAACTCCCAGCATTTTTGTTTTCTTGTACCCACGCTTCAAGAAATGCCTTACTGGAATTATGTTAAAGAACATTCAACCCTCGAAATCGCCATTATCCAGTATCTGTCATCTACCCCCGCCCCCACTCCCCCCCCTCCCCAACAAAACATTCCACAAACAAACAAACAAACAAACAACAACATCATCAACAACAACAAATACACAACAAAATCAATCGACTTCCTTAGGACATTCTTGCAGTGGATAGAAGGATTAAATCGTAGTTGTGAGAATACGGTCAAAAACTTTACTAAATTTTAGTATCAAAATAGCTAAAAAGACCCTCGTACACAATTACCATTCGTCTTGAACGAAAAACGCTTACCAACAGCCAAAAGCTTAACACATTCTACCCCAGGACCGAAATCCCCAATTTTTTAAGTTGCCCTCTGAGAGGACTGTGTTACAATTGTAGAGATAGCTCGAGCATGGTAGTTCAAAAGTGGTGTCAGAATAGCTTGGCGCCTATGGGTACCAAAGCTATTTCTGACACCACCCTTGAACTGTCAGTACTCGAGCCATGTCTTGCTATGGTGTGTCGGGGCTGAATAAAGAATGCATTTACATTCAGATGTTTTCGGTTTTATCAAAGCAATCATACACTAACCAGGCTTACTAACAAGACACTGCCAAATTAGCTTGTCCCCTTTCACTCCTGACACGACATCAGCCCTTCACTGTCAGAGTACGCAGACTGTTTCGGAAATCATTCTTAATTATAGGGCAATAAACTCCATCCATCCAAGAAAGGGGGATACGACGTGGCGTCAGCAAGAGGTATAGATCCTCATGAGCCTCCGCAACTGCGGGGGGCTCATGAGGATCTATACCTCTTGGAGTTGGGTATGTTCACATGTTTACGCCTGGAATGACATTTAAAGGTTGCGAGAGACATTGTAAGCTGGCCTGCTCAGGCGAAATGGGCGATTGTGTATGGTGGTCATGAGAGCGGGGCAATGCGTTTGCCCGTCATCGCCTCGACGGACTAATGACATGTTCAAGATCTACGTACATTGCAAACTGCAAAGCCACTTAGCCAAATATGCAGTGTAAGTACCTCTTTCATGTTCAGCGCCAAGAGCTGAGAGGTAGTGCCTGATTAGCTTTGATCCGGCAATGTCTCACTGATTGAGGGAAGGTTTATTCAGGTATTAAATTGCGCCTCTTTCGCATTGTCCCATTAGATATAATCCTCAAGATTGTACAAAACACACTAATCAAAGAGACGTACAGGAATACACCTACATATTAACTCTTTTAAGGCGCACCGCATCAATAACTGCAAACTGAATCTCGTATAGCGTTGCCGTTATGATGTATAACATCTTGAATGAGTTAAACTATCCAGATAAGTCTGTCAGTCTAAAGGGTGGTGGGTAAGGGCACATTTTCAAGCCGAGCAAACTGTACTTTTCATTTAGGTTTCAATTTAGATTAAGTAACAGCCCCGTACGCCAAAGGACCTCGGGCCGACGTCGGCACCACAGTCGGCCCGCGCACAACAGTGCGCAGACCGAGTGCGGCCGAGCCGGTCGGCTCTAAGAGATTTCTGTGCATATAAAGACTGACTTTGCAAATCATGTGTTACAATTTTAAAAAGACACACAAAAACTCAATGCGCAAAGGCCATCGGGCCGACGTCGGCCGCCGTTGGCCCGCGTACAGCCGTGCGCGGGCCAACGGCGGCCGTCGTCGGCCCGATGGCTTTTGCGCACTGGGAACTGACGACGAGTGGTGACAAAAAGGCTCATACAGAGTGTGTAAACTCAGAGGGGGGTGACTCAGTTGTTGTGGTGTTGTACAAGCACATAACTATGTATATCGACAGTCACCAGCAATCACCCAGGGGAAAAAAAATGCCTTTCTGGACACTGCTGGAGAGGGTTTTACCACTAGTCTAGGAGAGCTGAGGAGAGCAATATTACAGGCAGTGTATAGAAATATTGTTTGTCTTCCTCGCTTATTGGTTCTACTGCGGACTGAACGTTCGGTGAAATCCACCCACTTGCACACCAAAGCCGGAGAGTCGTTGCAAATGAAATCAGCAAGAGGCAAAAATCCTCATGAGCCCCCCGCGAATGCGGTGGCACATGACGGTCTATGCCACTTGCTGATGAAGGCTTTGTTGATGTTACAGTCACATGCAATGGGTACGGAAAGGTTGTAAATTTTTTTCACTTGCAGTTGAAGAGTTGTAGACAAGCACATGCCAATGCAGATAAGCACTCTCGATTGCCAGTCTCGAGACGTTTTCTTCCTTCGCAAGCCCCTTGAATGATTCTATTTTTTAATATATAAAGAAGCGATATAACAAAGAAGCTTTGTGCACATGATGGTGGTCTCTGAAACAGGTTTGTGATCAAAATGTAGTAAAACTGATACTGATATTTTAGGTTTGTGATCACATTACACTAAGAGCTGTGCGTGAGGTATGGAAATATGCCTCACTTAATGGTCAGGATAAACAACACGAAGCAGTAACCCCTTCCCTCCCACTGAGCGTAGCCTACATTTTGTTTTCGAAGCCTTTTTTCATTTGAAGACGAAAAGACAAAACCGTCTAAGAAAAATGGACAGCAAGTGGACCCAGCAAGAGGCATAGATCCTCATGAGCCCCCGCTGTCGCGGGGGCTCATGAGGATCTATGCCTCTTGCAGTCAGATCGCGTGCTCTTTTTCTCCGCAGTGAAGGGGTTAAATGTGACACGTTTCTGATCAGTAGCTTAACGACCTGATGAAATTGAAACAGAAAGCTATCTACGGTCGACTACTTTGCTTATTTGCAACAAAGTTGGATACCACAAAAGCCGCATAAAACAACCCTTTTTGTTTTTGGAGGTCCCGACAAGCTAATCTGGCACTGCCCTTGAATTATCAAAGTCGATCCATCTCCTGCAACTGGTGCATAGTCAGTCATTAGATGACCCCTCCAAAATTTGGGAAATACGGCCGTCGGGCTGAATGAGTTAAAGCTATTCAAAGTTTACTGTAATAATGACAGTATTCACAATTTGGTTTTTTTTGTTGTTATTATGTCTTCAATTTGACTGATTGAATGATGCCTGTACAATACAGCGGCTACCAAATGTTGCCTCAAACAACTCGTTAGATAGTGGCTTATAGTGGATTATAAACTTGCATTGCGTAACGTTATTCATGACCACGGCCGTTGCAGCATTCCTGATTACAAATTGTCCCCGTTCCGTAAAAGAAACGGTAATTTATACACGTGTGTAGACATAAATTCGTCTGAACAACAATTTATAGGAAATGTTTGTCAGAGTGTGTGTGTGTTTGTGTGTGTGTGTGTGTGTGTGTGTGCGCGCGCGCGCGTGTGTGTTTGTGTGTGTGCGTGTGTGTGTGTATGTGTGCATACGTGTGTGTGTGTGTGTGTGTGTGTGTGTGTGTGCGTGTGTGTGTGTGCGCGCGCGTGCGTGTGTGTGTGTGTGCGTGTGTGTGTTTGTTTATGTGTGCAAGTCTGTTTGTCAGTTTTTTCTAGTCTGTATGTCTGTCGTCAAGTGTGTCTGTTTTTTAACTTGTGTTTTTGCAAGGTTTGCATGTTTGCCAAGTCTGTAAGTTTTTCTGTCTGTCTTTCTTTTTGACTGGGTGAGAATGTATCTGTGTCTCTTTGTTCGAGTACAGATGTACACCGTCCGGTTTTTTCGCTAAATATATTTGTTCACATCTTCCGTTGAAACTAATAAGCCAAAAGACATGTACTAGAGCTTAGCCTGCACCACTGGTTATTCAGTGAGCTACATGTCATCGGGCCGATGTCGGCCGTACCTGGCCCGCGCACACCAGTACGCGGGTCAACTGGGGCCGATGCTGACCCGATGACCTTTTGCTTACTGGATAGATTTGTACTTGGTTATGTCTCATTACTTCATCTACAGATGTCGGTAATTGTGACTAGCTGGCGTTTCCACGGCCGCTTAATCGGCGCTCTATGAGGATTAGAATAGCCCCAAATCGCCTTCTTATCCTCTACCTTTAGATGTTATCAGGTTTATGTGTGCAGGTCTGTGATATTGGAACTTACGGCTTGAAATCACAGAACAGCACTCTCATCTGTCTTGTGTGGTAGTTCTGTCAAATAATACAGACGTATACATTCTTAAATTTAGCCATTCTCAGAATTATCCATGTTCAGATTTTGCCATTCTTAAATTTAGTCTTTTTTTTTCAGATTTAACCATTCTTAGAATTACCTATTCTCTATTTCCCATTCTCAAAAGTGCTTGAGAATCCGGCGACTGCTCAGATAAAGGCACACGCCTAGACCAGCACAACAATAACGAAACACAAATTTCATTTTCATTTCGTATACTTAAATTTTCGAAAGAGGCGCAAGCTAATCAAGCATATCATTTTAGCTTTCATTTGTAAGCTATATCACTCGCCATGTATACATAGATGCATGTACAAATAGTAAATTTCAAACGCACTCTGAGTGGACAAGCACTAAACAGCAGAAAAAAAACTCGCTTTCAAAGGACGAGCACAAAACAGTGTGTTGTGTTGCGCCTCTCAAAGTGTGTTTCTTTCCTTCTTGGTTACTATTTAGTATTGTGTATGTAATAAGCATGCATTCACCATTTTGGAGTGGGTTTTGAAACATAATATTCTTCATTCTTCGTCATCTTCATAAATGAAGGCAATTTATTATGAGCGTGAGAAATGCATTCCCTGATTTGCCAATCAGTCTGCTTCACCTGTGTTCTATGGGTCCGAACAGAGACGAAATATCAAAGCACTTTGTCGATAAATCAATTGTGCACTTCGGCAATTTCCTTTTTCGCCGAGAGCATAAATTCGTTCAAGCGTTAGATTAGAGTTCGGGCGTGTTGATTCTGCCTCCCATTGCTGAGAAAAAAATCAATCGGAGAATAATATGCTGAGCTTGAAAAGCGATGTGTAAATTAAAAAAAGAATTAATGTGTTTCAGTGATGTATGACTGATTTCTGAGCTAAAGGTTGGGAGATTGATTGATTGACCATGAGATAACTCAAAGGTTGTGCCTGAATAGCTTGGCGCCTTTGGTGCCAAGCTATTCAGGCACTACCCTTGAAAGGTCGAAGTCAGTTCATCCCCCGCAACTTGCGAGCGTGAGTTATTTTTATTATTTGGTGATGCGCATTTCCTTCGCCTGAGGCAATCGCTGATTTGCGTAGACTCATCATTCTTGTCCATAATCAGAAAGCTAGGGCTGACAAAGTATCGCAGCTTGTCCCAGCGCGCAAAACTATTACATAATTCTGATTGAGCAGCGCGATATTTCTAGACATGTGTGTACTGGTCTGTGATTTTGGACCTTACGGCTTTCAGCTGTAAGGTCCAAAATCGCAGACCAGCACACAGTGACACACGCATTAATGATTTTTTTTTTTCAAATTAAAATTATTCGTTCACGTGCATGGTAGCCGATGTACCACGAGATAGCATTGTGCTCATCTAAATCAACTGACAAGAAATTAGTGTTTCATTTAGGGCCGCTTACATGCATTTAAACCTGCAGCCTCTGATTTATTAGCTCCATTCATGCTCTTTTGATCAGCGCTAATGAGCTTCCATGTCACACTGTGTGAAATAAATGCGTCTTCCGTGCGTCGACGTTTGAAAATATTATTTTTTGATGCAGATTAGTGAGTTTCAGATTACGTTAGATCAGTTAACCGTTTTAGCGCAATCGGCGCATTCCCTGAATTTTGGAAGTGTTAGTTAACGACTATGTACCACTTGCAGGAGGTGGAATGACCATGATAATTCAAGGGTAGTGCCAGATTAGCTTGGCGCCTTCAGGCGCCAAGCTAATCTGGCACTACCCTTGAATTATCATGGTCAATCAATCTCCTGCTGTAGGGTGTTGGCGCTAAAAGGGTTAAGGCTGGGCTTTCAAAAACTTTCTTCTTATCTTTTTTCAGTCATGTCTACCTTCCTTTCACAATCCATGCGAGTATGCACACGTAACAGAGGTGTGTGTCTGCACCTTGTCCTCAACGGGGGAAACTCTCCTGATCACAAAAAAAAAGAAGAGAAGAGCAAACGAGTCTTGTATTTCAAGACATTCCAACTTCATAAGTAAAGTCAGAATTATTGTACGTCATGCTAAGAACATTTCTAACGAGGATATTGTGAACTATTAATCCCTTCATGCTTTTAGCAGGTCCCGTTTAAATTTCCTCAAGGCACCTCCACCTAGCCGGCCACTGCGAACGTTCAAGCTAACAAATGCCCGACCAGATAAATCGGAAGAAAATGACCTGATAATTTAGCGCATTGTGAGAGAGAGTAAATGTTGTGGCTACTAATCATTGTTTCCCGCGGCCTTGGACGAATAGCAACAGAGCTCAATGCAAACAGATTTATCTCCGTGGACCAACTACCGGGCGAAAGGTCTTGATCCACTTCCCTTTGCAGGAAGGTTTATTTGCCAAGTCGGCTTCGCCGTGATAGTGGCCAACCCATACTTTCTGCGTTCAGTGAACCACATCTGCAAGAGGCATAGATCCTCATGGGCCCCCGCAATTGCGGGGGCTCATGAATATCTATGCCTCTTGCTCACTCAATGTGTTCTGTTTATGTGTAATTATATACATGTATATGAATGTTTGCGCGAATGCTTTTAGTCTAGCAAGGACATGACATGACAGAAGAAAGGGCAATGTACCTAGCCAAGTATCATTGAAACATTTAATGCTTTTCATTTCAATGCATTGTGTTCCTTAGCTAGGTTAGCTTAAAAAAAATTAATATAAAAAACGAACAAACAAACAACAACAACATGTTGTTGAGCAACTACTGCCGTGCCTAACATGAATACTCCAGCCCAGTGTTATTATGTTTCGCACATATGAGGCGGACACGGGTAGTTATTGTTGGCAATCGGTCCCTTCGCTGCTAAAGATCATCACAAATCCGGGTGTGCCGCATGACGCCCAAAGTTCAGTACCGAACGGAGACACCCTTTCGATCTGAATAATGAAACGCAACAATCGGGGTGTGCTGTGTTCTTTCAGAGCTAAATGTGTGTGTGCTGGTCTGTGATTTTGGACCTTACGACTTGCAGCCGTAAGGTCCAAAATCGCAGACCAACATACAGGGTTCTGATACAGCCCGACTGCCACAGTTAAAGGGACCTGCTTCAGGCAAGACTGGGTTGATATTTCACAAATATCTTCTGTATAAATGTTTGTAGCGCAGTTGTCCTACGTTCGTACAGTAATGCTGAACAAAAGTGATAACTTAACCTATGAAGTTTGACTGTCGCAAAATGAAAGACTTTTCTGCTTTTCTTCTTTTATTTTTGTACGTAGGACGATGCAGAGAAGGAGCAGTTAAAAACAATAACAATAACAACAACAACAACAAAAAACACCACTCTGTTATGCGTGCTCACTCGCATGGGTTGTAAAAGAAAGAGTAAAAAAAGTCTTCCTTGAGGCAAGAAGATTTTGAGAGACCGTTGTATTGGCATATTTTATTATCAAAAGCGCGCCCTAGAGCAGATTGCTTTAACCCTATTAGCCCCACGGGTGCATTTCCCAACTTTGGGAAGTGTTAATTAACGGCTATGTTGCAGGAGGTGGATTGACCATGATAATTCAAAGGGTAGTGCCAGATTAGTTTGGCGCCTGAAGGCGCCAAGCTAATCTGGCACTACCCTTGAATTAAGGCGCCAAGCTAATCTGGCAATACCCTTGAATTATCAGGGTCAATCAATCTCCTGCTGTAGGGACTCGGGGCTGAATGGGTTAACGTGCTATAACCATAACTCGTGTACGTCTTTTATCTTTCCATGCGCAATTTACACAGCTGTAACCCTACAGGATCATTGCAATTAAAACCGCTACCGACACCCACAGGGCGGTCCGTGGCGCAGCGGTAAAAGCGCCTGCTACCAATGCAAGAGGTGAGAGGTTCGATACCCGGTTCCGGCGTCGGACTTTTCTCCTCTAGTAAGTGTCACCATTAATTCGGGCGGACCGTCGGGGGTTCTTTCTCCGGGTACTCCGGCTCTTTCCTCCCCCACGAATTTGGTATTAATTTCAGTACACTTATTCAAATTTCCAAAAATTATTAAAAAAAAACGATTTAAATTTCCAAAATTTCAGTAGCTCGCTTGAGCTTGCCCTTAACACCACGTGAATGTTCTGTGTGTGAGGGAATGCGCGTGATTCACGTGAGCGTGCTTGTTGGGTTCAGTTCGCGGCTATGCCCTGCGCATTGAGTCATATTATAAATATGAGAAATGCGCCATATAAATACTATGTATTATTATTATTATTATTATTATTATTATTATTATTATTATTATTAAATAAGCGACTGCAGGTGCAGGAGAATAGAAGAATCTTATATGCCTGTTGGTGACCAAGATGTGCTATATGTACCTGTTCCTCAAATTCGTTCTGTCGAATAACTGTGTGCACGGCAAAATTCAGTGCATGTAGACCTACGAGGTTGTGTGTAATGACCCCAAGAAATGTCAGATTGCCGAGGACATACGGACCCTTTCGCTATGTCGGCTCCCCACCCATCCACCCACGCCCTCTCCAATGGTTTCTTTCAACCCGGATCAGTCATTGTGTAGACCATTTAAGTTCAATCCCATTCCGGTGTAGCCATGTAGCACAATCAGGCAGCAACATTCATGTCTGTGAAGCCATCATCGCAAAACGCTGGCATGTGTGGGGCTCATGAGGATCTATGCCTCTTGCCGGTCCCATTCATATCTGTGTTCCTCCGGCGGGGGTTGTATCAGTCTGTCTGAGGTGGTCTCGTTTGTCTGCCCAGGGAGGACAGAAGGAAGCGAGTCCATTTTTTTTTTTTTAGAAAAGCAAGATTCTTATTGCATTTCAATGAAAATATCGCTTTTCACAAATATTATAGACTACTGTGTTTTGTCCTCACGGGACAGACATTTCATAGTAAATGGTAATAAGGAAATAATGAAGTTTGTGTATAATAATCCCGGATATACGTACATTAACTCATTCGAGACGTGCCGCATATGGATACGCGGCTATTGCCGCGTATCCGTATGCGTCACGTCTCGAATATGTTAAACGAACGATGAGTTATAAAGAATCATTTCCATTTTGAATGTGCACGATCGTTCATTACACATTTCTGCACTCGCCTTGCTTGCTTGGAGACATCTGCCAGGTGCCGTGCATGTCTTTGCGTGGGTATGCCTGTTACATTTTCATACTTTGTCATTTATATCGCTGATCCGATTCAAACTTGTTGGAGGCTTCATTGAAATTATTGACTCAAAATTTCACACATTTATCTGTAAATTGTCTGTCTCCTTTCTGCAAAATGTCCGAGGTTGCTAAAAAGAAAATAAGCATGCCAAAAAAAAAAAAAAAAAAAACCAGTCCTACTTTAATCAACTAGCTGAGATGTATTCACTAGTTTGCGCAATATTGTCGCGTCAGCGAAATTATTAGTGTAATTGCTATCCCTCTGCACATATTTTGATTATGGCTAAACATGACAGTCATTACAGCTCGTGCTACAGGCAAAAGGCATCCGGCCGACGTCGGCCGCCGTTGGCCCGCGCACAGCCGTGCGCGAGCCAACGGCGGCCGATGTCGGGCCCGATAGCCTTTGCGCACTGGGCTTCTTTCGCGCGTGAATATAATCCAAATGGCTGTTTGGTTAGTAATTTTTGGGTTGAACATCTTCACTGCCGAGAAAAAGTGAACACAACGTGTTTTGCAAGAGACATAGATCTTCATGAACCTACGTAGTTGCGGGGGCTCATGCGGATCTATGCATCTTGCTGACACCACTTTGTATCCACGTTCCTGTGACGAATTGCGCTCTTTGACTTTGAATCAGCAAATTAACACATTTCAGGCACACAGCCTGCGTCCACTTGCAGTCAAGTGGCAGCGCCCTGGTCGCATGAGTGATAATGGATGGGTTGGAGAGGGGGGGGGGGGGAGGGGCAGAAATACATATTGCCCATGGAGGTCGACCTAAACATTGATCAATCCATGCACGCTGCAACTGCGGTACTTTAATAAACCAGGACCTTTTAAAGGGACTTGCTGTAGTAGAGCTAGTCCGTCTGTTAGACAAGCCATGGATAATAAACCAAATGGTGTACTAAAGCTGGGCTTTGCTGAGGCCGATGTATCCACAGGCGATGGATGCCATAAACAATGACTACTTGAAAATCACTCTCCTCTAGATGAGGGTGAAAACGAATTTTAATTTGAAATCTTTCCAGTGTTGCAACCTCAGCATGTGTGTGTACCTCTCCGCACGCGAAAATGTGACAAAAGCAGCCCGAAGTATCATCCGTCATCCTGTCGTCAGCTGTTTCCCGACTTGTTCTGTGGGTATGACCCCGGGGCGCAAAAGGTCCCCGGGCCGGCGGCCGTGTCCTGCGGCGTGCGCGGGCCAACTGCCTCCGTCGGCCCGAAGACCTTTTGCTTAATAGATATTACGATGATGAAAAAGGCTTCCACGTGTTCTCATACTGTATATGGAGCAGACGCTTTTTTGCGAGTCGCGATGACTATATTTGTAGATAAGTCGTACGAGTCTGTGATTTTGGACCTTACGGCTTGGAGCCACAAGGGCAAAAATCACATGAGTGTCAAATAAATGGGCCGCGAATTTGATAATGTCGTTGTGTTGACTGACATCACAGTTGTGTTGAATACAAATTTTGGAATCAGAATTCAAAGTTGTAGGCTAGTGGGAAGGTTATCATTTCAGAACTGTACATTTTAAAACTGCTTCGTGTGCACTTTTTAAGACAGCAAGACAGTGCGTTTTCGTGACAGCTTTCTCATGATTAGAACATGCACACATTATGTTTACTTTCCGTTATTTTGCTTGGATGATGTACCTAGACTTATGCGATAGTGGAGGTTAACACTGCATGCATGCTTAATCTTTTACACATTAATTTTCCGGAAGATAAAAAATCTTGCACACTAGTCTTTTCAAATCCAGATTCATAACACTCACACGATATACTCGTTTCGTGAGCACTTTGAAAGTCGGTGAAGATGGATCAATCATTAAGGTACGTAGGTCAAGGGTCGTGCCTGATTCGATTGGCGCCCTTAGGGCGCCAATCAAACCAGGCACCACCCTTCAACTATACCTGAACACTCCATCCATCCGCATCAGTTGGTGGCTGAACTGAAAGAGGCGTGAAAGCTTGTTAGGTTTAATCCTGTCAGGGCGAGCCAGTCCGGCAGGTCTGTGTCAAGCCAAAAAAAGAATAAAATACAATGGGGTCTCGACGCGATACAGTTCTCATCCTTCCCACACACAAAAACCTACTTTATACTTAAATGAACGCATTGTATATTATTTTTTTGTGAAACGTGAGAGAGAAAGAGAGTGAGAGCGCCGCATATTTAAAGACAAACGTTATTTATGTCCAAGTCATCAGTGTAAAACTTTAATTGTTATTGCTACAAGTGCTAAGCATACATCGTTTCGAGTCTGTGCTGAGAGGGATTTTCTGGCTGTCTCTTGCAGATGTTAATCTGGTTAGCTGTGATGCCATTGCAATTACGCTATCGTTGAATGTTTGCCCATGTCCTTCTATGGTGGGCAACACATACATTAAAAACATTTTGTCAGGATGGTCAGAATTGAAATCCCCGCAGTCTTCGCAGTGCTGTTTAGGATCCTCGTCGGTTCTTTTGTATTGACATTGCTTATGGAAGTACGCACGGGTCAAATGTGTTATGTACAAACACTGACCGCAATTTCGTCTAGAAATATGTAGGTGGACGCCCAGAGAGAGGTTTCTGCCTGAGCAGGTGGTCGGATGTTCAGTTGGTCTATTATAATTAGGGATGATAAAGAAAATAGATCTCTTGACGCAGCTGTCATGCTTCACCCCTTCAGTGCCAATGGTAACATGATGTGTTTCAGGTTCATATTACAATTCAGCGTCGAAGAACCCAAGGCGAATTTCTTTGCCGAAGAACCCCGGCGGTCAAAGGACCATTGACACACAAAAACAAAACCGACTGCAAGCGGCATAAAACCTCATGAGCCCCCGTATGCGGTGCGGGGGCTCATGAGGTTCTATGCCGCTTGCAACTGGGTTTAGCTAATTTTGAGAAGAGATTCAATGTTACTAAGCAAATTTGTTTTGTTCCAGGCGTGATGGCGACGGGTCTAGATGGAGATCTGGTGGGTGTTGTAGCAGCGGCTGTGGTCATTGGCGTCCTCTTAGTCATCCTGATTGGTTTTATGGCCTACTGCTGCTTCAGGTACGCTTATCGTTCGTTGTTGGCGGTCGTGGTTGTGTTGTTGTCTTAGATGTTGTTTGTTTGTTTGTTTGTTTGTTTGTTTGTTTGTCTTAGTGTTGTTGTGTTGCTTGTATAATTTTAATGACGATCGTGACTTCACTATCAGCTAGGGAAAGGAAAATGGTACAGGTTGGGAATTGCATCATTACTATACGCATATAGAGTTTATTATTTTACCATTATCGCTTGTTCAGGCGACTTTGTTCATAACAAGATCGGACATAACAAAAGTCGGCTATAACAACGCTTTTTGTGAGGCCCACACCACTTAAGCTATATGTATAATCATTATTTTAGTTATAAAACACTTCCGATAGAACAACTAGAAAGCGTGAGTCGCCTGGCGATGTGTTATGCCCGAAGTTTACTGCAGTAGCTGTTTGGATTTAATCCAGACCAAAAAGGTGACTGCCAAGCATGTAATATGCAAAGAAGTACCCAACGGAGAAAGAAACACGCTTAGAAAAGACGGGTACGAAGTACCCAACGGAGAAAGAAACACGCTTAGAAAAGACGGGTACAACACAATTGTGTTGTACCCGTCTTTTCTAAGCGTGTTTCTTTCTCCGTTGGGTACTTCTTTGTTTGGATTTACTCTCACCTTACTTCCATGAGCATGCAGCCACCGGTATTGGAAACAATACCGGTGCCTATTGTTTTGGCGAACATTCTGATAGGGGACTAACTGTCTCCTACGCCAACGCCAAACAGCAGGAGTTGAATCAACCATGATAATCCAAGGGTAGTACCTTTGGGTTATCATGGTTAGTCCATCTCCTGCAATTGGTACACCGCCGTGAGATGGCCTTAGTTGCCTGCTCGGCGTTAAACCCAAATAACTAACTGCCATTGGTACATAGTCGTTAGATGACACCTCCAAAATGGGGCTGTGGGGTTAACTGGGTTAATTTTGGTCAACAGACGAATGGAGACAAGACGGACCTCAATGATCCCGCGGAAGGATTCCACTACCACGCTTACAGTTACTCCACGCTGGCAGCCTAACACACACCCAACGTTTCCAGTCTTCAACGTGGCTGAACCTATGTCGTACTCACAGCCGTATTATTACCTGGGAGATTACAGGCCCAAATATATAGGCGTCGAACCTTTACAGGTAAAGATCGGGGCGCTGTGTAGTGTGCGTACTTAACCCATAACTGCCCGGGAACCCAGCCGGAAGAGACATAAACCCTCTTGAGCCCCCGCTGTCACGGGAGCTCATGAGGGTTAATGTCTCTTGTTAGACCTATTTTGGGGTGCCTATTTTTGGTGCCTATTTTTGTGCCTGTTTGGTGACTATTTTATGCCTATTTTGTGCCTATTTTGGTGCCTGTTTTTGGTGCCTGTTTTAGGTGCCTATTTCTAGTCCTATTTACGTCTATGTTCTCCACGCGAATGTCGGTCAGAGTGCAGTCTTTTCAGACGCGAAATTCGTGATCAGTGGCAGCGAATGGGTTAAGCCGATTTGTAGGTCAGGCTGTCTACCTACCTACCTGTCTGTCTTTTTCGGCATTTCAGTTTGTATCTATCTGCCTGTCTGTGTGTCTGTAAGTTCGTCTGTCTGTTTGTCCGTCTGCTCGCCTGTCTTGGTGTCTGTCTACGTATTCTGGTCTGTCATGCTGCCTGCCTGTCTGTATATACCTACCTATATAGGACTCACTAAGCTATTCGCACACTCACCATCATCCTACATATATTAGTATGTGTGTACTGATATGTAATTTTGGACCTTATGGCTCTTCGCTGCAAAGTAATAGACAAGCACACATTAATCTTTTTTCTGCCCGTTTCTTCCTTTGTCTTTTCACCCTTTTCATATTTTTCTCAATATGCAACTTTCAAAGAGATTACTTTAAACAATCGGTCCTTTTTATTTTTTCCATGCAAGTGTTTGCCTGGATTACATGGATATTCTGGAGCAATGTTCTACCATTGGTGACCACTCCTTCCACGACTTCACGCGAGGATATTATTCGGAATGTTATTGTGGATTTTTTTAAATCGATAATTCAATAAACTGTGTTATTTAATATCAAAACAATTGTTTTATCTTTAATACTTAACTTATCATTACCACTGTTTTATTCATCGTGTATCGACATTATATGTCATATTTCTGGTACGTCTTTTACGTGTATATGTCCTTATCATTTTTGTAGTTATCCGTTTTTCCTATTCATGTCAAACATCTAGACTTAGATCCCGGAGGAATATAAGAGCATCCACGTAAAAATCTTGTCAGTACACCCACCCATCGATACATGAAGAAGAGGCGCCATCACTTGCAAAGCACCTACACCCTAAAATCAACCAAGATAAAACCAACAATAACCTACGCCATGGTCACAGTCATGATTACAGGGAGATGCACAAGCATTCATTCAGGAGAGGTACATTCAGAACAAGGCCGTGTCATGGAGAAGAGTAGAACATGCAAAACATGACCCCCAGGACCTTTTTTTGCATGTTCTATTCCTCTTGATGACAAGTGCTGGTCTTCTATGACCATAAATGTATGCAGGTACAGCAGTTAATACGCAGACACCATCGGGTCTGCTAGGGGCATTCAATCAGCCATGCACCCAACTGAGCAAGTTAACAACAAACCCGCCAATCATTTATGTAGTCTAACCAACAAACCATGTCTTGTGTGTCTTGAGAACCATCAACGCAGAGCAGCATGAGTGTGTGTGCTAGCCTGTGATTTTCAAGCCGTCAAGTCCTAAAAATACTAACAGATTATACTCAAGAACAGGAGGCCAGCACCGTTAGATGAGAAACATTCCCATTCAACACATACCCTGGCAAAGATACCGACCAACTGCCATCCAAGAGAGCCAGATATCAGGCATTAATTCATTCGCGGAATGAGTTAAACATTTTCTCCTCTTATCAGCATTTTGCGCACAATTTGAATCTGCGTCATTGTAGTTTAGTGGCAGTGGGCAAATGGGTACGGGTAACGGTATTTGTACCCACAACGTATGGCAATTACTCTATGGCTGAACGCGGGAGAGCTGCACTATTAAAGTGTGGGTGAGCAGACGCCCACGAAATAATACCGCTATATATTTTCTTAGCGAAGCACGGCGAGGTTTTTAAATGTCTGAATCTGTATAAGTATTATTATAGCTAATCATTTGTGCAATGCTTGACTGTTTTAGTACATACAGCCGTACATGCTGGAGGGGCGCCGGCACGTTCCTGGCCATCATCACGAAGAAGATGTAGAACATGAAGTAGAAAACACCACTATAGCACACAAAGTGGACGGCCCTTCGCAACCCAACGGGCACGCCGTTCACGACTTCTCCGCCTCCAGTCTCAACTACAGAGGTGGGTGATTTAGATTAGTGACTTTTAGATTTTTTTTTAAACTCTCAGACGTGTGTAATCATGTGTAATTTTCAAACATTGCGTTAATGCCCTACGTGACTTGCAAAAATTATATTGGCATTTAACTTAATAGGGTTATTTTTGTCATGATTAGTATTTAACTTGTTTAATTGCCGATAAAACGTGAACAGAATCCGACTGCAAGATATATAGATCCTCATGAGCCCCCGCAATAGCGGGGGCTCATGAGGATCCGTATCTCTTTCTGACATCACTTTACATTCATTTTCCTTGCACGGTTGGGGTTCTTTAGCGTTTAATTAAGATGTCAGGAACGTAATCTCTGGCAGTTAAGGGGCTTAGATAATGACAAACTGGAGGGGTATTTTTCAACATTGAGGCACGATGCTGGTTATCAGACAGAACTAAAGGAGTGAAAAATTGCGTTCTGTTGTACACAATTAAGAATAGTGCACATTTCCTGGGTACAGATGTCTGTGGACGTTTGTATTGTCTTTGCTTGTATGCAATATGTACAGATCACAGCAGCAGACGAAAATCGGACAAAAAGAACAAGAACAAAAAAACGAACAAGGAAAGTTCTTTCAAAAAAGGCGGCTCGTTGAAGCAAGACTCCTTCAAAAGGGATAGTTCCTTCAAGAAAAACAGCTCATTCAGGAAGGGCAGCTCTGTCATGAGGGATAACTCTTCCAAGAAAGACGGCTCGTTCAAGAAAGACAACTCATTCAGGAAAGACAGCTCCTTCAAGAAAGACAGCTCATTCAAGAAGGACGGCTCTTTCAAGTCCAAGACCTCGGATAAGAAGGAAGACGATAGCATTGCAGAAGAAAATCAGGCACTGGATTCAGAATCCCTTGTACTGGAAGAAACAGCTGAGAACATTCCAGAAAACTATGAAGCCGGCAACACGGACACTTTTTATATACTGGACGAGGCAACAACCAGATCAGATGCCGATGAGCAAAGCCATAGGAGCGGCTCGGGCAGCTCGTCCCACTAGGATCACCATGGTACAAGTGAGAGTATACAATGTGATGCATATGCATCAGTGAATTATCATATCGCGTCCATGGTGTATTTTTTTATTTTGAAAGTATGAGTCACAGATGCCAGTCACGTTGTGTAATACAATACTACGGTTTCTTCGCGTAGAAACCGTAGTATTGTATAATATGAACGCGACGGACGCCTCTTTTGGTTTGTGTGGTGCGGAGCTCTCATTTCGCTTCTCTCTTTTGTTTGTTTCAGTTATACGCAAGCAACACCAGCACACAAAGATGCCTGACTGGTCAGTTGCGATATTTGTAGTCAGTTTTGTACTTCACACCCACTAGGCCTTTAATGCGTTTTTAGTATTTTCTCCATTTAGTTATTCAGTTGTTAGTGTGATTTGTGCTTTCATACACAGTGCTTTTTTAGAGTTGATTTTCATACGTCTGTTGTTTTTCCTGCTGATACTTGGTACCGGTACTTTGACTTTGGAAGCTTTAGTCTCTCTCTTTCTGTCTCTGTTTGTCTGTCTGTCTGTCTCTGTCTGTCTGTCTGTCAGTCTCTGTCTGTCTGTCTGTCTGTCTGTCTGTCTGTCTGTCTCTCTCTCTCTCTCTCTCTCTCTCTCTCTCTCTCTCTCTCTCTCTCTCTCTCTCTCTCTCTCTCTCTCTCTCTCTCTCTCTCTCTCTCTCTCTCTCTCTCTCTCTCTCTCTCTCTCTCTCTCTCTCTCTCTCAGACACACACATACATAGGCATGCATGCACACGCACACACACATACAATACAATAAACCGTGACCGAAACAAATGGGTCATATTCAGCAGGCAGAACGATAATAGCTTGAACACATTTGTTTTGCTTTTATTAAAAGAAATATCATATTGATAACTGCTGTGTGTATTTGTTTTGCAGGTTAACGAAATCATACGGAGAATCGGTGAGGTTTTTTTTTTCATTTATAAAAAAGTAATTTTCTGTCTGTTGTCTATGAAAGTAATAGCGTATACTCCACAAACTTCGTAGAGTGTATTTTTTTCACTTTAAAAGGCTGATCTTAGGATTACCCGTGTTTCGTGGGAATAAATCGCAAACGGTTAAGCAAATTTTAAAAACCATTGTTTATTCATATCTACTGGTGCTTTAGTGATGGTGAAATAATAATAATAATAATAATAATAATAATAATAATAATAATAATAATAATAATAATAATAATAATAATAATAATAATAATAATAATGTACATTTATATAGCGCTTAATCTCTAAATGAATCTTGTAATACTTGTATTACGCGCAGTCGGCCTTCTCTGAGAAATGCAAAATATGCAAAGAAATTCCCAACAAACGAAAGAAGCACGTCTGGAAATAACAAGTATAGCACAGTTTATTAAACTGTGCTGTACTTGTCCGTTCTAAGCGTTGTGGGAATGTCCTTACACCGAGAAGTTCTCTCTCATGCTAATCGACCTGAAAACGAGAAAATAAAATCAATATCTAGGGGACAGGTTAACCGCTTTGCGCATGCATCCACGGATACTATTACGGTACCGGTAGCTGGATCTGAAGAAGATTAACTCTCACGGAACAACACCACAGTTCACTCCTTACTCCATTGAACAGAATCGTGTGCTTTCAACACGTATCGAATTAAGAGTGTATAATCCAACATTCCGACAAACGACAGAGAGCTTTTTCGTGTTCCCCTTGAGGGTGGTCCCTTAGCCAGTCAGATCGTAAGCACATGCAATCACCTGATCGATGAAGGTGCAAGCCTTTCACTTCAGCCAACTATGTCACAAAATTTAACTCATTCGAGACGTGCCGCCTCCGGAAACGCGGCATAAGCCGCGTATCCGGAGGCGGCACGTCTCGAATGAGTTAAGGTCGTGTGCTAAAGACTTAACAAATTTCAAATCGTAGGATTTAGTTTTCAATTAAATGGTAAGATGTGTTACTCAATCAACAGTGAAAGCTTATCAGTAGTTTCTGATTAGCTGTTTGTTTGCAGGAAATTATTAAACTATAATAGTTAACGGGTAGTGCCTGATTGGCTTGGCGCCTGAAAGCGAATCAGACACTACCCTTGCGTTTTTGCATCGATCCATTTCCCGCAGTTTGCACCGAAAGAAATGGAGTCGGTCCTAGATTTCACTAGGCACATAACCAAAAAGGTGATACACGGGGGAATACATTGAGTAATTAAATGTTTCTTAGTGTCAGCCTTAAATCTTTATTGACCAAGATTTAGTTTGCAATCACAAAGTATCAATTGTCCTTTTTGCTTTCAGTTGATGGTGTCTCTCCCGTTCCAAAATATGTCCAGTTGTTGTTTTTTTTTTTTTTTTAATAGAGCAGATTGTTTGAGGCATGGAACAGTTTGCAAAACAACGGAACATTTCATTCGAACATTAATTTTACGTACTAGTATAGAGTTAACATTTCTAATACGATGAATGTCTCTCCTTTCTTCTCTTTTTGTCTCTCTTCTCTTTTTCTTTCACCCTCATTTTTCAGGGTTTTTTTTTCTCTCTTCTTTACTCTTTTTTTTTTTTTCCCATTCCTTGTCTAGTCATCTCTTGAACACCTCTCTTCCCTTCTCTGTCCTTATCTGATCTGATTTCATCTCATCTATATCATACACCCCACCCGGGTCTGCCCTGGGGGACTTGGGTGGGGTTAGGTACTTTTTAGTTCCCAGGGTCACCCTGGTCAGCCCCACAGGGTGGGTTTTTCTCTCTATTCTGGGGCATGTGTTTCTGTCTACCCTTTGCCCATTCACCTGTATTTGCCTTTTAAAAACTCTCCCTACTGTCTGCACTGCCTGTAGCTCTTGATATTGGATGTGTGTTGCTAAATGGTCTTAGCTTTATTTAGCCCCATGTGTTAGGTTTATTTAACGTATTTGACCGGCTGGCGACATACATTCAATGTTTTTTTTTTTTTTTTTTTTTTTTTTTTTTTTTTTTTTTTTTTTTTTCACAAGCAGTGCAGGCACGTCCTGAGAAAGCCTTGTTGCTGTCGGGACGTTAAGCAATGTACAATCAATCAATCATCTATATCATACAGAAAGCGAGCATGGACGTAGGAGAGGAGGGCAGTAGAACATCTTCAATACGCTTAGCACTGACGTCAGGCCTGGAGGACTATGAGCATGACCCAATACAGGCGGCCAGGATCCAGGTCAGTCCGCGCAACAGCACGCTGGACACACACGACCTGCTCCACTTCTCGGATGACTTCACAATCGTCGACTACGTGGACCCGGACAGGGGACCGCCGCGACCCAGATCTGCGGGCAATCGACAGGCCACCGTCGTCACCACGACAACCACATTTGTGGAGAAGAGGATGGCTGTTAACACCAGCACAACCAGCAGCGACGGCCAGTACGTTCCTCCCGCCTCCACCTCAACCCCCCCGGCTCCTCCAGTGATGGTGGGGGTGGGGGATGAAAACGGGAGTTTAGCGCCTGTGTCTGAGAACGCTGACTTTGACTATCACAGACAGAGGAAAGCAGGGGAAGGGTCCATTGCTTTCATGCCGGAATCTGATAACGATGTGCCGTTATAGTCTTGAGAGATTCGATAGCTGTGCGCTGTTCCGTGATTTTGGACCTTATGTTTATACACCATAACGTCCAAACTCATAGAACAGGACAGGTTTGGTTTCTTGTGTAATTTCTGTGTTGAAGACATTGCAGTTTATTCCAATTGGTTTCTCATCTCCATTTGCACTATGCCAAGGAGACCAGACTTATCTGGTCCGTCGCGCGCGCGCGCGCACGCACACACACACACACACACACACACACACACACACACACACACACACACACACACACACACACACACATGCAATAGGCAAAGATCTTTATGAGCCCCTGCTTTTGTAGGGTGTCATGACGATCTATGCCTCTTGCTGACAGAGCTGTGTTTCGGTGCAAGGTTGGGGCTCTTAAGCGTTGAATCAACACACAGTTTCAGTTTCGAATCATGATCTGGATGCACTGCCAGGGAATGGGATTGTTGTGTGCGATTATTTGTCACTGACTGATCGTATCCTATTTTGTCATACGAGGCTGTTTTCAGAGGAGACCAGTTGTGCCGAATCAAGCATGAAATTTGCACCGATTCCGAATTTGCCGGCGGACTGCTACAGACATTAGCACAGGCGAGGGACGACACAAAGCGTTTCCACGATGCATATTAATGTGCAGTATCGAACTCTTCTGTGCACTGTCCGATAAATCGGACAGTGTACAAAAGAGATCGATATTGTATGTTGATATAATATACATCATGAAAACCATGTGTCTTCTTTCAGTCTCTTTAAACATTTTCTCATTCGCCTGGCTCTATTCGATTTTTTTCCCTGGTCGCCTGTTCTCAAGGCAACGGGACTCCTCTTGTCACATGTTACCAAGGTAACATGGGATAAGTAGACTCCCTTGTTACATGTTGTGATGACAACATTACTCGCTGAGCAAAGTCTTCTCCCCCAAAATAAATCTTTGGCCCGTTACATTTCTCGGTAGAAACATACCCAAATCTTCTTTGAGTCAAACCTCTAAACAAAACTTATGTCAATAAATAACTAATTTAGGGGAATACACAACAAAAAGAACTATATATAGGCGTTCTATGATACCGCTGTTACCAGTTTCATACAAAACATAACTGAATAACTGGATACTCGTCAGATAATATAAATGACAGGAAAATTCAACTGAAGCGAAAGCCCTATCACGTACTGACCGTATTCGAAAAGGGCAAAGAAACGCCGAACAGGTGGATAAATAAAATTGAGGGGGTTACGTAACAAAATAACTATATGCGCACGCGTTGTGTTCGGCCTGCTTTACCAGTTTCATACAAAGAATGACTGAAAATGTGTTAAATTAAAAAAGACCTGAGAGAGAAATTTCAGGCGAATGCAGTTCACGAGCGGGGTTGTTGACTGATAGTCGGAAGTATGGAGATTTACGTCCCCTGAATCTCTAAGTTTGGGCTCTCTCAATGGTATACTTCCCGCTTATACTTTTTACAGTTGAAAACAAAATCGTTGTATTACGAGTTAGGCTTTACCAGTGCTTCTTGTAGCCTCTCGAGTCCAGTCAGGGGGTCAATGTCTGAAGTAAGAGTCTCGGGCCAAAGCCCTCGATTCTTATCTCCGACAATGACCCCCCTGACCGGACCCTCCAGGCGACAAGAACCACTTGCAAAGCCTAACTCGTAATAGAACTAATTATGTCGATCCTACGATACATGAATCGACTCTACGTGACCACTCTGTGCTATTTTTTCACACCCAAATCACCACCACATATCGCACTGATTTTCATACAAAGTTCACAAACACATCATTGTTTGTAAGTACTATTGCGCGAATATGTCACTGCTGGTTAATATATACATATATGTAAAAAGAAAAACTGCAAATGTTATATTTTTAGATACAATTATTATGTTAGTAGTGCTTCGCTTTTTCTTGATAATAGACTATGCCATTTTGTAGCTGACGGTTTAAGGGAGACAAACGCACACATCACCACCACCAGGCTGTACATGATAATAGATGAGTTCAGTCCCTTGGAACAGATCTTCGTTCGTCCATTTCATCTGAAGAAGGTGTCGAGTCTGGACAGCCCCTGAAGCTGCAGCTCATGAGAATCAACTCCTCTTGCTGCATCAGAGCGGCTCTATTTGTTCCTCTGACTATCTGACTATAGGGTAGAGTAGACATTGTCACGAACTCCATAACTCGCGCAAGGCGACCGCTACCAAGGTCAGTGCAAGAGACATAAATCCTCATGAGCCCCCTCGACAGCGGGGGTTCATGAGGATTTCTGTCTCTTGTTAGCCTTATGGAATTTATATATATTTTTTGTCTTATTTATATCTGTGTTCTTTGCTCGAACGTCGGTCAGTGTGCTGTCGTTTCAGAGCTAAATTAGTGGTCACTGACAGCGAAGTGAGCATGGCCAACATGATAACTTGACTTCAGGATGTCACGAAAGTGGAGTACATATACAGCCATGTACGAACTTATCAATACAGTTTGGTGCATGCAGTTATGCTATTTAGATATCGTCGCATATTTGCCCGTTGAAGTACAATATACACGTGTGCAATTTATATGTAGTCCCATTACCTTTTCTACTACAGGCCAAGCCTCCGTGACACGCGCTCCTTAAAATACCGTGGCGTGGTATCCGATATTAAAGTTATTCTCCCCAGGATCAAGCATCTCAACACAGTCAGAAAACTGTCTGCAACAGATACAGATGACAGTATTATGTATGGGTCCTTTGTGTACTAACTTAGAGCTTTATGATGTAAATACAATGCCAAATGTCGAAATTCATCGTTTGGTGGGTGTGTTGTTTTTGTACCCGGGAGCGCAAATTATTGTCTGCATCGGCCTCGTTTTGAATTTGTGCATATNTACTAGCCTACGTCACAAGGCAGAACCCGGTCAATACTGCAGACGAGGTCATCGTTGTGGGTACACACGTGTCAGTGTAAACATTCACTGATGTTCTCCGGCGTCCCTTTGACATAATTTTCCACGAAAATGTAAAATAAGCCTTCCATACTCGCTATGCTGTCAAAATCAATGCGGGTTCCGCTTGACCTGCTACTCTGAGTAACGATCGTGCTGGGGGCGTGGCTTGTTCGACTGAGCCAGCGTCACGAAACAGAACAGCGGTATTTATACCCACTTTCTGCACTGCAATTTCACACGATCTCACACATCGAAATCTACGTAACTGAAAGCATCTCTGGAAACGACAAATGCACCATCGCAGCAGAAACACTACCTCTGTGAATCGAGTGAATGAGAGCGGCCCGCAAAGACAAAAACGTGTCACGACCAGCGATGTCAGTGCCGCAATTTTGACACACACCGTAGTTTTCAGATCCTTGCAGCATAAAATCTGATGAACTAGCTCGTAACTTTATGATAAAACAGGTTTTTTTAAAGTGGTGTTTAGACGAGGGAGGAGTGATAAACATATTTTAAACGGAGGGAAAGAGGACTGAATGCGTGGGTGGGGGGCGGTGTCCGGTAGCGGAAGTACTGAGTAGGTGGGGGAATTTCCCGACTGTGGAATGCTATGATGAGAGATGGAGATTGAGAGAGAGAGAGAGGGAGGGTGGGAAAGCCTGTAGGGGGTGAGTGCGTAGGCGAGTATGAGAGGCGTGAAAGCGGTGTGAATGCGTGGGCGGTTACACGAGTGATAAGGGAGGGTACCGACCGAATACGCCAGTCAGCAGCAGCAGTCAGGCGACAGCTAGAAATTGAAAACCCACCATCCAACCCCAAGCAACCACCTTTGTAATCTGCTGCATATAAAGTGTCCATAATTTTTTTTCTTTTGTTTTTGATAAGCATGTTCTATGTAGCACATAATAAGTCTGGCAACTACCTTACATTTTCTTTGTTTGTTGTTGTTTTTATTATGAGATAGTACTATATTGAACTGAATTGCCTCGGCTCAGTTGTAAGCAGGTGTTTTTTTTTTTTTTTATGGAGGTCCTTTTTGTGTTCGGATTTGTTGTTTTGTTTTGTTTTTAGTTTGTGTGTATTGTTGCAGGGAAGGGGGGGGGGGGGGCAGGAAACAACCAGTAAACCTACTGGTTGGGTTAGATGTTGTCTTACATGTTTGACAAGTGAGAGTCACGGGAATAAAACGCCTCCGTTATTTTTGCACAACTGACAGAAAAGTGTTGCCGCCGCGTGTTCAGTGTGCGTGAGGAAGTAGTGTGGAGTTGAGCGTGAGACTGAGGTGTGATAGAGCGTGTGGTCGTGTGCGCTGTTCTGACAAAACCTCGCCCAAGTTCTGGTCCGGAACTCTGGCCAGCCATTTATTGGCCGAGAGGGGCGATGATGTCAGAACGGGGGCGCACTGAAGGGAAGGAGAGATTTAGATCGGGGAAAGGGGAGGGAGGGGGGAGGCATGAGAGTGACTGGAGTTTAAATCTTGCAAAATCAGTAAGAGATAAAATCTACTGAAGATCATGAATTCTGAAAATCACTGACTGGCGCTCGCGGAACTATAGGAAGATCGACAAAGACCGTAGCCGGATTACTTACTGATTCACATATCAAGAAAGCGACAAATTCCTGATGGGTGGTCAAGCCAAGCTCTATATTCCCTTGTCCGATGTCAATTCTACTTAGGGGTATCTTGTTTCTCTTTCTCTTTCTCCGTGAGATGGCCTTAGTTGCCTGCTCGGCGTTAAACCAACTAACTAACTCTTTCTCTTTCTTATCTTTAATTCCGAGTCTGTCATTGTCGGCCGGCGCGAGTCGACTGATACTTTCTTCTTTTTTTTCTTCGCTGGTTCATCCGCCATCTTGTCTCTGATTGGTTATAATTATGCAGATGACCTAAGGTCGTATAGAATAGTTATGACTCAGCTACCATCGCCTATCAGAAGCAATCTTTTCACTTGGTCCAGCCACAAGATTCCTGTGACCTCTTTTCGATTTGTACGGACGAAAGAAAGCATTTGATGGACAATAGAGTGGTCATTGTCTAAGTGGGTGTGTATACTGAATCCCAGTAAAAGCTTTTTGTGAACTGAAGCATTAAAAAAGGTCAAGACTGCCCTTTAAAGCGCACAGTGGTCTGGATCCAACAAGGATGCCCGATGAGCAAAAGATCCTCGGTTCGACGTCAGCCTTCTCTGGCCCGGGCACAGCCGTGCGCGGGCCAGCTAAGACTGACGTCGGCCCGAGGACCCTTTTACTTACGGTGCAATGTGGTTCTTTTCACAAGTCTTTGTAGATTAAAGCACTATGATAACCTGATCGTGAATATATATATATATATATTCACTATGATAACCTGATCGTGAATATATATATATATATATATATATATATATATATATATATATATATATATATATATATATATATATATATATATATATATATAAGGCGGTGTGACTTTATGGCTCCCGGGCACCGCAATATGCTGAAGCTGACCTGTATTTAAACGTCCGTTGTAAAGTTGAATGAAAGGCATACAGTACCGTGCTCTGTGATTATCGTCGGTGTAAATGACCAACCTCGTATGTGATCTACGTGTAAATATATGTCACATACGAGGTTGGCCAGTTACACCAACGGCATACGAACATATATCGAAGCCGCATAGCCAGTGTTGTTTTTGCTTTTCATATATATTTAATATAATGATGAAAAATAAATAAATAATACAGAAACAAGTGTGTGTGTGTGTGTGTGTGTGTGTGCGTGCGTGTGTGTGTGTGTGTGTGTGTGTGTGTGTGTGTGTGTGTGTGTGTGTGTGTGTGTGTGTGTGTGTGTGTGTGTGTGTGTGTGTGTGTGTGTGTGTGTGTGTGTGTGTGTTAGTACGATGTCCATCATCCCTCACCTTCCTACTGATCTGAATAGATTGCCGTCCATCTCCCCAGAGAGAGAGAGACAACCAGTGTATGATGGATGTGTCCCAAGGGAGACAACCAGTGTGTCCCGGACGATATTATGATACACGTGTTACTTGTCAGCAAGAGGCATATATTCACATGAGTCCTTGTTCGCTGTGTTAGTAGAGATGGGACGTTCAGTTGCTGGCTGAATGATTGTATCAATGCATACCCAATGCGCAAAAGGCAATCGCGTTGACGTCGGCCGCAATTGGCCCGCGCACATTCGACGTCAGCCCGATGGCATTTGAGCACTGGGATATTACACTATCTGTAAAACTGTGAAAAGTTGAGACACAAATTGTATGAGCTCTATCTCGGATGAACAGAAATACTTCCCTAGTTACTTTGCTTGGGACAACAACAAAAATTTATCTGAATCTGAATCTAGCAGTGACAAACTATACGCATCTGTACATCTAAAAGCAAAAAAAGAAAAACAGCAGCAACAGTAAGTTCACTCATATTTGTAAAAAGGCAAGATTGTAATTGTAGTACATTGAAAATCTCGCTTTTCTCAAAAACGGACTTACTGTCTTATGCCAAGGTAATCCTAATATAACACAGTTTGGAAGAAGTGGGAAGGGGGGAGTAATTAGGGAACAGGAACGCTGTCCGTATCCCTGTGACGGGGGGGGGGGGGGAGGGGGGGGGAGGGAGGCGAGGGGGGGGGGTGCGGAGGGAGGGGATGAGGACGGAAGGCGTAGCAATGTGTTTTGAGATGAGAACTCAATATGTATTTTTGCTCCGTGGCTTTTGCACCAGACAATCCCGGGTCCAAACCCTTGATTAAATGAGTTTTAGCTTGGAAAAAAACAACTAATTAATAACTGATGCAGTAGTTGATGATGGGGATAGGATGGAGTCAAAGTATATTATTACAAACCACGAGGACACTCAAATGTGTGTTCATACGTTTTGTGACAAAGTGCACAGTGCCACAAGGCTTATTACATTCCCTCCACTCTCTACGCCAGCGGAACGGTTTTACTATTACCTCCTATCTAACTCATTAGTTAATGATTATTATGTCGAAGGCATGAAATATATGCGGAAATGATCTGAAATGATAATGAAATGATTGAGGACGCACACTGTGAATTCTGTGTATATAAGGTGTGGTAGCAGCCATCAAACTGTGCTCAAATCATCGTGCTACGTACGTACGCGTCGAGTTTCCAAAAGGTAAGTTGTAATTTTACATGTTGTAGTGTATGCATGCATGGATAGTTTCACTCTGATGCCATAGAAATGGATCTAAGCTCTGTTAGCAAGAGGCGTAAATTCTCATGAGCCCCTGCCTGCAGGGGCTAATGAGAATATATACCTCTTGCAAAAAGAGAGTGCTTCATTGTTTGACTTTATATCATCGACGTGTAGCTGTATTTTAACCCATATCATACTGAGGCTGAAAGCTTCAAATTTGTACACTACCATTATGCAAGCTACATTATAGTACTTACATTTAAGGATATAGACCAATGACTTTAGTTCAAGGGTGGTGCCAGAATAGCTTGGCGCCTAGAGGCGCCAAGTTATTCTGGCACTACCCTTGAACTATTTTAGTCAAACTTATTTCACACACTGGTGTGTTCCAAATCATAAAGGTTAAAGCGATCTGCTTACTAAAAATTCGCCGATACAACGGGTTATCAATGCTGTGTTGCCTCAGCTAAGACTTTTCCCCCTTCTTTTCACAATCCATGTAACGAAAGAACTCCCCTGAGTACAAAAGAGAAGAAGAACAAAAACGTCTTTCATTTTACAACATTCAAACTTTATAATTTAAGTTAATCCTTTTGTCCAAAATTTTGTACGACATACTAAGAGAACGTTTGTAAAGGAGACATAACGATCTATTAACTCATTCGCGGCCCGCCGCATCCGGATGCGCGGCATATGCCGCGCATCAGGATGCGGCTGGCCGCGAATGAGTTAACCTTTTACTGCTTGGAGTAGTTCGCATTTAAATTATAGCCGTTCTCTTACTTGATTATGCGTAAACCTGCCTGTGAGACTTATTTCAAATTATTTCGGCGAAGTTTTTCGTTAGGCCTAGTTTATGTGGTATAACGTTCACCGCCAAAAATTGAACTTGTCAATCGATCAATTATAAGTCAATGGCAGTGCTCGGTCAGCTTGGCGTTTCTGAAATAAATCAACCATTACCCTCCGTAATTGAGTAACGGTTGCACGATTCCGCGTCAGTCTCTGTGTGAATGTCTGCACAAAAAAGGGAAGTAACTTATTAGCCAGGCAGAAATGTCCGCGGTCGATTGCAAGACTGCGGCTGACGCTATATCATGCAGTAGTTTAGGTACAATCAAACCTCTGTATAGCGACCAAACGTTTTAGCTGACCACACATGTTTGGTCCGACGGTCTTATTTCTGTTACCGACTTAGATGACACTTTCTAAGGAGATGGTTAACACATGGTTAACCTGTTTAGCCCTACACCCTACAACAGGAGATTGATTAATCATGATAATTCAAGGATAGTGCCAGATTAGCTTGGCGCCTTCAGGCGCCAAGCTAATCCGGCACCACCCAATAAATTATCATGGTCAGTCCACCTCCTGCAACTGGTACATAGTCGTTAAGTAACACTTCCAAAATTTGGGAAATGCACACTTGGGGCTAAAAGGGTTGAGGAGTGGACTTTTTGGTGGTCCCTTGGGGGTTACCTTACATGGAGTTCGACGCTGTAGTATATTTGTGCTCTTGCAAGTTCTCAGGTTATAACATGGACCTGCTGAGAATACTAGGACTTTCCATTGTTCACATGTTGCAGGGCTTTGACTGACTAAGTTACTGTCACCATGCGTGCTGGACTTGTTTGCATCTTGCTGGTCGTGTTGCTGGCAGCGACCATGGGTCAGTTGATAATGCTCTTCAACACTCATCTACACATGGGAAAATAATGCCGGAGTAACACACTGAAAGTGACATCCACGCCAGAACCACCCGGAGTCGCTTTGGCGTATGCCAAAGCGACACCGGGTCAGTTTGGTGTGAGAGTCATCATTTCAGCTTGCTGATCAAGTCAAGGAAAATTCCCGGGCGATCTACTCAATGCGCAATAGGTCATCGGTAGTGGCCTTTTGCGCATTGGGTAGCGTTCTAGCGATTGGTCCCGGGTCGACCTGACTTAGGGATCATCCTGCCGTGTTACACCGGAGATGTACACTACTCCGGTGCCTGCCTATGCTTGTTTAATTCATCATCCTGTATATTGTGTTTGTATTTTATTTACTATATACCTATCGGGACAAAAATCACTGGCGCCCCCTGGGTCGAGGTTAATTCCGAACGATCCCTTTGCCAGGCTGTTGTGCGTTGTAGCGTTTGTATGAATTATAGTGTATGCACGCAGTTTGTTTGTTTGTTTGTTGTCTAAAAGTGTATCGGTGTGTGTGTGTGTGTGTGTGTGTGTGTGTGTGTGTGTGCGTGTGTGTGTGTGATGGTGTGTGTGTGTGTGTGTGTGTGTGTGTGTGTGTGTGTGTGTGTGTGTGTGTGTGTGTGTGTGTGTGTGTGTGTGTGTGCGTGTAGGGAGGAGGGGGGGGGATCTGAACAAAAAACTTTCTGACTGTGGGGAGACTGCGCTTAATACGTATGATTTATTGTTATTGTTATTATTATTATTATTATCATCATCATTATTATTATTATTAGTAGTAGTAGTAGTAGTATTGGCTACTTCACACTGACCCTATGAGTTTTTGAAAACTAAAACTTATTTTCTGTATCCAGATACAGCCTATGCTGGAGGGCGAGGTGGTGGTCGTGGGAGGGGAGACGATGACCGTGGAAGGGTCGACGATGGCAGGGGGAGGGGCGACGATGGCCGGGGGAGGGGAGGAGATGACGGCCGTGGAGGTCGCGGTAGCTGGAGGGGTGATCGCCGTTGACAGACTTTAATGTCAGTAAAGATATCACCACGGCTTATGCGCAGTGCTGGAAAAAAATTGACTGATTTCACGTCGTGTTAACTTTGGTGTCTGCCCTGAATAAAGAATTGCAGCTGGTCTTACAAGTATAATTTTATACCTTATTTCGCTGGGATTCAATGTGTCGTGTGCCAGATGTGTGCGTGTGTGTGTGTGTGTGTGTGTGTGTGTGTGTGTGTGTGTGTGTGTGTGTGCAAATGTGTGTGCGTGTGTGTGTGTGTGTGTGTGTGTGTGTGTGTGTGTGTGTGTGTGTGTGTGTGTGTGTGTGTGTGTGTGTGTGTGTGTGTGTGTGTGTGTGTGTGTGTGTGTGTGTGTGTACTATTCTTACACACAGAAAAATCAGGCTGTTTCAAAAATGTAAGCATTGCTTAAAATACCGCACGAGTGTCTCTGTATGTGCACGCGTGCGTGCGCGCGTATGCGGCCTGTGTGAGTGTGCGCTCGAGTATATGTTACAGTCAAACCAGGAAATCAGGCTTTTTCGGAAAACATGTCAGTTCGTCATTCTGTTGTGTTGTTTTATTATAAGTATAGCAACAATGTACGTATACAATGTTCATGATGAAAAAACACGAGTGGGACTGTCACTTAGTTTATGGGAATCAACCCTTTTCATCCTGATACACCCATTGCTTGAAATAAATTTGGCTGATAGTTCAAGGGTGGTGCCAGAATAGCTTGGCGCCTGAGGCGCCAAGCTATTATGGCACCATCCTTGAACTAAAGCAGTTGATTTCTGTCCTATCCAGTAATGTAGCCTTCGTAGGAAATAAGTACATTGTACGAAATCAGCCTCAGGCTGTAATGGGTTAACGCTGAGCGGGGGGTGGGGGGGGGGGTGGGGTGGAGATAAAAGTCTGGCCATTCAGGCTGAAACGCGGTGCTTGCAATAAAAGAGGCTATAAATACATATACTGACGAGCAAAAAAAAAAAAAAAAAAAAAAAATGCGACAATATTGGAATCACCGGAAAGTGTTTCCGATGATTCCGAAAATGACGCAGTTATATTGCTCGTCAATATATACAAATTGTGTCATTGTAAAAGTAGTAGGAGTTTTGATGCGATATTAGAATGTTATACTGCATGTCTATATGTGCAAAAAATACAGGTTAGTCTTATAGAACTACAGTTTATGACACAAACTTGACTGCTGGAGCTGGGGCTCCTTTGGGGTAGCATTTAACAAGATCACACTGAGATTACTGGCATTGAAGGATTTAATTGTCTTGTACAGCAAATGTAGAAGTTGCACAAGTTTACTTTAAATGAATATAGCAAACGCTATGGTTGGCTGGTTTGGCGTATTGCGACTAGTCGCAATGGAAACGAAAGGACGAAGGACCCAAGCGCAAAGATCTGTAATTGTTCCTCCGGCCGCCGTAGATAGATGAAAGAAACATCGATTGTGTTCGCATGCAACCTCGTAAATGTAAATGCTATTTTGGCGCTAAATCATGTTTTGGTGCGGTTACCTCCTCTGAATTTTTCCCCTATTTTCTGAATCTGTAGCTTTTCATGAAATGCGCCATGAGCATTCTACCATAGGATGGATACAGCGCTATACAAATGAACACCACCATCATCATCATCATCATCAGCATCATCATCATCATGTAACCGTCTTGTGAAGAAAGACGAGCTGAACACATGCACATCCTAACCAAAATGCAATCAGTTTTCCCCTGTTTTCTCGAAAACACAAAATTGTTAGTTACGAGGTTAGATGCGAACAGCATCAACAAGCTCAGCAGATCATGCCTGTGCGTTCCTTGTACAGCATTGAAGTTAACCCCTTCAGTTGGCAGCCGAGAAAAAGTACTCACGCCCCAACATATGCGGGGGCTCATGCGGATCTATGCCTCTTGTTGACGCCACTTTGTACCTTGTTCCTTGGCGCACGTGTTGTCATTTACGTCATTAAACGCATGGTAGGTTCAGTAACAAATAACCCTATCAGTCCAAGGAACGCGGACATGAAGAGCGATCAGCAAGAAGCAAAGAACCTCATTCGCGAGAGCTCATAAAGTTCATTGCCTCTTGCAGTTGGGAGGTGTTTGCTTTTCCCCAGCAGTGAAAGGGTTTAATCTTCCGGCCACCAATCAACACCCACAGACTGTTTAATGTTACACATTCATTTATGAGAATTTATTAAGCGTGTACCCGTACACAACCACACGAATGAAATATCCGACACCATCGCACTCACTACACGTAAACCTGGTACCCGCTTCAAAAAACATGGATATACATAAAATCAGCAAGAGGCATAGACCCTCATGAGCCCACGCGACAGCGGGGGCTCATGAAGGTCTATTCCTCTTGCAAAGTCAGTTTTGCGTGCCGTATCCCGGCACTGAATCGGTGAATAACACTGATTGCCTCCCTCAATTCGCTACGCTGAAAACACGTAGAGAATGAAGGGAGGCAATCTGTATGGCGGCAAACAATATCATTCACATGGCATCTTCTTTCACCATGGTGTCCACATCATCCGCCATTTCAACGCTGGATGTGTCCGTGGTCCTATAATTATCCCACAGGTGTACGACAAGTTCTCGCACGATCATATTATCCGTGTTAGACTCCAGCATCCTCAGTATAAAAATCCCATCCTGCCTGAGATAGTTCGTCACAAACCTCTCGCGCGACTTCGCTTCCAACTCGTCCATGCTTCTCGGCAGAGTCTTCATAAACTTGCGCGCGAACAGAAACGGCGCGCACGTGCAGAGCGTGGCCAGAGACCATGTGACGCACGTTGCTAGGGTGAGCAAGAGGAGCAGCACGAGCCAGAACCAGGTCAGGACGAAGAGTTTCTCCAGCATGATGTTGATGGATAGGACACACTGCAATGTTTGTACTTTGGCCACCGTCATCTGGTTGTTTGCACTGCTGTTGGTTGTAGTCACTCCTGGCGTGTTGCCAATGGTAGCCTGTGAGTATATTATACATACATTTGTGTTGGTCTGTGATTTTGGACCTTACAGCTGCAAGCCGTAAGTTCCAAAATTACTGACCAACACAAATATGATTTAAAAAAAACCACGCATTAGTGTACTTTTAACATTGGTAATCATTTGCTATCAATTGATACAGTCAGTGACGTTGGGCGAACTATTGAGTGAAAGCCAGATATAGTCTAGAAGACTAGTCTTAAGCATGTTCTTAATTAAACGAACTTTAGTTCGCGAACTCTGACGAACTACAGTTCACGATCTCGGACGAACCAGGTTGGTTCTTAATTGGACGATCTAAAGATACGGCGAACCTAGTTCGAAGTAGTTCACGAACCTCGGCAAACCATAGTTCACTGTCGGAAAAGGTTCGCTGAACGTGTTGAGCAAACCAAGGCGAACCTTTTCTCTGATTGGTCAAAACTTTTACCATCTTCTGCGTTGGAGATAAGAAGACAGTCACCGATACAAACAAATATGGCGGACGGAAGATATTTCACTCGTGCGAAGAACAAGACCTATTTTTATCGATTTGTGGGAGGCGCAACGCTGTTTGTGGGGTCGCTACTGCAAGGAGTACAAAAACAAACATCGTTCAAATCGAGAAGCGGCATAGCGGCAGCCATTTTGAACACCTTCGCAGACAGTAAGTACGCCGAATCAAGCACTTCAGTTAAGAAAGAGAACCATGGCAAACCTGGTTTGCTGAAGTTCGCCTAGGTTCGTTCAACCTCAATTAAGAAACAAACCAAAAGATCGCCGATCTTCTCCGATCTAGGTTTGCCGATCAAAAGTTCGTCCAATTAAGAACAGCTCTTACCAGTTTATTAAATCAATTCAAAGTGCCATTAATCTTATGTGAACACATTCATAATTGAAAAAAAAAATCTAGGTATCCATGTTCTCTTCTAAAAGTTTCAGAAAAAAATGATGGGCAGATCCGACGCAGTAAAACAATTCTTTTCTTTTGGTGGCTATTGACCATGCTAATTCAAGGGTAGTGCCAGATTAGCTTGGCGCCTTAGGCGCCAAGCTAATCTGGCACTACCCTTGAATAAATATCTTTGAAACTGTTTTGGTCACTGTGTAGCTTTGCCAGCTGAAACAGAATAGAGATAAAATATTGAAATTTAATTACTATTCCGTAATCGTTTTTAGTTCAACGCCAAAAAAAAATTCCCAAGCCATTCAAGGAGCTTTTGATGTGGGGTGGTGTTGCAATTCTTGCAGCTGGATGGCGTTCGGTAGTGATAACACGAAATACCTTGTCGTCTTCACTTTCGTAGAGATAGAAGTCACACAGCAGCAGTCTGGGGAAGTTTATCGGGTCGTGCCAGTCCCCCTTCACGAGTATGTCGTTCAGCACCGTGATGCCATAGCGCCAGAAATCGGCATCCAGAAACACCGCCAGCAGTACGAAGTTTCCTATGACGTTCACAAGGTACAGGATCTTGACGCCAATGTACACCACGCACAGGTATTTGCCTGACCTGCGACCAGCACAGGTGAACAGCAAGCCTAGTTTACCTGAAAGGTAAGGGTATACGAGCTGATCAAACATTTCCACAGAAGAGTTTACTTCTAATGAACGTATCGGCTTTTCTAGTTTAAAGGCAGGGCCCGTTCAGCAAGCTGATATGGCACTACCCTTTAACAACGTGAGAGCGAATGCACATTCATTGAAACCGGTATATAGATCTAAACGAATGTTGCACAACGTGTTCACAGTCGTAATTTTAACCCCTTGACTGCTACTGACGATACCGCTCTGCGGAAAAGACGCACATTTACGCGTTTCTTTAACCCACTAATGCCCAAATTTTTTTTCAAAGTGCAAATTAGTTTATATTATGGATAATTGTCTACAATGGACATGTGTTGATCAAATTTTGATTAAAACTTTGAAATTTATCATTTAGACAATAAAATGTAGATGTCCCAAAAATGGGACGGTGGGCAGGAATGGGTAGGGGTTTTTCATTTTTCAAAGAGTGAACACAAGAACCAAAATACTGAAACTAGTAAACTTTTATTGAAAGAAAATGTAATAATTGAGGTGAAAACAAAGTAAACACAACAAAACAATATTTTAATTTAAATTGCTTTTATGTATCTTTAGAAAAGAAGAAAATCATAACTATTAAAAGAAGGAGAAAAAAAAGAAGAAACAATTGCAAGTAAAGGACAGTTTCAATTTTGTCAATTTTTGTGTGATGTCCAGCTGTCACTGTCTTAGGTGATTTTAGCACCACATAAGCTGTTAAGAGTTTCAGTGAGTATGGTACTGCTGGAAGCATTTGTCGTGGAGGCCAACCTTGCACTTAGCACAGCGGCGCTTAGTCTTCTTCCCGCATGATGCACATCTCAGTTGTGTAGGCCAACTTTGAACAAGATGGTCAACACGGTCAAACCTGACCTCTGTTGGGACACGCTTGTCAAGAGATACAAATCCTCTTGGACGACCAGGCCCTGCATGACCAGCTCGTGCAAGATAGACTCTGACAACGCTCCTGCGGATAAGGAGAAGGTCCAAAGGGTTGTCTTTCGCTACATCTGTGTTCCTGTAGAGGTGCCAGGCTTGTTGGATACTGAGGTCCAGACAATAGGCAAAGATGGGCCACCACCACTTCTTGCAGCGAATGACCGTTCTGTACTTTGCCACATTCTGGTCTGTGCGGTCCACACCGCCGATAGTGTTGTTGTAATGGCGGATCATGAAGGGTTGAGGAATGGTGACTTGCTTTGATTCAGCCCTTGACCATCTCTTGGCTGTCTGAAGTGGATGCACTCGTACATTGTTTGAAACAATATTGACGATGTTGTTGTCATTCCACCGAACAACAGTGAGGCCAGTCTTTGTGTCGGTTGCATGGTCATAGGTTCCCCTTGGTGTCTTCTTCATCTCGTTTACATCCCTCAAAGGGCAATCCTGAAGGCGATTTGCACGTATCGTTCCTGTGCAAGCAATGTTTTTCTCTGTCAAAACATCCACCAGCTGCAGGCTTGTGAACAAATTGTCAAACGTGAGATGGTATGAGCTGCCCTCTTCTTCTTGCAGCTCTGCAATGAGATCAACAACAACCGAACCCCCCATTCCAAGTCCTGGGTATTCAGTTTGGCGTCATCTTGCACCTTGATAGGGCTCAAACTGGACGACATAGCCCAGAGGCGTGCTCAGCATCCACATCTTATACCCAAACCTGATTGGTTTGCCTCGTATGAATTGTTTGCAACTGTGCCGTCCATAATAAGGCACCATCGACTCATCGATACTGAGATTTTGTGTCTGGAGAGCTTTGAAGAAGGTCAGAAACTTTTCATTCATGTGTGTCAGCAACGGCCAAACTTTGCTCATTTTGTCAGCAGCATCCAGATGTGCGTTATCACTGACATGGAAATACCGCAGCATTTCTTCAAAGCGGTTTCCTGACATAGCAGACTGAACAGCATCCTTCCCCACATCCTCATCTGAAGACCAATACATTCATCTCCTGGGCACAGGACTGTATCCAGACAGGAGTAGAATGGCAAGAAAGGTCTGGATCTCTTCAGGTGTGGTTGAAAATGTCAAGTTGCCCTTGGACCGTGCATATATGTTGCTAAAATCGGCAAAGGTTTCAAGGATTTTTTTTTGTCAAAGAAGCGCTCAAACAGATCAACTGGAGAAGAAGGCATTTTCGACAGGACAACATCTGTCTTGTTCCAGGAAAAGCGTTGCTTTTGCCTATTTGACAGATCTGTATTTCTCCACTTTCGCTGATTTATTGCTGCTTTCTTTGAAGATGGAGCTTTAGTTGTTGCAGGCCGTGTTACTTTCCTTTTTCTCCCCATGGATGTAGAAGGAATAGGTGCTGCATCGTCTGACTCCAAGGATTCTGAATCCCCAGATGCATCTTGCACTGTCCCTGTGGCAGCAGGAGCACTCTGAACAGGAGCACTGATATTCTCTAAAACATCAGCAGATTCCTCTATCTCATCATAGGACACTTTTTCACCCTGTCTCCGGATAGTGACAGTAGCAGGAGCCTGCAGCTGATTTCTGTTTAGGTTGGAGACAGTACCATCTTCATCTTCGTCTCCGCTGTCTTCATCGGTGTCTTCATTTGTAGGAGGGGGTTCAATAAAGATGTCAGCTTCTTCAAAGTTAGCATCATCTTCCAGCATTGATACCACTTCATGAACAGTAAAAATCCTGGACAAAAGCAGAAAAAAACAGTGTATGTAGTATAAGCAAAAACCCCTCCCCTCTCGTGCCCACCGTCCCATTTTTGGGACGGTAACTCTAACATATACAGATCAGTACATAGTCAAGCTATCATCAAACTGACAAAAACATATCCAGATAACAGTATAGTCTCTAGGTTTTGTTCTTATTGTTATATATAAAAGTGTAATGTAAAAAAAGTAATCCTTACCTTTTCTTGGTTGCCATGTTGATGCTGCAGGCACCAGGTTTTTTTCTGCAAATGGCAGCTCTCACTGCTAGTGTGAAGAGAAAGTACTCAAACAAAAACAATGCCTGGATGCAGTGATGTCCCCTGATTAACACAATAGGCTGCTGAGTCACAGTGACACAAGCACTTAGATACAGTAATTAAAATAAGTTGCGTCCCAAAAATGGGACGGTGGGCAATAATGGGTTAACCTAGCGGTATCTTCAGTAACAGTCAAATGGTTACGTGATGAATATAAGTCTATTTTAACGTCTTTGGCCCGTGTGATGTCACTGAACCTGTGGATGCAAACGGGTACGATTTCTTTCCAAAAGGCCCATATTTTCATTATGTGGAATCGGTTGGATGGATGCATGAGCGACTGCTTATGTGTCATCGTATTTCATGAGTGTTACTAACCAATATTTCTACCAAAAACGCTGCGGGACGTGGGCATTCGATACGCAGCCAACCAGGAGTGGAGATAGTCCGCCGCCTCGTCCAGCTTGGCACCTCGCTGATCAGCCTCTGCTAGCTGGGACTGCAGCAGCAGATCACGCATTTTCTGGAGGGACGCGCCGGAGTGACGGTTCAGGTAGCCCCAGATCACGCTGGGCAGTTTGAATAACACAGCCTGCATGAAGACAGTCACTTATATAGTGGCCAGTAGCAAATAACTGCCAGAGAAACCAATAAAGAGACGTTGTTCGGAAATCATTAGTAGGTCAAAGTTGCACGTGTTTTGACGAAAACGTTGTTCGGAAATCATTAGTAGGTCAAAGTTGCACGTGTTTTGACGAAAACGTTGTTCGGAAATCATTAGTAGGTCAAAGTTGCACGTGTTTCGACGAAAACAGTGGATTAAAAAGGCCGGACAAACATGCGGTATCGCATGTTTGTCCGGGATTTTAATCCATCATTTTTGCGTTCACCTACTTTTGATTTCTGGAAATCATCTATTAATGCAAACCTGCAAAATAAAAATGATGGTGACCCAGCGGTAGAAGGCGGTCCCAAAGTTGACGATACGGCGTTGTTCTAAAAGTTCCGCGTAAGTCAAACCTGTAGTCCCGCCGCTCGTGGAGGCTTCCGGGTAGCGCAGCGGGTGCGTCCAGCAGTAACCGTTGACGTGTTGAGTGTAGTGCTCCTGAGGGTACTTGGAAGGTGTCCAGCAGTTGATGGGTTGCCCCACATATTCCTGTCAATACACAGCCATATCAATATTGAAAGGGTGCTGGTCTGTGCTGTTGGTCCAAGTCTCAGTTGCACGAGCGAGCTTAGATCATGCGCAAGCCACTAAGCAAGGTGCTCCACTATGGCGGGGCACCTTGCATATTAACTTGCGCAGGCTCTAACTCGCTCGTGCAACTGACCCCAAAGTCACAGGTCAAAATACAATTATAAAAGCAACTCATTTCTACGTCGAACTGTTGTTTTTTGTTGTTGTTTGTTTGTTTGTTTGGGGTTTCTTCCTGATGTGGTGGTTAATTTTTAAAGACATTTTGGGAAGTGTAAAACGTCTCGTCTAAAAATAAAAGTTAACCACTTCACTGACAGCTGACGCAGACTGTGGTTTTGAACTCACTGTAATTCAATATCAAAGATCTTCAGCCGTTAACTCATTCAGCCCTACGACCGTATTTCCCAAATTTTGGAGGCGTCATCTAATGCCTATACACCAGTTGCAGGAGATGGATCGACTATGATAATTCGAAGGCAGTGCCAGATTAGCTTGGCGCTGACAGGCGCCAAGCTAATCTGGCACTACCCTTGAATTATCATGGTCGACCCATCTCCTGTTGTGGGGCGTCAGGGCTGAATGCGTTAAAGGCTAGACGCATATACAGGATTTATATCTCTTGCAGATGGGTGGTTTCAATTTTCTCTCGTCAGTAGTGCATTGTATTTTTATCTGAATGTCCATTTTGGAAGAAAAAAAGGTTACGATTCGCAAATTTCATTTAATTTGTTGTATTTAGCCTATCTAAGCCGGGTTTTTTTTTTCTGTGCTGGTATTTTATTTTTACTTTTCTGACCTGCAGTGCGGTTCCTGATGCAAACACCAGCAGCAGGATGAGCGAAGCGCTGTGATGTAAGCGGTCCACTTTATCGTCATCACGCACTGCTTTATTCACCACCAGGCCTGACAGGCGCGCCAGGACACGCTCCATGCTACACATAAATACGTGTTGTCATAACAATGTGTGCAGGTCTGTGCGGATTTACGGCTTTCAGCCGTAAGGTCCAAAATCACAGGCCAGCACACAATTATAATCACTGAGCAGCATGCAGGTATTGCATTCAATACGGGTCATCACGGGCTGGATTGCATACTGGAGGAGCTTGGCGGCTTGGTAGTAGAGGGTTCGACTCTCGTCCAAAAGGTCGTGGGTTTGAACCCAGCTTTGGTCAAAATTTGTACAGACCCCTTTTCGGTACCCCGTCTTTGAAATCATCTTTGTGGTGGACAAAAGACGTTAAGCCCTAAACGTTTAACGTTTTTTTTTTTTATGGATTGCATACTACTGGTCCTGTCCTGGAGTGGAGCAACGTTTCTTCAATACTACACTCAAATACGTGACTTCACAGTTAAGCGTAAGACTGTGTCCCGGTCTGTGATATTTGACCTTACAGCCTTAAGTCGTTACATCCAATATGTATGTATTGCATATCACTTACAGTAATGGCGGCACGGCTATACGAGGAGATGCACTGAAGGGTTTGATGCTAGTGCCTGGAACCTGTGGCTATACGATGTACATACTAAAAACCCAATGCACGAAAGGCCATCAGGCCGACGTCGGCCGCCGCTGGCCCGATGACCTATGCGCACTGGGAAGTTGACAGACGTTCGGAAATCAGACGTAGATCAAAATTTGCGTTGTTCTAAAATCAGAATTTGGTCAAAATTAGCATGTATTTGAGGCAAACAGTGGATTAAAGCCTGGGCAAACATGCCATCTCATGTTTGTGCGGACTTTTAATCCACTGTTTACTACAAATACGTACACAGTTTGACCTACCTCTTATTTACCGAAATCGAATTGACCGACAGATGGAACCCTGCTATTGGGAAGACATTGAAGATCTCAGTCGTAAAGCCACGTTCACGTTCGATCGAGCTTTGCGGTTCGTTAAACGCCATGGAAAAGGCAAATTTTACAATCGAATTTGAAAAAGAAAGAAAATCAATTAAAAAGGCGTAAAGTCTTATTATTATACTTTCTTATGAAATGCGAAGATCCTTTATGTGTTCCAAAAATGTGTTGTTTGGTTTTAAAACCAAAATGTTCTTACCCAAATAAACCAAACGGAAACATCGACTGTTTTGGTTCCTGCGATTCCTCCGGCGAAATCTTAAACCATACTTTACGCACAATTTTACTCGGTATAGTAGATGCGTCTGGCAGTTCCATGTTGTAGAATATCTGACAATGACAACATTTATTCAGGCTTGTCGCACGCAAACCACGATAGTTCGAATTGAAAAGGTCAGACCTTTGTGAAAAAATGCAGTGTTTGTAGCAACGCCGATCGCAACCAGATCGATGTGACTGCTATGCAACCTGCGTCTGACGGCAGTAATTACATGTATCTTTCAGTGTGCACGCGAGACAGCGTGGGTGTAATTGTGACTGTTGTTATCATCTTTGTTCCACACCTAAAACAATTATTTAAAGAAAAATGAGCACCATCAAGTGCAAGTGGTATAGATCTCCATGAGTCCCCGCATTTGCAGGGGCTCATGAGGATCTATACCACTTGCTGAGACCACTTTGCATTCGTGTTCCTTGGTCGACTGAGGCCGAAACGTTGGCGTTGATTTCAGGAAGACTATCTGCGTCCATTGACAGCGACGAGTTAATCGTGTCGAAATTGTTATTTCGTGAGGGAGGGGGGGGGGGAGCAGGGGGAGGGTAGGGGGGAGGGAGGTAGGGGGAAGAAATGAAGGATTGAGGGGGGGGGGGGGGGCATTGTGCCGGTCATTCCTACACCATCGCTGACGATAATGTCTTTGTGTAACGGCGCACTATCAAGCCCATCATATCTGCAGGAGTCATAGACTCTCATGGGCCCCCGCAGGCCGACTCAGCACATTACATGCATTGATCGTCAAGGTGACGGCGGTGGGAATGGTGAGGGGGGGGGGTGGGATGTGTTGGGGATGTGGGGGCGGGGGGGGGGGGGCGGGGGCCATTGCGTGACAGAGAAGAGCAGGACAGAAAAAAAAAAACCACAAAAAACGGGTTAGGCTGCCCTGAGCAAGCTGACTCGCAACACACCTTTTTTTTTTTTTTAACTGTTGCATTAAACCTCACCAAGCTGGCCTCCTCGCACGTGTCCCACTTAACCCCATTCACTGTCGAGGAAAAGTAAGCACAGACCAACTGCAAGAGATATACTGCCTTTGCGCCGAGGGCTCATGAGGATCTACGCCTCTTGCTGACGCCAATGTGTATCCATGTCTTTTGGACGGGTTATTTGGCGGATTAACAGGGATTTGCGACTACTGGCATTGAAGGAGTTAGCTCTTTATCTTGCAGGGAAATGGCTGACATTTGCGTGATGGTCTGTGGTTTTTGGACCGAACAGTTAAACCGAAAGATTTAAAATTGAAAACCACCGTACATTTGAGAAACGGCTGAACTTCAACACGTATGAGTCACTGAGAATGAAACTGCCGTGATAGCTCAAGAGTATTAAACGATTCATGTCTCACTTGGATAGGCGTTACTCGTAGGCTAACAGAGGTGCACTACACATTAGCTATCATGGTCGATCAATCACTTTAAAAGTTAAGCCTATAAGCCGTCGGCTCGCGCACGGCTATGCGCGGGCCGACGTCGGCCGACGTCGGCCCGATGGCCTTTTGCGCATTGTGCGACACATAGGATAATGCTTGAATCATGGATACCGTAAGCTAGGAAAAAGAACGAGCAAAGGAACATTAATCTTACCTTGCGTACGACATTGTTTACCGGCCACGTTACACACGCGAACACTACACACGTCTGTTGGGACACTATTACATCCAAGCTGAGCTTTTTTGCATATAAATTTATGCACAACAAAAACACGCCTCGTGTAGGATTTATTGAACCTGACGCGGCATATTGTACTTAGCGCACCCTAGGCATTCAAGAGAAACCGGTCTTCTTACCCGCAAGCAGTTTTATTTAAAAAGACAGTGTCACCCATTTGTGCGTGCAGCCACAGGTAATGTTTACAGTTGACGGTGGCCGCGTGCACAAATGGGTTAACCGAATGTATTTCAACAAACTTTAATAGAAAGTATTTTCAGATTACATAGACATGTAGTGTAGGTAAGAGAATTAACCCCTTTACTGCCAGTGGACGCAGAATTGTGAGGTGGAAAACTTTGTCAGTTCAGCCTTAGAGGAACATGGATTCAAAATGGTGTAAGCAAGAGGCATAGATCCTCATGAGCCCCCGCATATGCGGAGGCTCACGAGGATTTATGCCTCTTGCAGTTGGGTGGTGCTCACAATTTTTTTTCTCGGCATAAAAGGGGTTAGGATTACACCGTTTAGATAAGAGTATTTATGTTACACTTACAGCTGATACAAAAATTAGGCCTACACAGATTTGAATCGTAGAGGTCATACGCTCCCACTACTTGGATTCGTCACTGTGAAAAAGAAAAACGTTTGCGGGTCTGGTTAACTCATTCGCGACCAGCCGCATCCGGATGCGGCTCGCCGCGAATGAGTTAAGAGTAAAATATTGTTTTGTAGCTGATTCAGCACAACACCAGAAGATAGACTGCTCATAATGGTAGTGCTTGGCGCTTGGAAATGCGCCTACCTAATACGGCAGCGCACTACCCTAGCGTTACCAGGTTTTGTCGAACTTTGCAACGGGTGCGTCAATGTGTCTTGATTTGGTGAAGGCGAGTGTCCAATATTGTGAAAAACCAGATTTTCAATGCATGGATTGAAATTCTAGTTTTCCAACAGAATGTGGACATGCAGGCTTTTGATTTGTGCCCTGACTTGACAAAAGCCAGCATATCGCTTTTGTGAAATGCGAGATTTCCAATGTATGCGTGGACAATCTCGCTTTTCACAAACAAATTGCCACTGGCCTTGAGTCTGGTGCCAGTTTTATGCGCAGTCTTAACTCAGTCAGCCCGACGGCCGTATTTCCAAAATTTTAGAGGCGTCATCTAACGACTATGACCAGTTGCAGAAGATGGATCGACCATGATAATTCAAGGGCAGTGCCAGATTAGCTTGGCGCCGACAGGCGCCAAGCTGATCTGGCACTACCCTTGAATTATCATGGTTGACCCATCTCCTGCTGTAGTGCGTCAGGGCTGAATGGGTTAAACCCCATCTTTTCCAGTCTCGATTATCAGTGTTCATGTATTTAGTCATTTTCTGTTCTTTTGTGTAATTGTACATATGTTGTTTTTTTTTCACTTATTGCGTAATATTTTTCTTGTTTATATGTATGGCACCTAGAGCATTAATTTTTATCATGTATATGCGCTGTATAATAATATAATAATAATACCGGTTATTATATAGGCGCTTTTTCCCAATTTTTCGAATCGCTCAAGGTAGCAGATACGGTGGCTGGACGGTTCATTTTTTCTTATTTTTTTAACAAGAGATATATTCAAGCTACATGCTTGAAATTTGGCATGGTATTGCAGGAGACATGTCTGCAACTAGGAAAAATGTTTGTTTGATACAGTTTAAAGTTTTAATATTAATTTTAATTAATTATGCTAATTTATTCTAAATTTTCAACGGCCCAAAAACCCAAACTTTTTGCCAGTGCCAATTCTAAACAGTTGTTTTTTTCCCCTTAATTCTTTTTTAGTTTTAAACTACACCATAAAATGAAGCTTTTGTCATACCAGAATTTTTATATCAGTATTTGTTTGTTTTGTACAGGCACATGAAATTTGACACTTCAAGTTTGTAATTTTGTTAATTAAAAAATTTAATATCAAAAAAACAAAAACAGCTATACTAATTTTGGTATGACAATAGCTAGGTATTGGTATGAAGAAGCTGCACACCAAATATTATGGTAATTGGTTAATATTTGTGAGTACAGTGTGGGAAAAATGAACAATACCTGGCAAATTTCGCAAACTTCGGCGAAGGAAAAATAATACACAAAACAGCACATGATCCTACCTTATGTCCACTAATACCCCCCTGCCAAGTAAGGAAATCCTTCAGCTTCATCCTGCTGGTCCTCCAGTGCCAGCCTGCACCTTCTCCTTGCTCTTCGTTGCTCATATGTTGCCCTGCCCTTTGCCCACTGTATCTGCTACCCCCAACACGCACGCTCACGTGACACACACGCATTCACTCTGAAGACAGAAACAGTACAAGACAAACACAGGACATTCACGTGGTGCGAAGACTGAGTCAGTTCAGCTACTGAGGTTTCGGAAATTTTGATCGCTTGTATTTGAAATTTATAAAGTGGCCTGAAACCGGTACCATAGGGGAGGGGGAGGAAGAGCCGGAGTACCCGGAGAAAGAACCCCCGACAGTTCGCTCGAATTAACGGTGACACTTACTAGAGGAGAAAAATCCGACGCCGGAAACCGGTCTCGAACCTTTAGCATTGGTGGCATGCGCCTTAACCACTGCGCCACGGACCGCCCCTTTTTCTAAATCCTCTTTCTTCTTCCTCTTTTATTATTATTATTATTATTATTATTATTATTATTATTATTATTATTATTATTATTATTATTATTATTATTATTATTATTATTATTGTCAAGTTAAGGCCGACACACAAGTAAGAAAACTCCACATTTTGTCTGAGAATGAAAATTCGAGACGTGCCGCAGCCGAATACGTAGCAAAATGACTTCACGATTTATCAATATGTTGAATATTTATACGCTGGGATTATTCGTCCCATCTGTGTAGCAGTTGTGTTATGATTGCACGGCGAACACTCTAGGATCTTATTTGCAAGAAATAGATATCGAACGAGTATGAAGGTTCTTGTAGTAATTTGAATGAATCATCATGACGCAAAAGGACTGTTTCGTAATAAGCATAAAGTTTCGCAATATTTTAATCCAGACCAAAAAGGTGACTGCCAAGCGTGTAATATGCAAAGAAGTACCCAACGGAGAAAGAAACACGCTTAGAAAAGACGGGTACAACACAATTTATTAATATTTCGGGTAAATACCCTTTGTCAAAATAGACAAACAAACAAACAGAGAGATTAGCCGCTACTTATCTTCATTGGCAGAAGGAATGTGGCAATCTTTTAACCATACCATAGGAATTCATACTTAGTGTACTGTTGGGTGGTGTCGGTGAAACGCTGGACAAATCATGACAACATGATTTGTCGATAAAATATCGAAAATATCGAAAAAATATCCTATATTTCCATGACCATTAACCTTTTGACTGCATGACAGTAGCCCTTTTTTATCGCGATGATAGAAATATCGATGATAGGAATATCGATGATAGGAATATCGAATCTGCAGGAATCATCGCGACAAAAAGCGCTACCGATAGCTAAATGTTTAACTCATTCAGCCCGACACCCGTATTTCCAGAAATTTTGGAGGTGTCATCTAATGACTATGCACCAGTTGTAGGAGATGGATCGACCCTGATTCAAGGGCAGTGCCGGATTAGCTTGGCGCCGACAGGCGCCAAGCTAATCTGGCACTACCCTTGAATTATCATGGTCCACCCATCTCCTGCTGTTGTGCGGCAGGGCTGAATGGGTTATTAATTAGGCATTGAATCGTCTGTGTTGAGTTACTTTGAGGGTTACATCGTGGTATTGTAGTCCGATGAAGATGATTATCAGACCGACGTGCCGAAGGCGCTTAGGTTTGATAATCAGCTTGAGGACACGTAACCCGAGAAGTAACTCAACACAGACAGTTCAATGCCATTGTCGTTCAGTCTAAATTACGCACTATTTGAAGCCTCGAATATTTGTCTGACGTCAGGAGTAAAACGCCAAATATTTCTGACGTCAGACTGTATTTTCTGGGAAATACACAGGGTACGCGACTCTTTGTGACTACGCTACCATGCCTGGTGGCGCAAACGTGCTTGATTTTTGCCGCTGGAATTTCAAACGTTTTCTAGCGGTGCTACTTCTAAGCAGCCAATGACAATATCAGAATCTGTAGCAATCAAGTGCGGACTTTTCTCACTGGGTTCAAGTGATAGAACTTCTAAATTTTGAGTGCAGGACTGTGTGGCAAGCGACTAGATATACGGTAGGTCTGATTTCGTACATGAAGTATGTATTGTTGGAATCTTTCGCCATCCAGTACTGAGCTCATACAAGCATTCAACAATGACTCGATCTTTTCAACAAACCTGAAATGGCATAGATCTGTCACATTTTCTTTAATTCTCTTTTTCTCTTACTGCACAAGTGGCAACAGTCTGCTGTTTAAACAGCATTACGTGTTGCCATGGAGGACAATGGAAAGTTTCGAGCTGTCTCAGTTCAGAGTTTGAATTGCAACACATTTGTGTAACACTTGTGTAGTGTGCCCACCGCTTGAGTCATGCCGAAATAAGGTACATTTCTTTTATTTCCCTATCGTCTACCACCATTCCGGTTATTTATGATGTAAGGTGCCGGACAGCCCTGATCAAAGCGTTCAGACAAAAGACCTAGGACAGATTCGTGCGCGAAACTAGAATTGCGGATTGCCCAGGTGATTAAAAATTACAGGTACGGCAATGGTTCTAGCAGGTAGGCAGTGGGGCATTGAACCTCCTGCGATTTTTAGATGCTGACCAATCACAGTGTCGGAAAATGGAGTGACTGAACAACAATGTACAATGATTACGTACCTGACGAAGTCTTTTCCAGTCTTTGTTTTTCGCAAAGATAACGTTTCTGGTCTGCAGTGCGGTTCCTCGCGTAAACACCATGACAGGTTAGGTTAGACTTTAGTGGCTTAGCTGAGCTGTACATTGCTCTGGCCTTTCTCCTAGCTTGTTACAGTGTCGTACATAACTAAAAATACATTCAACTACACATGTTTCTCAATAGAGACCTGTTTTGACCCATTAACTACCACACATTTCGTTTCTGAAGTCTTCGTTAACCCATTTAAACCCACAAACTTTGATGTTGTCGGCAAACGACTATATTATGTACCAGTTGCAGGAAACCAATCGGCCATCAGGCGCCAAGCTACTCTGACACTACCCTTGAATTGTCATGGTTGATCCACTTCCTGCTGTAGTGCGTCGGAGCAAAATGGGTTAATACCATGCTAAATGTCTCTAGTTGTCTAAGAAACATAGATACAAAGTGGGGTCAACAATAGATGCGTGTGAGTCCAGCAACTGCGGGGGCTCATGAGGATCTATACCCTTGCAGTTGGCTGGTGTTGAGGTTTTCTCTGCAGTGAAGGGGTTATAGGTCACTCCACAACCCAAGGAGACTCAAGGAAGTAGTGTAAATAAATGTCGCTCCGCACTCGTTAAACGAGCGTGTAAGCAGAAGGCCCTTGGGCCGACGTCGACATTAACTTAACCCATTACATCCTGAGCTGATTTTGTAAAATTTGCTTAGTGACCTATGTTCGTCACTAAGCAAATTTTACAAAATCAGCTCAGGATGTAATGGGTTAAGTTAATGTCGACGTCGGCCCAAGGGCCTTCTGCTTACTCGCTCATTTAACCAGATCAGGAGATAGATCAACTGTTTTAGTTCAAGGGTGGTGCCAGAATAGCTTGGCGCCTAAGGTGCCAAGCTATTCTGGCACCACCCTTGAACTATCAGTCAAAATTATTTAATGTATCAGGATGAAAAGGGTTAAACAAGGCTCCGTGGTGGTCGACTTAGGCCGAAGTCGGACTGAGGATCTTTAACTTACTGGGAAATCTCCGCTGTTACAGCCTGCAAAACCGTTGTCTGTAGTGCAACACGCTTGTCAGTCTAGTTCTTTTATTTGATTTGAAAAATCCCCCCTGCCCTCCCTCTCCCCTCCCCCTCCCGCGACCCCCCCCCCCCCCCCACCACCCCCCCCCCCCCCCCGCACACACACACACCATCTCCATCATCCTCACCTCAATTCGGGGCGGGGGGGGGGAGTGCAGTGGAGGAGGGGGGGGGGGGTATTTTCGCTATTCCATAAATAATAGACACATCATTATTAGCAACACTTTGCATCGTCTGTTAATTCTCCATTTCAGTCATGGCAACTAGAACTTTAGTTTGAAGGGAACTAACCAAGTGTACAACAGTATCTCGAAGTATTAAATCTCTAAAGTTTTTGCCCCTTTACAGCTGTGACCAGCTGGCGGATTTTTAACTAAACAAACTTTCATCTTCTATAAACTATAGTTTTGAATGTAAGTATTATTTCAACTTCATCACACACTTATTATGAGTAATTGATATGAAACAATCTGGCAGTGTTGCCTTTAGATGACTCTGAGGAAGCCGCCAAGTACTGACCCGATGCGCAAAAGGCCATCGAGCCGACGTCGCGCCGTCCGGCCGCCGTGGTGGTCAACGGCGGCTGACGACGGCCCGATGGCCTCTGCGCACTGGGGAGCTGTGGCCGGAGAGAGACTGAGAGAGGGCCGGAGAGTGACTGAGGCGGCTGAAAAGCTGGTACCCTGGGAGCCTGCGGAACACGAGCTGTAAGTATAATCAACTCATTTACGCGGAATGTGTCGTGTCTCCCACTATGGAAGATAGACTAGATTCATTTTCCTCTAGTGTTTCGCACAGAGATACCCCTTTACCCTCCCCCATTCCAGCTGCAAGAGACATAGATTCTCATGATCCCCTGCAGTCTCCAGGTGCTCGTGAGAATCTGCGTCTCTTGCAGGAAGACTCCCATACAAAAATCTATTCCTCAGGTGGAGGAAGTCATGGGGGTTTAAATCGCAGACTTGCCCATCTCAGACGAAACCGTGTTGCTGCTAAGAAATTAGCTCCCGTCTTTTTGTCAAGGTGAATAATTTGTCACGGGCATACGATTCGCAAACTGCCAGTATATTACCTCCCGTTCAATTCTGCGATCCAACATCACCCCCCCCCCCCCCCCCCAACCCTTACTCTCGCCCTACCCTGGACTGACGAGACCATCTTTCTAAGATAATCACGTACTGGTACGGTCTATCAAGATATTGCAGGATGTACTGTGGATATATACAGAACTCCCTCGATCCACTTATCAGTCTCTAAAATGAGGCAATATTGCCGTCAACATACGATAATAGAGCGTTAACATTAACTCATTGTGCCCGATGTACGAAATACCCTCATTTTGGCGTTTTCCTCTGAGGACTGCATTATAATTCAGGAGAAAGATCGACCATGATAGTTCACGGATGGTGACAGAATAGCTTGGAGCTATTCTGCCACCACCCTTGAACTATCATGGTCGAATCATATCTCGCTGGAGGAACCACTTTATCGATCGCGCATATCTATATTGAAACACATTTGTCTGCGCTGCTCGAGTCTTTAACCGGAATCTTGCTTTTCTCCAGCACAGATCTAGATCGCCGTCATCTGTCAGCAAAATGCATAGATCCTCCCGCTTGCTGCGGGAGCTCATGAGAATCTATCGCTCTTGTATATGGGTTCTGCATGCTAGCGGTCAAGATCATTTCCTGCTTGCTTTTCAAAACGAGTTTCGTCAAGTAAAGACCTATCATTCATGATGGTTTTGTTTATAACTGTGTTCCTTAGATCCAGATGAGTCATCAGCGTTTTGTCTGTGATGAACATCCCCGACACCTATTACTGGAAAAGAATCGTCTTTTCACCGCAAAGCTGCCAAAAGATACGGAAGATGCTTTAAATATACCTAACCTTTTTCGCCTGCAAAACTGAGACATACATGCAGGCTCTACTTCCCAGGTCTGTCTGCGCCACAGCTTCAAAAAAGGAGTATTGAGGATCTAGGTGCATATCATTCTCTCCTTGCACGATCTGGTTCAATCTAATTATCTGTTGTTCAGACTAAGGAGATCCTATGGGTTTTGTGCGTCATGTGTGTAGGCCGTTGCGTAAAGCCACGGTATAAAGATGTCTACCGATTTAAGCATCTTGAAGACTCGCAAAGGGCACAGACACTCATGGGTTCCTGGAGCAAGCAAGATAAATTTGGCGGTCAACACATTTTACCGACAAGTATCTCCTATTTTAACACTATGTTAACCACTTCCCTGCTAACGGACGTTCATTTTGTTTCTGAACCACCAAAGGCCACAACTGTCAACAACAAAAAAAGCATGGACACAAAGTGGTCTCAGCAAGACGTAAAGATCCTCATGAGCCGCCGCAGTCGCAGTTATAGATCTCATTTGCTTTTTCTCGGCAGTGAAGGGGGTAAAAAAAAGACACCCGCCAGAAGGAAAGGAACACGCTTCGGAAGGACACACAGCAAACAGTTTACTAAACTGCTTTTAACCCTTTAAGCGCCTTGGGTGCATTTCCTGAATTTGGGGAGTGTTACTTAACGACTATGTACCACTTACAGGAGGTGGATTGACCATGATAATTCAAGGGTAGTGCCAGATTAGCTTGGCGCCTTCAAGCGCCAAGATAATCTGGCACTAACCTTGAATTATCATGGTCAATCAATCTCCTGTTGTAGGGTGTTAGCGCTGAAATGGATGTTCTTTTTCCAGAGCGTTCTTGTTCTTGTTTTGGTTATGTTGTTGTTTCCTTGTGTTTCTCAAGCAGGGGTGAGGTGTTGATCCTGCAGCTGCGGAGGAGATCGAAGCCTGATGATAGCATCTGGGAGACAGACAAGAGACCCGGATGGAGCTGTCAAGCGCAAACTGAGAGTCTGACCCTTCCTGTCATGCGCAGTGGCCTGAAGGTCACGTGAGGCCAGGACGCGTCGTGTGCAACGAAGTGCCTTGGCAATTCGTCTCCTTGCTTGAACCGGGAGACGCTGTCAGGCAGCTTAGTTAGTATTGAAGTTTCCTCAAGCATCACCTTCCACCTCCGAGAGATATAGATCTTCATGTGCCCCTGCGTCCGCAGAGGTTCATGAAGATCTATGCCTCTTGTGGCAACGGATAAGACGATTTACACCATCAAAACATTTGTATGTGATATGAGACTTTAGTCTGCCACTCTGTTTTCGCAGCAGAGATCTTGAAGGGACTGAGGCTTGAGATAATTAATTGCGGCGTGCTGGTCTGTGATCTTTCACCTTACGGCCTTGAGCTGTAAGTTTAAAATCACAGACCAGCAGACCAGTTATCAGAATCTTCTCCGACGTTGCTGAGCTCCGGGAGATTGCCATCGGTCCGAGTGTCCGTACTGTTTGCTTCGTGTGTGTTTCTCTGTGTCTGACAGCAAAATTGTCGTCGGTGAACATCAGTCTGTCTGGGCCTCAGTATGGTTTAAAAGCGAATCGCTCACCGCTATCCGACCGATTTTCAACTTCCCGCACTATAGTTTAACACTTTGACTGCCGTGCTAGACCACAGTGAACAAAACGTCAGAGCAAGAGGCATAGATCCTCATAAACCCCTGCCAGACGCAGCCCAGGGCTCATGAGAATCTGTGCGTTTTGTTAGCCTCATGTGTTTCAGGCAGCCGCAGTGGTCTTGCCGAAGTGAGTATACAGTATCTTCTGAGAAACGATATAAGCGCCTGGCAATGACGGGGTTACGCTGGGGTTTACCCTTTCAATGTCGAGAAAAATGTGAAAGCAATCCAACTGCAAGAGACATAGATCCTCATGAGCCCCCGCAAGTGCGGGGGCTCATGAGGATCTATGCCTCTTGCTGACACCACTTTGTTCTTTGGATATCTCGGGCTCCTCGGCATTAAATTAACAAAACTTTCAGACTCACATTTTTAGCCGCTGGCAATGAAGGGGTTAGACGCATCGATTGCTCCCTGACCGATTTTCGACTTCCTGCTTGTCGTTAATTCCGATAGATGGGGTCGTAGCGAGTGACACTGCTGTTGTCTGTTCGAGGTAGAAGTAACAATTATTGTAGAATTTGTGATTTTGTACTCAGTCTTGGAGACTGACGTAAAGGGAAGATGTATCTTTGAAGTCGTGCGTCGCTGAACGCTGTTCTGTGTTTTTGGACCTCACGGCTCTCAGCAGCTAGACACAGTATCACAGAAAATGTATACCCCCAAATGACCGACTCTTTGAATCGCGAGAGAAGGAAAGGTTGTCGATCATGAGTTTGGGGGGGGGGGGGGTGGGGGGGGGGCGGGCTTTTGAAGAAAGGCACGTTTCGTGGGATGATTGTTGCGTAGTTGCATGATCATCTCTTAACTCATTCAGCCCCGACACACCACAGCGAGACACGGATCGAGCATGATAATACAAGGGTGGTGCCAGAATAGCTTGGCGCCCAGAGGCGCCAAGCTATTCTGGCACCACCCTGGAACTATCATGCTCGATCTGTCTCTAGAACTGTAATACAGTCCTTCAGAGGACAACTTCAAAATTTGGGGATTTCGATCCTGGAGCAGAATGTGTTAATACGGATAGGAGTGAATAGTTGACTCTACTTACTGCTATCTTAGGTAATCAAACAACCGACTATCCCCTTCACACTGGAACGTGCAAGAAGCATAAGTTGTCGATCGTGAATTCGTGCCTGCTTGGGGAGGCTTGTAAACACAGGCATGGGATGATTGCTGCGTAACTGATCTCCTCTTAACACTGATAGTGGTAAATAGTTTTCCTTGTTAAGAGGTTAAGCCACGGGGTTATAAGAGATTATACAACAATCGCTCCATGCTTGTGTTCTTGAAGGTGTATGCTTCCATTACATCTGCAACGATCACCTAATCCGGGTAACATATAGAAACCTCTCTCTCTCTCTCTCTCTCTCTCCCCCCTCTCCCCCCCTCCCCCTTCTCCCCCTCCCTCTCCCTCCCTCCTCCCCCTCCCCCTCAGAGAGAGAGAGAGAGAGAAACATTTTAATTTTGCTTCATTGTTGTTGCTGTTGTTTGTCCTACGTTTTCTTGTCGTTTTCTTATTTATTTATACACATTGACATTATTTTTATTTAGTTTTTGGAATAGTATTGCTAGGTTTGTTCTGTTACCGACATGCCAAAATATAATGTAAAATCTGCCCCAAAACGAACTGATGAGATGAGAATTGGCCACCTCAACATTTACCATTTAGTTAATAAGGTGTCAGATTTGTCTGTGTTCTTTGAACACGCCCACACATTTTCATGTTTTTGGTGTATCCGAGTCGAGACTCAAAAACACTATCAGGGATAACTCCATCTCAGTCCCAAACTTCTCAGTACTCCGCAGAGATGCCTCAAGTCCCCAGCACACTGGACTAGCAGTATATATATATATATATATACATGATTCGATAATGAGTAACGTTAAACGACGACGGGACCTAGAGTCAGCCCAAGTTGAAAGTTTATGGGTCGAGGTGAAAACATCTACCCCCCCCCCCCCCCCTCCCGGTCCTGATTGGCTTTATTTATAGAAATCCAGCAGCCAACTGGGACTGCTATGATGACTTCGTAGAAATGATGGATAAAGTTAATCAAAGTAAAAATAACATTGTTCTTCTGGGCGACTTTAACATTGACCTACTTAAGCCCAAAGGGTACCATGCTGCATGGGCATCCACAACAGCCTTATTCGGTTTAAAACAATTAGTTAAAAACCCAACTAGAACCACATCTACATCTTCAACCTTACTTGATCACATTTACGTGACAAATGACGATAAAATATCAAATGTGTTGGTTCCTTCCTTAGCTGTCAGCGATCATAACTCAGTATGCTGTAACGTCTCCATGAAAATAGACAAGAATAAAACTAAAAGACATAAAACTATAAAATATCGCTCCTTTAAACACTTTAATAAAGACGAATTTCTGTGCTACCTGCACAATGCTCCGTTTACTGAGGTTTATGATCACCAATCTCCTGACAGTGCCTTGTCATGCTGGATGAATCTGTTTCTCAGTGTCCTCAATAAACATGCGCCAATACGTGAAAAACGAGTTAAACATTCCACCATACCACCCTGGTTAACAGCGGATATCAAGCAGGCCATGTCATTTAGAGACAAACTTAAAAAAGAGCAAAGTACAAAGAATACAAAAAACAACGCAATCGTGTCAAATATTTAGTTAGAGCGCCTAAGAAGTCTTTTTTTCCAACAAATGATTCGAGACAAAAAGGACACGGCATCTGTTTGGAAAGCTCTGAACGTCATAACGAAGGGTAAATCAGCACCCGAAATCCCATCCCATATGTCAGCTGATATATTAAATAACCATTTCTTAACGACAGCCGAAATACTGGAATTGTCAGCTGCAAATAACAGTAAACCATACGAAGTGCCGAGTTTTCTCAGAGAACACTTAAAAAAAAAAACTATATCAAATACTTTCACCATCCCTAATATTACAGCTGCGGACGTCGGCAGATATAGTTCTAGCATGCCGAACAAAAGTCTGCTGACATTGATGGTATTGACAATGAAACCCTAAAAATCTCATTACCGTATACAGTAGAATCACTAACATATATTTTCAACCTCTGCATAAAGCAAAGTACATTTCCAACCATTCTTAAAGAAGCAAAGATAATCCCAATCTCTAAATCTAAAGATCTTGAAGATATCAATAATTATCGTCCCATCTCCCTTCTGTCAGCTTTGTCAAAACCCCTTGCAAAACATTCAAAAACATCTCCTTGACTTTCTGGGAAAAGTTAAATTACTTAATATTCACCAGTCTGGTTTTAGACGGAAACATTCTTGTCAGTCAGCACTGACACATATTGTAGACAGCTGGCTGGAATCAATCAATAAAAGCCTGATGTCAGGAGCAGTTTTCTTAGACCTTAAAAAGGCGTTTGAGCTTGTGGACCATGACATGCTTCCTAAATAAGCTAACAGTTTATCACTTGAATGCAACCGCCATAGCATTCTTCCGATCATATCTCGAAGACAGAAAACAAAAAGTGTACGCCCATGGAAGATACTCTAAGCAAGGAAATGTAAAATACGGCGTCCCCAGGGATCTATTTTGGGACCTCTTATTCATATTATTTATCAATGATCTACCGTTGTATATCACAAAGTCTGACGTTAATTATAATCTATTTGCTGACGATACGAGTCTTCATGTTTCTGGTAAAAAAACGACGGACATTAGCCATAGTTTACAATGCAGTCTCAATGAGGTATCTGACTGGTGTAGACAGAACCATATAGTTCTTCACCCAGCTAAAACAAAGAGTATCTTAATCGCCACGCGACAAAAACATCAACGCCGACAACAGCCATTACAATTACAATTAAACGCTGAACCTGTTGAACAAGCCAGTGAGCGTAAATTCTTAGGAATACATGTTGATGAACAACTGTGCTGGGAGACCCATATAAATGCTGTTTGTAAGACCATTGCTAAAAACACTTTCTTATTGTCCCAGTGTAACGCACGCAGAAATGCCCACAGTCGCACGTACAGACTCTCATGCAACAGACGCATACACCGCCACTGACTCAGACGGGCGCATTCATGCGGTAAAACTCAACACACGGGCTCCCTTTCTAAAGTAACCTTTATACAAGATAAATATAAGAAGAACGCTCACAACTATCACATCTATATACACCACTACCACATATACACAATATCTCGGCCAGGCTAGGTATTAGTTCTCACAGACTCCAACCTGTTTGGTGTTCTCGCCTGGTTACTGTCAAGTCCTTCTCACGTCTAGGCGTGAAAGTCCTTTCACGTGCGCTCCTCGAGTCGTATCGTGGACGTCGTCGTTTCTCGTACTGTAGCGCAGTTCTCGCTGTTACTCGGGTGTCAAGTCCAGATCGCTCACTCCCTGAGTGAAGAATTGGAGATATGACCTCGCGTTAGGTCCTGGTGACTGACGTCTCGGCGTCTCTCCCCCCCTCTGTCCCCCTCTCCCCCCCCCCCTCCCTCTCCCCCCCCTCCCTCTCCCCCTCCCTCCCTCTCCCCCTCCCTCCCTCTCCCCCCTCCCTCCCTCTCCCCCCTCCCTCCCTCTCCCCCTCCCTCCCCTCTCCCCCCTCCCTCTCCCTCTCCCCCTCCCTCTCCCTCTCCCCCTCCCTCTCCCTCTCCCCCTCCCTCTCCCTCTCCCCCTCCCTCTCCCTCTCCCTCTCCCTCCCTCTCCCTCTCCCTCCCTCTCCCCCTCCCTCCCTCTCCCCCTCCCTCCCTCTCCCCCTCCCTCCCTCTCCCTCTCCCTCTCCCTCTCCCTCCTCCCCTCCCTCCCTCTCCCTCTCCCTCTCCCTCTCCCTCCCTCTCCCTCTCCCTCCCTCTCCCTCTCTCTCCCTCTCCCTCCCTCTCCCTCTCTCTCCCTCTCCCTCTCTCCTCTCTCCTCGACCGCCGGAGGAAGCGGTCGACTTTTCCGATCTCTCCGCTGAACAGTCAAGCAGACGAGATATCAGTTTCATGGATTGTATTGTGTTCTACTATTCTACGTTACTCGGACGTTTTGTTTTCTAATTGCGCACACTACTTTGTGATCTCATTGCATATCTGGATATTTTGTGATTTAATTCAGTGGTGAATTAATCGTGTGGTGTTTTCAAGTTCTTGTGTGTGGTATTTTGGAACTATTTCACATCTTCCATTGTGGTTCATTATACTGGACTGTAAGACGTGCTGTTTACTGCAACTAATTTCTTTGTCCTGGACTTCAAATGCATACTGCAACGGAGAGTGGACTTGCATACTATCTCACCGTACCGTGTTTATTGTGAGTAAAAAAACATGCTTTTTCTTAACGTTCCTTCAGCCCGTACGCTATATATTATAGACTAGTCAGACTACACCACTGATACTAAGACTGCTGTCTTTGCCACGAAACTGCTGCCAGATGTGTTTACACAAGGCGGCGCTGTCGGCGGTCACGCCTGACCCGCGCCCGAGTAAACAGTTCCAGCCTTATCTGCCTAGGATCAGCTTGGCAGGTCCGGCATCGTACGTCATCAATCCATGCCAGCTAGAACCCCACACTTGACTTACGCCAACACCCATCCCCACCTCGCCCCCCTGTTCCTGGCACCTCTACCCCACCCACCCTCGTCACGCCCGCCCTCTCCTGCTTACCCACCCTCCATTCCCTCCCCCTCCCCACCCCCTCCCCGTGTTTCTGGCCCCTCTTCTCCACCCTACCCACCCTCTGCACGCCCTCCCTCTCCTCGGCTTACTCACATTCCATTACCTCACCCACCCCCCCCTCCCACTCACACCCATCACTACCCCTGCTCCATTTTCCTGGCGCCTCCTCCCCCCTACCCACGCTCTGCCTCTTGCCTCTGCACGCCCTCCCTCTCCTGCGTAGCCACCCTCCACTGCCCCCCCCCCCCCACACCCCCAACTATAAACCACATTTCGTCAGTGACCCATCCTCGTCTCCCGCCCCACTCTAAATCACATGTCTGTTCCTATCTGAAACCATGACAACTATAGCCATTGTACACCAACCCCCTTCCACTCCCACCATCCCCCGTGACCCAGTACTGAGAGACACCTTAGACAAACTCCAAACAAGATTTGAATGTAAAGGTGCTAATGCCCTCAGCATTCTCAAGACGTGGAGGAATGCCGTGTATGTGAGATACATGCAGCTTCTGCCCAAACACACTGCAGGAGTCCACAATGTGTTATGGGAAGATTTCAACTATGACAATGAAGCTGTCACCCTTGATGGCTACCTCTCTCCCCACACCCTGGTCCCTGATCACCTGGCCAAGACAATAGTTAAGATATATGAAGGGCCGGTACACACAGACGAGAACAAACTTATCGTCATCACCGTGTACTTTAGAAAGAGGCGGACAACCGGTGGCACCTGCATGATTCAGGGGAAGAGAAAGGGTCTGTGGGTGAGATCGGAGTACCGGGCCCTTTGTGATTATGTACAACAGCTCCTGGCCGGTACAGCGGACCCTACAGACAATGTCCCCGTCACCAGCAACCATCTTGCATCTGGCCCTGACGTTACAGAAAGTATCGTCACCTCACCCGCCACCCCTTCCAACTCCTCACGGGGCCTGCTGTTGGCTGTCTCCCTAGCAGACACCCCCATCACGCCTACCCTCTCCACTCCCTCGGACAACAAAGAAGTCTCTCTTCTTGTGCAGCCGGCAGAGTCGTCAATCACAGGGGATTATCAACCGACGCCCCTTCTATCCGACCACTCATCCCCGACTAATCCCATCACCACATCTACTGGCCAGCCACTTCAGAACGCCCGCACTGATTTTTCACTTGTTGCGGCAACAGTTGATGGTGTAATGTCCACTGCCACGCCCCTTCCCCCAACCCGACCAAACACGAACGCCAGTCCCGCGTCTCCGGGGGATTATCAACCGACGCCCCTTCTATCCGACCACTCATCCCCGACTAATCCCATCATCACATCTACTGGCCAGCCACTTCAGAACGCCCGCACTGATTTTTCACTTGTTGCGGCAACAGTTGATGGCGTAATGTCCACTGCCACGCCCCTTCCCCCAACCCGACCAAACACGAACGCCAGTCCCGCGTCTCCGGGACTGGGATTACGTAATACAGAGGCCGCACCCACCACGGCCCTCGGGACTACCTGTCCTCACGAGGACACCACTGACCCTGATACTCTGCGAGCACAACTCAAAAGTGCTTGTAACCTCATCACGGACCTTCGCGCTGACGTCAGTACACTGTTCAAAGGACTTTCAGCAGCCCTAGCCAGGATTGATCAGCTCGAGAGTCAGCTCCGTGACGAGGCGGTCAAGAGAGCCAGAGATCTACAGGTTACGGAGAAAAGTGTGGGCGAAGTGTTGTCCGGCCTGGACGACAGGATAACTGGTGTGGAGACAGCTCAACACGCCACAGACGGCACTGTCAACCAGCTATCCTCCGCCAAACAGAGCCACAAGCAGCGCCTGAGGGAAATTCAAAAACAGTTGAAAAAGAAATCAGCCACTGCGTCCAACAACTCAGACGTTGCCATGAGTGGTAACACTCAAACTGACCTGTCTGCCAATGTTGATATCTGTGCGTCTCCGCGCCAGGTAACGGGCAGCGCAATCGCTGCTCCCTGTCACCCCTCCCCTCCACCCGTTCTGCAAGAACTGGCCACGGTACAGGCTGTGAGTGCAGCCGAGAAGAGCCCAGAGCGACTCATACCAGTACGGATTACCGGCGGCCTGCCTGAGGTCAACAACGGGTATGACCACGCCAGCAGCCAGCAGCAGCGTAATAACAAAATGTCTCCAGATGAGCAAATACTGCGACATTCAGTGCAGAGTGACACCACCACGCTGGTCATTGGAGACTCTGTTGTTCGCAACATCAAGGCAGAGAAGATGCCCACCTACCCTATAGAAAAAGTAGACGTATTATCTGTCTCTGGCCTGCGGACTGTCCACCTGCTGAACTGGCTCCAGCGACAACACGCGTCCCACACAGCGGTGGCACTGGTGACCTTCCACGTGGGGATCAACGATTGCAAACAGAAGGAAGTGACCAGCGCTGTGTGGGAACAGCTCGTCCGGGAATGCAGGCGGGTATTTCCCGGCGCTCGTCTGCAGGCATCCTCCATCCTGCCGACCGACAGTAGACACCAGCTGTATAGGGCCATCACCGCCTCCAACAGTAACCTGTTCCATGTGTGCAGAAAGCTGGGTGTCACACTGATAGACAACACTCAGGTCTTTACTGCTGTTGATGGGTTGCCGCGTAGAAAATTCTACAGGCGCGGTGACCCCATCCATCCTAGTCGCCAGGGCACCATCAGTCTGGCCCTCAACATAAAGAGAGGAGGGCCAGCTACTGACGTCACCACTCCCAACAACCAGCCTGCAGGTGGTGACCGTCACCGCCGTCAGCGACGTGAAGGACACGCTGGCACCACCAACACTTACGCTAATGTCGCAGCCGGCAGACAGTCAGTGTCCGCTGCAGCACCCAACCTGGAATCGCTCTGTGGTGCATCCAGCTTCGGTGCTGCACCGGAGAGTCAAGGTGGACTGTCAGTGTCCTCTGCTGTAGCACCAGGTCTGGAATCACAGTACAGCGAATCCAGATTTGGTGGTACAGCAGAGAGTCAATGTAGCTATCAGCAACAAATGCCGGGCCAGTATCCTATGTGGCAGCAACCGCCACTACCACCATACAGTGCCGCATTTCCACAGTATCGCGAGGCCGGACCATGGGGACACTTCAGCATGACGCAACCAACGTATCCTTTCAGCGTCCCCCCGCTCACATACACGCCATACGCACAGCAGGAACCGTGGGCACAGTACAGCCACCCCGTGCGTGTGTATTAGACTCATTTCCAGAACATTCAGTTACTCTTCCTTACATAACTTTGTGCTTTACTTTCCAGGCTAACACTGAACAATATCGAATTGATTTTCTTGCGTCTCATTGCTCATAATTATTGTGTTTGCGCAGAGACGTATTCATTTGTTTTTAACTTCAACCACTGCGCGTGGTCCAATATTAACATTGTCATCCTTTTGACTTCTGCCGACAGTATTCGTGAATACCGATCTTCTCACTCTGTGCGATTTGTGACGCTTATAGCACTAGTACTTGTGCACCGTGACACTTTCTCTACTAGTGCTCTACGTATATTCACACTACGATCATATCTGTGTCCTTTCGCAGCGCTGACTTTATTTCCCCTATCGCGCAGCGGGGTCGTTTACCTTTGACTGTTGAAGTTTGCTAAAGGGATTAGTCCCTGTTAGTGACCGTTAGTGACCGGTAGTGTGGTCTATATCAGTGAATGCGTAGAAGAAACTCTTTTTTTTTTTTTTTTTTCACTTGCCTCCCACATTCTGTGTGTTAGAGCGGACTGATATTCTTTTGCTTTGTTTTATTATTTCAGCTCTTATTTGCCTTTGTATCATTTATAAGCTTTTTTATTTGTACTCTTTGGTATTGACATACATTAGCAATCATGGTGTATGATCGCCAGTTACATATTGGCCATTTAAATGTTTATCATTTAACTAACAAAGTTCCCGATCTGTGTGTGCTCTTGAGTCAATCCAATCCATTTCACTTGTTTGGTGTAACGGAATCGCGTCTCAATCGTAACATCAGCGATGAGGCCGTTTCTATCCAGGACTTCACTGTACTGCGCCGCGATGCTGAATACCCGGGACATACGGGTATTGCAGTATACATTCATAATTCAATTAGCGGTGTTACTCGCAGGCGTGGGGACCTGGAGTCAAAAACCGTAGAATGCATTTGGGTTGAGTTAAGGGCAAACAAATCCAGCCCCGTGCTGGTCGGGTACATTTACAGGAACCCAGCATCAACATTTCAATGGTTCGACGACTTTATCGCCATGATGGATAAGGTCAGACAGTCCAGCTCTGAAATTTTGATCCTAGGCGATTTCAATATTAACATGTTTTTGAATAACCCTGCTTGGGAGTGCACCATGTCTATGTTTGGTTTAAAGCAGCTAGTTAAAACAGCAACTCGTGTTAGTCCAACTTCCTCCACCCTTATAGACCACATATATACAACTACTCAATCAAGGGTGATGGCAGTAGACGTGCTTCAGGTAGGGATTAGCGATCACTACCCGGTGTGCTGTTGCTTGGCATTAAAAGCGGATAATTCATTCCGAAAACATCAGCACACGACTATTAGATACAGATCACTTAAACACTTCAACAAGGAAACATTTCTTTGTGATTTAAGTAGCACACACTTTGATACAGTGTACTACCATAATGACCCCAACGATGCTTTGTCTGAGTGGTACGGATTGTTCCTTGGTGTTCTCGATA
>BTPG01000008.1:135116206-135198706 GCA_036245525.1 Semisulcospira habei
CTGTCAAAACCTTTTACCGTTGAAAAATAAAGTTTCATCATCATCATCATCATCATCATCATTCTCTCTCTCTCTCTCTCTCTCTCTCTCTCTCTCTCTCTCTCTCTCTCTCTCTCTCTCTCTCTCTCTCTCTCTCTCTCTCTCTCTCTTTCTCTATTATGCATATATGTATCTATGTATTTATGTACTTATTATTATTTATTTCTTTATACATTATTAATTTACTTATTCATTATGTATTAATTAATTTAATTATTTTTTATTCATTTATTCATTTATTTATTTATTCATTGAAGGTACGGGTTGGGGCGGGGGGTAGCGGCATGGGGATGGGGGTCTTTCACCAATCCATGGAAATTGATCCTACATTATGATCTCATTTTAATGTGCACGCTGGCTGTAATTTCGTTCTCAGCGGTCTCTGCATCCAATGAACCTATATTCTTGCAAAACCCACGTTGGCATTTCCTGTCGTGCTTTCTCTTGGCTTAAAATTGCACCTTGACACAAATTGCGCAACTCTCCCAATCACATATAACCAGCGCCCAAAAAGTCATCAGACCGACGTCGGCCGCAGTTGGCTCGCGCACGTACGTGCGCGAGGCATCTGCAACCGACATCGGCCCGATGGTCGTTTGCATACTGGGTGCGGATTTTCATCGCTCGTTCACGTTAGCCTTTTCCAGTCATAACAGGCTTATAGTGATAGTCTTTCTGGCTTCCTCTGGACAAGAAGAGACCTATGTAAATGGATAAGAACACGACCAGCAAGAGGCATGGACTCTCGTGAACCCCTGCATCCGCAGGGATTTTGAGAATCTATGCCTCTTGCAGATGGAAGAGCCCGTTTGATGACCTTTCTCCAGATCTCTGAGGAGTTCACAACGTAATGGCTGTGGAAGTATTCCTTGCCACCCACAGACTTCAGTCTCAACCCTTTTAGCGCCAACACCCTACAGCAGGAGATTGATTGACCATGATAATTCAAGGGTAGTGCCATATTAGCTTGGCGCCTACAGGCGCCAAGCTAATCTGGCACTACCCTTGAATTATCATGGTCAATCCACTTGCAAATGGTACATAGTCTTTAAGTAACACTTCCAAAATTCGGGAAATGCGCCCATGGCGCTAAAAGGGTTAAACTGCCATTGAAATGACAACCTGGAAGAACACTGGTGCAAATAGGGTAAGGTCCTCACGAGCTCATGCAGCAAGAGAAAGCCGATGAGAATCTACTCACAGAAATACCCCGAGAAAACCTTAACAGCAATAGAGAATCGCTCACCGAAATTGCACTTAGCCGCACGACACTTCTGCATTCCTAAAGCGTAAGCCCAGGTCCCAAAGCGATAGGTCCCAGAACCCATCAGGACTGGAAGTCTGTCCATTCGCAAGCGGTATGTATTCTCATAAACCCCCGCAGCAGGGGCTTGTGATAATGTATGCTTCTTGCTGATATCTAGTAAGCAAAGGTCCTCGGGCAAACACTGGCTGCAATGGGCCCGCGGACGGCTGTGCGCGGGCACACTGCGGCCGTCGTGGCCCTCAGACTTGTTGCTGCTGGTGTAAAGGTCTACCTCATTAAGTTACAATTTCATCTCTCGTCCTCGGAGCAAAGGAGCAGTTGGGGATTTCACTGGCTGTACAGGCTCTGTTGAGGTTCCCGTGATGTAATTTTTCGCCTCATGACGGTCTGCCATTCAACGGGATCGGCGTCTCATACAGCTTGAAGGGCGCCTGAGTCCCCTGAGAGTCTCGGAAGCAAACGGCCAACGCAACACCGGACTTTCAGCTGTGCGATGCTATCCGCTGGCGTAAGACTTTCAGAAGAGATGTGGCCCAGAGTCTGAAATTCAAAGTCCAGGGAGGAGGTGTGGGGATGGGAGTGTGGAGGGGGGTTGAGTAGTGGGGTTTACCAGGTGTTTCTAGCCTGGTCGTTTCCATCGATTCGCTGCGCAGCGAATTGATGGAAACGACCAGTGTGACTGGATCCTATTACACTGTCCTACCCTGTAAAATTCAGGTGCAAGAAACCTTCGAAGTACCAAGAGGAAGTGAGGCGTGGATGACACGGAAAAGGAATCTGGCGGTACATGAACAAAGTTTAGAATTCGAGTTCCTACGCCAAGTGCCGCTATTCTGCTCCAGGTTTAACAGTTTGAAGACTAGGACAGCGGTTTACAGATCCACACTCGAACTTGCAATCATAACAACAACCAGAAGACAAACGAGAGCAACACTAAAAACAAGAGCTGTGAGTGCCATTATTAACACATTCTGCCCCAGGACCGAAATCCCCAAATTTTGAAGTTGCCCTCTGAAGGATTGTATTACAATTCTAGAGACAGATCGAGCATGATAGTTCAAGGGTGGTGCCAGAATAGCTTGGCGCCTATGGGCGCCAAGCTATTCTGGCACCACCCTTGAACTATCATGCTCGATCCATGATTTGCTGTGGTGTGTCGGGGCTGAATGAGTGAAAGGCAATTTCCTTCATGGCAGGCCTGTATTGCTACAACACACTGAGTTTTCTGTCCTTTGTTTTCACAAAGTGCGGGCAGCTATAGATAAGTAAAGTTTTCTACGGTTCCTGCAGCCAGTTGTATGCAACTGCTCCCTTGTACGTAACGGAAGAACTGTTCTGCGCACAAACAAAGAAAAACATGTCTTTCATTTTTCGACATACAAACTTTTTACGTTTTTGTATGGTTTTATTGTAAGACAATATTAACTCTTTATTGCATGGACTAGGTCCTTTAAGACATTGAGACACAATTCTAAAATTTGGAAATTAACCTCTGTAGACTGCATTACGGTTTAAGAGATAATGTGACTACGCTAGTTCAATGTCAGTGTCAGAATACAAGACCCTAACGAAGCTATTCTGACACTTCTTGTGACTTGTCATGAGAGGCACCAACATATTCTGGCACAACCATTGCATTGTCGTGGTCAATTCCAGTCTTATCGTACAGTCTCAGAGACAAACGTGTTAATCCCAGCACTGCCGATGGACGCAGATCGTGTTTCTGAAATCTTTGATGATTCAATGCCACAGAGCCTCAGCCGTCCAAGAAACATGGATACAAAACGGTGTCAACAAGAGGCATAGATCCTCATGAGCCCCCGCAACTGCGGGGGCTCATGAGGGTCTATGCCTCTTGCAGTTGATCGTGATCTCGGCAGCGAAGGAGTTCATGGTTTTAGAAGCCAGCGATGGTTGACTAACCATGTTAAGCTGGGAAATGAAACCTGCCTGTCACCTAACTGACACGCGAAGCCTTCTCTCCCTGCGGCAGCATCTGACATGTTGGAATCCGGTCATTCCAACCGAGACTAATATTGTTTGAAAATTAGGTTTGGGATATGCTAAAGTGAGATAACTGGTGGCTGATTGCATTTTAACTCCTGGTAAGAGATATGCCCGGCGGCAAGAAGCGTAGATCCTCATGAGCATGCTGCGGGGGCTCCTGAGGATTTCCTGCGTGAAATACGTATCTAGAGCTCAACTCATCCAGCCCGACGCACGTCAGTATTTCCCAAATTTTGGAGGCGTCATGTAACGACTATGCACCTGTTGCAGGAGATGTATCGACCATGATAATTCAAGGGTAGTGCTAGATTAGCATGGCACCTGTCGACCCATCTCGTGCTGTAGTGCGTTAGGGCTGAATGGGTTAAATTTGTTTGTCCGAGTGATGTTGCTGTTTGGGATGGCCGTTGGTTGGTTGGCCGGCTAGCGGCTGGCTGGTTGGTTGGTTGAATGTATCGTTATGTTCTGTGGGGGTGGGGGAATAATACCGAATGGTTAGGAGAAAACATAAGAATGTACATATTAAAATTCGGGATTTTGACAACCGCTGGATACAATGTAGTAACAGTTCTCATTTTTTTTAAAACCTAAATTTCAATCTAAAACCTAAGTTTCAACAGCCATCTCTGGTTCTGCCCCTCCTTACTTATCTGATCTTGTCCAGCTGTATACACCATCCCGCTCACTACGCTCTGCTTCAGACACTCGTGTTTTCCGTATCCCTAGACGTAATAAGGTCACTCAAGGTCATCGTGCATTTTCGTATTTTGGTCCCATTACATGGAACGCTCTCCCAGCTGATGTGCGTCACTCATCATCTATTTCCATTTTCAAATCCAAGCTTAAAACACACCTTTTCTCTGTTGCATATATGTAAAGACCATTTTGTCTGCCGGCTCATAATGCGTGCGTGTGTGTGTGTGTGTGTGTGTGTGTGTGTGTGTGTGTGTGTGTGTGTGTGTGTGTGTGTGTGTGTGTGTGTGTGTGTGTGTGTGTGTGTATGAGTGTGTGGTGTGAGTTTTCGCCCTTGTAAATTAATGTATTTTTCTGTTGTATGTGCTTGTTTGTGTATTCTGCTTCACTGTTTCATTACTGTGATTGTAAAGCGCCTAGAGCACCTTGGTGATTAGGCGCTATACAAATTACCTTTATTATTATTATTAATCGAATCTGCTTTCAATAGGGGAAACTAATGTAAAAGTGATCATGATCATATAAATAAACAATTCTTGCCCCCCCCCCTCCCCCTCCCCCCACCAAACAAAAACAAAACAAATAAATAAATAAAAAATTAAAACAAATGCTGGTTAACTGCCAGTTTATGCCCACTGCGTTTTTGAAATCGTTATGTTAATTAGAACATATTATGTATTTTATGCATGCATTGATGTTTAGTTCGTTGTAAAAATGGCCGCCGTGAGATGGCCTTAGTTGCCTGCTCGGCGTTAAAGCCAAATAACTAATTGTAAAAATGGTGTGTTCATGTATTGTGTTTTGCTTGTTATGTGAATAATTATGTCATTGTATTTCTATTTTTGTGTGCAGATTGTAAAGCGCGCAGAGCTTTGGATTAAGATTAAGCTCTAAATAAATACCCATTATTATAAATTCAATGAAACCTCACTACCATATTGTCTTGTGCACACAAGAACGTGAAATATTTTTACAAACCTGTGGTTGTACTGGTTACCGCTCCACGCCATAAACAGACCAGTACAAAAATGAGCAAACGAATAATTCCAAAGGTGTCACATATAACTCAGAAAATCAAGTTTTATTTACAGTCGACCAGTCAACAACTTTTGGCATCACAAAGGGAACAGTTTCACCAACTCTAGTATGTGCTAAACGATGGATGTATGTACATGCACAATATATATATATATATATATATATATATATATATATATATATATATATATATATATATATATATATATATATATATATATATATATATATATATATATATATATATATATATATATATATATATATATGTTTTTAGTGAAGATGTTTGCATTCACAATAAAGTTTTATTAACCCATTTAACCCCCACGTCCACTTTTCACAAATTTTAAAAGTGTCACCTTACCAGTCGCAGGGGAAGGATCGACCAAGATAATGCCAGGGTAGTGCCAGATTAGCTTGGTGCATGATGGCGCCAATCTAATCTGGCACTACCCTGGAATTATCATGGTCGATTCATCTCCTGCTGTCGGGCGTTGGGGCTAAATCGGTTAGGTTTGTTGTCAGTGTTAACCTGCTTGTGCATGCAGCCGCCGAAACTGTATACATCACTGGTGGTTGCATGGACAAGGGGGTTAAATATCAATGCTTCCCTTTAGCAGGTATGAGTGAAAACTTAACATTTAACAAAAGAATGACAGTGAAATTAATATACCACTGTGGATTCTTGTGTGATCAAACATTCAGAAATAAAATAAACAAATAAGTACATGAATTCACGTATATATACGTTTTGAAATTTTGTTAAAGCATCACACACACACACACACACACACACACACACACACACACACACACACACACACACACGCGCGCACGCACGCACGCACGCACGCACGCACGCACGCACGGATTCACACACATACAGAGACTCACTGTGCGAAAAAAGTGCATATTCATGCAAAATATTCATTACAGGAAATGACAAAACAAAATGCTACCGAGAGACCAAACTTTTTGAGAGCATTTCCAAAATACAATGACATCTGAATTCAAGCAGAATCGAATTAACGTTTTTGCGTTTGTCGGGCAGCTTTCACGGAAATATCAAAGTAATTCATTTTTTAATCTCTAAAATGTTAGTGAACGCAGACTGTGTTATGAATTTTGATGTGAAAGATAAGCCGTTAAAGGAACATCGATATAAAAAAGGTTCCAGACAGAGGCATAAATCCTCATAACCCCCGCAACTGCGGGGGTTCATGAGGATCTATAACTCGTGTATCTTGGTGTTGTTCACTTTTATTCGACAGTGAAAAGGATTCAAGCAAAAATTCGCTACAGGTCATGCCGAAACAAGATGCTCCCGGAGGACTAAACACTTTTCGACAGCATTTCCAAAATGTAATCAAATAGAAATCCAAATGCAAACGAATTAAAATGTGTGTGTTTGTGGGACCAGTTATTGGAAGTGTCAAATAATGCTAAAGTTGTAATCTCTCCATGCCACTGGCCACGTATTTCTTTTCTGAAATCTTTGTTCAATCAACCAGCAAAGTCGCAATTGTCACAAGAACGAGGATACGGGGTCGGGGGAGGTGGGGGGTTCAACAAGAGACATAGATCCTCGTGAGCCCCCGCAGTTGCGGACTCTCATGAGGTTATATGCCTAATTTGGGTGGTGATCTTCTCTTTTTCGGAGAATGGAGGGGCTCAAAAGTAACGTTGAATAATGTTTTAGAGTTCAGAAACATCAAATAAACACTGCTACAAACCATACGCAACAGGAGCTGCAGGACCAAAACTTTCTTTCAAATAGTTTAATGAATTGTAACTCCAGTCTGAAAAAAAAAGATACAAAATAAGGAATTATCCAGTTCAATGCTGAATAAGTGAACCCAATCCAAATGCAAGAGGCATAGATCCTCATGAGCCCCCGCAGTTGCGGGGGCTCATGTGGATCTATGCCTCTTGCTGAAACCACTTTGTATCCATTCTCCTTTGACGGCTGTGGCTCTCTTTAACGCTGAATTACCAAAAAAAACCCTGCATCCACTGGCAGGAAAGGATTAACCTATTTAGCCCCAAGGCTGCAATTACAAAAATGTGTATGTGTCATTTAACGGCTATCTATCAGTAGCTGGAGTTAAATCAACCATGCTAATTCAAGGGTAGTGCCAGATTATCTTGGCGCCTGATGTCGCCAATCTAATCAAGCACTTCCCTTGAATTAACACAGTCGATCCACCTTATGCTGCAGGGCTTGGGGCTAATGGGTTAAAAGCACATGCAACACGCACTGTAAAAGAGTAAACATCTTTCCATTCAATCCGCGACAAATTGTGTAACTCCGAGAATGCTGACGGCAAAACGGAAATAAACGTCTGTACAGCGAGTATGGCATCTTCAGAAGAAGAAGAAGAAAAGAAAAGAAAAGAAAAACTCGGTGAAGACGAGCAGCGAATCAGTTGATCCAGGCGTAAGAAAAGAACCCCTCACGCAGCCAGAAATCACACTTGTCTTTGTTGTAGTGCTCCATCGGAAACACGTGATCGGAAATCAGCGCCGTGCACGCGCTGTAATTCTCCCAGACGGGTGCTTCCGGCCGGCCGTCACGCGCAAACGCCATGACCTGCTGACGCAGAACTGTCTGAAACCTCAGATCTTTCTCCTCCGCGTGAAAACCTAAGGCGTGGAAGTCGCCGAAAAACACCATCACGTCCCACACGTGAAAGGCGTAGCGTGCGGACGTGATGTTGAACGCGTTCACGGGACTGGAGGGCGCGGCGGTGATTACCCCGCGGTAGACCGGTGACCGGAAGTGCGCTGACGTCACGTCCGCTAAAACGTGGACCGGGCACGTGGCCCGTATGTCGGTGATGAGGCTCGTGTACTGGTACTCTGGTGTGTAGTGACTGGAATACGGGTACAGGGCCAGGGCTCTCTCGGCCACGTCTTCTCCGAAAGGCGTCAGCTGTTGTCGGACGGTCGCCTGGTAGTGAGGCCATGTCCAGTGGGAGATAGTGGGGTCAAAGGGCAGCAGGTCAAGCTCTTGAGCCATGGTGGCTGAAATTATAGAAGAAATGTGTGCTAGTCTGTGATTTTGGACCTTACGGCCTACGGCCGTAAGGTAGGAAATCACAGACTAGCACATACTAATAATCTCGAGCCACAAAAGATGAATATAAAAAAAATATACATATATATTAAAAAAAATGTTTGCTTGTCTTAATTGTGCACCTTACTGTCAGAGATCACAAGTTCCAAAATCGAAGACTAGCATCTACTTGTGAGGGGAAAAAACAATGGAATTTCCAAATTACTCTGACAACTGAGACTCAAATTAATTTGCCATCGGTTTTGATTCCATTTTGGGCACATTTCATTCTGTTCTCAATCTCGCAAACTACCCTCAAAACGACAGCTACCTTTCTCCTGGCATTGTCCACTAAAGTTGACACTTATGTCACAATTATGGGCAATTTAAAGTGATGCATGATAGAAGGAAAATACTTACTCCACAGCACGGGAACATCGACCCCTCGTCCGTTCTTCCAAGCTTGTAGGGGCGGCTCCTTCAAAACGTTTCCTGTAAAGTACATAGAACATTTTAAAAGGACCTGCTCCAGGACAAGTAAGGTTAAGAATATCTCCTTTATAAATGGTCTTGTTATATCTTATGATAATGCCGTACAAAGTAATTGAAGGGCTCACTTAAAGCGATCTGCTCCAAGCAACACAGGGCTCACAGTTAGCAATATATCTTTATGAATAATCAATCCAGACCAAAAAGGTGACTGCCAAGCGTGTAATATGCAAAGAAGTACCCAACGGAGAAAGAAACACGCTTAGAAAAGACGGGTACAACACAATTTATTTATTTCGGGTAAATACCCTTTGTCAAAATAGACAAACAAACAAACAGAGAGATTAGCCGCTACTTATCTTCATTGGCAGAAGGAATGTGGCAACTAAAGGAGGTGACGTAAAAGAAAAGAAAAGAAAAGGAAGAACAAAAGTGCGGAAAAAGTAAAAATGACGTCAACGAAAAAGCGTAAGAGAGAGACTCGGAAAGAACCTGAACACGAGAGACAAGAGTGTGTGCAAGCACGTGCAGGAGCGAGCAAAAGAAAAGGCGTGTAGGTGAGGCCAGAGAAAGAGAGAGAGAGAGAGAGAGAGAGAGAGAGAGAGAGAGAGAGAGAGAGAGAGAGAGAGAAAGGGGGTGGGGGTGGGGGTGGGGGGTGGGGGCGGAAGACAAACAGCCAGAGCCACCAGCCCCACCCAACGGGCACCCACCAGCCCACAGAAAAACACACAGGCACGCAACAAGACGACCACATACATCCCCAAGGGATGCACACAATCGCCCCGCCCCAAAACCGCGTATCACTCCGTGAGCCGGAGACCGGGCGCCCGAAAGGGAAGGGCAAGGGATCCAACTAAACGTATGGCCAGCGCTGAGAAAGTCCCCAAGGGAAATGTACAAATCAACCAGCGCTAACCTCACTTATCTGGTTAGTGAGTAGTAAAACAGAAGCGATACAGTGAGGTAAAGGTACAGTTAGCAGACACAAGCAAGGTAAAAAAAAGTTAATCTTTCATATTCATCCCGAGTGGCGCCACAGTGCCCAGTTTATTAATCAGAAATTTTTCACGGTCTTTCCTGGCCCAGACATTACTGGCTTGCATAAGCCAGAGGCCTTTAACCCGAATGTCCGAGACGGAGTGGTCGGCCTGATTGAAATGTCGTCCGACCGGTCTGTTGTATTGGTACTTGACAGACTGAAGATGTTCTTTGAAACGGTGGTTGATGGTTCTTTCCGTCTCTCCAACATAGAGTTGGCCGCATTTCACACAGGAGATGACATAAATCACGTTGGTGGTTTGACACGTGAAGTATCTGTCTATGTTGAATTTGTAACGTGGACGGTGGAAGGGCAAATAAAAGGACACGTCTTGCAATTAGGAACATTGCACGGAGTGGAGCCGGAGGGTCTGGTGGTATGACGAGGCTTGAGAGTAGAGCGAACAAGCATGTCCCGCAAATTAATATCCCTCTTGAAAGCTAGGCGGGGAAGTGGCGCAGTGGTTAAGGCGTCTGCCTCCAATGCCAAAGGTGCGAGGTTCGATACCGGGTTCCGGCGTTGGATTTTACTCCTTTGGTAAGTGTCACCGTCTGGGCAGTGGGCAGATGTTCACATCTGCACGGGACATAGACGACCCCGGCCCCCACGAGTCCCCTGCTGCCTTGCAGGCCTGGCTGCTTGGCTGCGGAAAGGCTAAGGGAGGAAACCCCTGACATCAAAGCCCCCGTGTCTCCGGGGAAGGCTTTTGAGCCAGAGACTAAGACAAGGACAGTCTGATATAAAACCTACGACCTGAGGACCTCGATGCCACCGTCCCAGCTTGCTAGGCCATGGCAAACGAACCAAGGGTTTAAAGGGTGGGGCCAGTACTGCGCACACTGCACTCCACCAAAACGCTCCACCGCGCAGGCTTTAGGAAACGCCCACGGACTATGACACTGAACTTTCCAAGTCCTGTAGCGATGGGCAAGGGGCAAAACGGCAGGTGAAAGATGTCACTGGAAGCCGCAGTCTCAAACCTGCATACAGGCGGTTCAGGATATTGGTCGCCTGATGTTGACCTGGGGATGACAACGTCACTCGGCACACCCTGAACGACCAAGCAGCCTTCTCTAGGGACAACACTGCTTGCTCCACACGGAGAGGGGCCTAGAAAAGTGGCCTAACCAAAGCTCATCCCCTCGAAACCCCAGTTGGCTAGCCGCGGTCAACGGGCATCTTCTCATGCGGTCAGAAAACAAGAAAAACAACGGATCCACTCTCATGACGACCACGAACGGACTCAACGTAGCATGCTGGAACATCCGAACCATGCTCGACACAGCAGACAGCGGACGCCCTGAGCGTCGCTCCGCCCTCATTGCCCATGAATTGCGGAGGTTAAACATCGACATCGCCGCGCTCAGCGAAGTACGCCTCCCGGAGGAAGGCAGCCTCCAAGAACTTGGCGCTGGCTACACCCTCTACTGGTCAGGCAGGCCTGCATCAGAAAGACGGCTCTCAGGCGTGGGCTTCATGGTGAAGACGCCCATTGCGACTAAGTTGGAAAACCTACCAACGGGTCACTCCGACCGCATCATGTCCATGCGCCTCCCACTGAGACACCAGCAATACGTCACCCTTCTCAGTGTGTACTCCCCAACCCTCCTGGCAGAGCCTGCAGAAAAAGACAAGTTCTACTCTGACCTGCACAGCCTCCTGCAGAGTACCCCTGCAGACGACAAAGTCATCATCCTTGGCGACTTCAACGCCAGAGTGGGCCAAGACTCTGAAGCCTGGAAAGGAGTCCTCGGCAAGCATGGCGTTGGGAACTGCAATGACAATGGTCGCCTACTGTTGGAGCAGCAACTTGTCATCACCAACACTACTTTCCAGGAAAAGGACAGTCGAAAGACCACCTGGATGCATCCTCGCTCCAAGCACTGGCACCTTATCGACTATGTCCTAGTGCGTCAGAGGGACCGCAGTGACATCCTCCTCACCAGAGTGATGCCCAGCGCAGAGTGCCACACTGACCACCGCCTTGTTCGCTGCAAACTCAGGCTCCGCCTCAAGCTGAAACCCAAGAAAGGCCCCCCCCCCCCCCCACCCCCAAGAAAAAGCTTGATGTTGCCAGCCTTCAGCGTGAGGACAAGAAAGCTGCCCTTCAGGCCGATTTACAGCGCATGCTCAAAGACACAGTTGATCCAGCAGACTCCTCCCCTGAAACACTCTGGGAACAACTGAAAACTGCTATTGTAAAATCTTCTGTGGAAGTCGTGGGCTTTGCTAGAAAGAGGAACAAAGACTGGTTTGACGAAAACGACGTAGAGATCCAGGAACTTCTAGCAAAAAAAAAAAGAGCCGCCCACCAGGCCCACCTAGCCCAGCCTTCCTGCCCTGTGAAGAAGTCTGCCTTCCGCCTCATCTGCAGCAGTCTCCAGCTCAAGCTTAGAGAACTCCAGAACGAGTGGTGGTCCAGACTCGCACAGAGGACCCAGCTCTGCGCTGACAAGGGTGACTACAGGGGCTTCTACGAAGCACTGAAAGCAATGTATGGCCCTAGGCACCTGGTACAAAGTCCCCTGCGAAGCGCTGATGGACAGGCACTCCTCACAGATAATACCTCCATCTTGAACCGCTGGTCGGAATACTTTCAGGACCTCTTCGGCGCTGAGCGCACTGTTCAAGAAACAGTCATCCTCCAAATCCCACACCGTCCACTAAAGGTTGAATTGGACGAACCGCCCACCACCGAAGAGACCCTCACAGCCATCCACCAGCTCAAGAGTGGCAAAGCAGCAGGCATTGACGGAATCCCGCCAGAGATATGGAAACATGGAGGCCCAGCACTGCACAACAAGCTCCACGACCTCTTTCTCTGCTGCTGGGAAAAAGGAACACTACCAAAAGATCTCCGTGATGCAGTCATCATCACCCTGTACAACAACAAAGGAGAGAAGTCTGCCTGCTCTAATTATCGTGGAATTACCCTGCTGTCCATTGCCGGGAAAATTCTCGCAAGGTTGCTCCTGAATCGGCTGGTACCTGCCATCGCTGAAGACCACCTCCCAGAGGGCCAGTGTGGCTTCAGAGCCAACAGGAGTACCACCGACATAGTCTTTGTGCTGAGACAGCTTCAGGAGAAGTGCCGCGAGCAGAACAAAGGGCTGTACGTAACGTTTGTCGACCTAACAAAAGCGTTTGACACTGTGAGCAGGCAAGGTATGTGGCAGATCCTGGAGCGACTAGGCTGTCCCCCAAAGTTCCTCAACATGATCGTCCAGCTCCACGAGGACCAGCAAGGCCAGGTCAGACTAAACAGTGACCTCTCAGAACCATTCCCCATTCGCAACGGCATGAAGCAAGGCTGCGTGCTGGCACCGACCCTCTTCACCATCTTCTTCAGCATGATGTTGAAGCAGGCCACAGTGGACCTCGACGATGACGACGCAGTGTATATCAGGTATCGTCTCGATGGCAGCCTGTTCAACCTCAGACGACTGCAGGCCCACACGAAAACCTTAGACCAACTGATTCGTGAGCTGCTCTTTGCTGATGACGCTGCCCTCGTTGCACACACAGAGAGAGCCTTGCAGCGCATTACGTCCTGCTTCGCAGATGCCGCCCAGCTCTTTGGACTTGAGGTCAGTCTGAAAAAGACAGAGGTCCTTCATCAGCCAGCACCCAAGGAAGAGCATCGCCCTCCCCACATCACCATCGGCGAGTCCGAACTGAAGTCTGTACACCAGTTTACCTACCTCGGCTGCATTATCACGTCAGACGCCAAGCTGGACAAGGAGCTGGACAACAGGCTGGCAAAAGCGAACAGTGCTTTCGGGCGACTATTCAAGCGGGTGTGGCGCAATCAACAGCTGAAAAAAGGCACCAAGATCAGCGTGTACAGAGCTGTCGTCCTCACCACCCTGCTGTACGGTTCCGAGTCCTGGGCCCTCTACCGCAGCCAACTACGACTCCTCGAACGCTTTCACCAGCGCTGCCTGCGTACCATCCTCAGCATTCACTGGAGTGACTAAGTCACCAACGTCAAGGTCCTTGAACAGGCGGAAACTTTGAGCATCGAGGCTTTGCTGCTGCGGACACAGCTTCGCTGGGTGGGGCACGTCTCCAGGATGGAGGATCATCGCCTACCCAAGATCACTCTGTTCGGCGAGCTCGCCACTGGACACCGAGACAGAGGGGCACCAAAGAAGAGATACAAAGACGGTCTCAAGAAGTCACTTAGTGCCTGCCAAATCGACCACCGCCAGTGGTCTTCGCTTGCTGCGGACCGTAACACCTGGCGCTCCACCATTCACAAGGCAGCCGTCTCATTTGAGGACTCTCGTAGAGCTAACCTCAAGGACAAGCGGCTCAGGAGAAAAAACAGAGTTGTCGTAACTCAGAACCCTGACCAGACCTTCCCCTGCAGCCACTGCGGTCGAACCTGCCTGTCCCAGATTGGCCTCCGCAGTCACGAAAATGCCTGCAGACGACGTGGGCAAGCCCTATAGAATCTTCGTTCGCGAAGTCAAGCCAAGCCATCATCAATGATAGCTACCAACGGAGGTTCAGAAAAGATAGCAGCAGATTCTTGACTGGATGACAAAAGACCCCAGTTAGAAAGAAGGATTTTACGAACCGGGATTGGTGTGGGGATGGTAGATCATGGTTACGATAGGCCTGTCACTATCAGCGGTAGGTTTAGTCTGCAGTGTACGCGCGCGACTAAGTTTTTGTACCGTTTGGAGAGATCCTTGAACAACAGTATGTGGGTAATGTCTGTCGATGAAAAATCCAGCCATTTCTTTGGACTGAACATAAAAATCTGATTCTTCGGAACATATTCTTTTCAAACAAACAAAAAAATTGTGTTGTACCCGTCTTTTCTAAGCGTGTTTCTTTCTCCGTTGGGTACTTCTTCTTCTCTTTATGAATGTTCTTATTATGTCTTACAATAAAGCTTCTAACGGCTAACTTAAAATATGAAGTTTGAATTTTGAAATTTGAATTTCACATTGTGCTGTGAGGTCATATTGAGTTCACGTCACTGCCAGCCACGAATCCAAGAGAGATTACGCATATACTGGAACACTAAATGAAGAAAATAACAAACAAACAAACAAACAAAAAGAATGACGTCCCAGAAATGGAAGGTCATGAATCCAAGACAGATGTCATATTGGAACACACAAATGAAATGAAAAAAAAACAAAAGAACAAAAAAAAAAAAAAAAAAAAAAAAAAAGCACAAATTACATTGAAAAAAAAATATATTGTATGTCGCGGGATCACAAACAATGACGCTTTCGCTCGTTCTCTTAAAATAGTCAATAGTGAGGTTTCATTTGCAAAGAAGGACTCCCAACAACAACAAGCATTTCCAAGAGGCATAGATCCGCATGAGCCCGGAGAGTTGTCTATGCATATGGTACACAGTAGTTATCCGCCGTGACTTAGCTCTCGTTTCGTTGTTGTCAGTAGTTCGGCGTAAACAGAACCTCTCTATTAGCAACAGCTCTTACCATCAATAACCGGCAGTGCTCCATCGAAGCGACCTTTAATGGGCATGTTGAAAAGGTCATCCATTCCATAGTACGGGAGCACAGTCCAAGGTGTCCCTCGCATTATCTGTTCCGGGTTCAGACCTCGCAAACATTCCGCCGTGCTGCACCCCGTTAGGTTGAGGAACACAGCATTGTCACGTGAAGCTTGCGTGGAGGTCTTGTTCAAGATGGCGGAGGGGCTGGAGGCCCAGGCTCTGTGAAAAAGCCCAGCAGCCAGTGGCGATCCCAGCAGGGCGTGGATGGCCGTGCCGCCAGAGCTCTGACCAAATACCATGACCTGAAAAATGTTAATTAATTAATTAAATAATAATAATAATAATAATAATAATAGCAATAATAATAATGACTTGATGATGACGATGATAAAATAATATAATAATAATAATAATAATACAGTGTGTTATCGTTCTACGTTTGATTTAACAAGGGCCTGTTTCTTCTTTTTCTTTCTCGTTCTCTCTTTTCTCTTGGACATGTACCACATATATGCCATGTGAGATGGATTCACCATGTTAGCTAGGGGGCGCTGCCTCGGCGCGATCGTGTTCCGTCTCCCGCGGGCTGGCTGCATGTATGCATACTGTTACACAGTGGTCGCCGCTTGGTTATTTGTCTTCGACAGGCACCACAAACAGGCTGTGGGGAACGGGTCGACCACGATAGCTCGGGACTGTTGCCCCAGGGCAGTCTTGTTCGACCCGTCTCCCACGGCCTGCGACCCCCCCCCCCCCCAACCCCCACCCGGGTCTGCCCTGGGGGACTTGGGTGGGGTTAACTACTTTTTAGTTCCCAGGGTCACCCTGGTCAGCCCCACATGGTGGGTTTTCTCCTCTATTCTGGGGCATGTGTTTCTGTCTACCCTTGGTCCATTCACCTGTATTTGTCTTTTTAAAACTCTCCCAACTGTCTGCACTGCCTGTAGCTCTTGATATTGGTTGTGTCTTGCTAAACGGTCTTAGCTTTATTTAGGCCCCATGACATAGGTTTATTTAACGTATTGGACCGGCTGGCGACATACATTCAATATTGTGTTGTTGTTGTTTTTTTCACAAGCAGTTCAGGCACGTCCTGAGAAAGCCTTGTTGCTGTCGGGACATTAAGCAATGTACAATCCATCAATGCGATCCCACCATTTTTTTTTTAGTTAGCATTAATTTTTCCCCTTTTTGTTGCTTATTATTATTTACTGGAAACAGTAAGCTTGTGACACGCACGAGAGTAACCAACTGGAGTGAAACGCGATTCCTTCCTGCTGGCTCTTTCATGCTTAATATACATGCTTAATCTGATATTATACATTGATTTGTAAAATTTCATACTTCGTGTCAAGTAGCTTTTGCGGATAAACATATCGTCACTATAACTATATGACACTCCTTTTCCTTTTTCTTTCAATCGTTTTCTTTTTGCCTCGTTCTGCCTCGCAATTCTCCCTACTGGTCCAAATGCGTAGCAAAGTCAAGCTACATTTTGACATGCCGCCCGCTCTGGTTCAATTAGAGTTTTATTACCTTTGTGAAGAAGTAACCGAATGCCCGTTAGTACGCAAAACCATAGAACCAGATCTGGCGGATTTTATACTACTGTAGTCAGACTATCCACACATAAAATTTATTTTATTAATGTTAGCAACGTTGAACCGTTCCTTATCTTCATCCTTTTCGGCAACGCAGGGCTTGCGCTTGCCCTCATTGTTGCCCTTCTTAAAACAACTTGTTCGGTTAATGGTCTAAGTCCTTCTTCCACCCCTCGAATAAAACCTCAGCTATTGTGTTGCAAGATGGAGTTCTTCAGTGAAGAAAAGTACGTCAAGGCTTATTCCTCATTTACAGCCCCTTCCACGTGCATCGTCATAATTCCTCAGCTGATTGGATTACTCCTTATTCTATCCAATGGCATACACCCCAACCCTGGCCCAACCCAGACTTCATCCTCAAAAGATTTTTCAATTATTCATGTTAATGTTAGAAGTCTTCGCCATAAGACTATTTGTGTAGTGATCATTCTGTCCCTATTATCAAGCTTAAAGGCCATATGTGCCCAAATGTACGAATTAAACGAACAATATTCAATTAAGCCAAGCTTGACAGGGACACATTTGCACGAGAACTCGCTAGAATTGACTGGATAGCCATAGCAACTGTTACGTCCATTGAATCTGCTGCCAAGACACTTGGCGACACACTCCTAAATACTGCCAAGAAATGTATACGTCAAAACTGTAATAGTCCAACAACGAGATGCTCCATGGTACAACGAACAGTTAGCTAAATTTAAGAAAATTAAGGATAGCTTCCATAGGAGGGCCAAAACTACCAACTCAGAAGTTGACTGGAGACTTTTTCGTCATGCTCGTAACACTCACACAGATGAATACGCAAAAGACAGAAAGAGTTCATGTTAGAGTTGGACAATCGTATTTCTTGTAATAGAAATTTCGAAAGTAAAAACTGGTGGAAATTATTCAAATCGTTCATGTCAAAAAAGTGATTCACGATAGAGGAGGTACCCCCTATCGAGGAAAGCGGTAAAGTTTATTACGAGGAGAAAGCAACGCCATTTAATAATCACTTTACAAGCCAATCTACGGTAGAAGGTAACAACGACCCAGTACCCGATATGCAATATGTACCTATCTCCCATATGCATCTTAGTCCCACAGAGGTAACTAATGTTATAAACGATCTGGAACCAAAAAAGGCCGTAGGCCTTGTACACAATAAATTTTGATAGCTAGTATTACGCTTATTTCAGAAGCTCTTACCATTTTTTTAAACCGGTCGCTTGACGAATGTATATTTCCATCCGTGTGGAAAATTTCTCCTGTAACTCCTGTCCATAAAAAAGGCGACAAAAGTAAATGTAGTAAATACCGCCCTATATCCTTGCTAAGCTGCATTGGTAAAATTTTAGAAAAAATGTACCCAACGCCATATTTTCCAATATCTTTACTCGAAGGATCTGATAACTGCTAGCCAATCAGGTTTTATACCTAGGGACTCAACAGTCTACCAGCTCCTTAGTGTCTATAACGACCTCTGCAAGTCATTGGATAGAGGCATAAATTCCCAAGCTGTATTTTTTTATGTAGCCAAAGCCTTCGATAAAGTGTGGCATTATGGTCTGCTTAAAAAACATTAAAGAAATACCCAACGGAGAAAGAAACACGCTTAGAAAAGACGGGTACAACACAATTTATTAATATTTCGGGTAAATACCCTTTGTCAAAATAGACAAAAAACAAACAGAGAGATTAGCCGCTAATTATCTTCATTGGCAGAAGGAATGTCATTCCTTCTGCCAATGAAGATAAGTAGCGGCTAATCTCTCTGTTTGTTTGTTTGTCTATTTTGACAAAGGGTATTTACCCGAAATATTAATAAATTGTGTTGTACCCGTCTTTTCTAAGCGTGTTTCTTTCTCCGTTGGGTACCTCTTTGCATATTACACGCTTGGCAGTCACCTTTTTGGTCTGGATTGCTTAAAAAACATTAGATGCAATAGGAATTCGTGGGAAGCTTCTACAGTGGCTGGCTGATTACCTGCGCAATCGCAAGCAAGCTGTTGTTATCGAAGGATGTATATCTACATACCTACCTGTGGAGGCGGGCGTTCCGCAAGGGTCAGTGTTAGGCCCCATCCTTTTCCTTATTGGTTTAACGACATTGTACTAGACATTGAATCTAAAATTAAACTCTTTGCAGATGATACCAGTATGTACTTGTCCCTAAATAATGATAATACCAGAGCTGACATAATGAACTCGGATCTCGAGAAAATTAGTGTTTGGGCCCATAAGTGGAAAGTAAACTTTAATCACCTAAAGACTGAACTATTGAACATGTCACATAGCCAGAACTTCCAGCCACTACCCCTACTCTTTGATAACAGTCCACTTCAAAGTACTGCTACGCACAAACACATTGGCATCATCTTGCAACATAACTGTAAATGGGATACCCATATCAAATCTATCATAGCAAGATGTCGATTACTTATAGCTTGCCTAGACTCATATAAATATAGATTATCGAAACCATCCCTGGAGACTATGTTCAAATCTTTTATACTGCCACACCTTGACTATGCTGATGGGATCTGGGATAATTGTACAAAGACGCTTTCGGATGAATTGGAAAATCTTCAGTTACACGCTTTAAGAACCATTACTGGCGCAGTCCGTGGCACTAGCCACCAATTACTTTACGAAGAAACCGGTTTTATTCCATTGTGGCAAAGACGTCGTCGTCATAAACTCATCCTTTATTTTAAAATAGTCAATGGTATAACCCCCGCGTACTAAGGTCCAGACCTACCACAGTGAGTATCCGCATCAAATCCTTATCACAAACGACGTCCACTTAAATGCCAAGTCCCCCATTATAAAACTGAACTGTACAAAGCTTCATTTTTCCCATCCACCACGGGCCTTTGGAACAGTTTACCCTATCACATCAAGCGTAGTCAATCCTTAAGCGAATTTAATTATTTATGTCATGGGCGATTGTGTCGTACCCCCATATTATTATCTAAGTTGTAGAATAACACAGATAATCTACTGTAAAATCAAACTCAACATGAGCGACCTCAATTATGACCTGGTTAATCGTCATCTGTCCAATTCTCATGCCTGCTCTTATGCAGCCAGTTCTGAAAACGACGACCATTTCTTACTCCAATGTAATAATAATAATAATAATAATAATAATAATAATACATAGTTCTTGTATAGCGCTGTTCTCCAGGAAAACACTGGACTCACTGCGCATTTTTATATAATTATGATGTAATAAGACGCTCAACAATACTTAAACTTCCACCAGAACACACCAATATACATCTACTTCTAAATGGAAGTAAAACCTTGCCATCCACAGTGAATAACAATATATTTTCAGTTGTACACGAATTTATTACTGCAGCAAAAAGATTTCATTAATTTATAATTAGAACTGCAGGTAATAAAGAAAATAAAAATTCCAGTTGAGGCAAATCTCTCTCTCTCTCTCTCTCTCTCTCTCTCTCTCTCTCTCTCTCTCTCTCTCTCTCTCTCTCTCTCTCTCTCTCTCTCTCTCTCTCTCTCTCTCTCTCTCTCTCTCTCTCACCCTCTCTCTCTCTCTCTCACCCTCTCTGAAATCGTCAGCCATTCCTTCTAGTATTACTGCAGACACTTTTAATAAACATTTTCTGTCCGTTGCAGAGTCAATCATACCCTCAACCGGTAACGCGTCTTACACATGCCCGGAGGCCCTGCTTAACTTCTGTAAGCAGAAGACTAAGGATACGCCCCCCTTCTCTATATCGCCTCTAGCTGTGTATGAAGTAGGAAAACTGATCGGGTCACTGAAAGGCAAAAAATCATCGGGACCTTACGAGATCAGCCCTAAAATCCTGAAACTGTCCCTTCCCTATACAGTAGAATCGTTAACGTATATTTATAACTTATGCATCCAACAAAATATGTTTCCATCAGAACTGAAGCAAGCCAAAGTTATCCCATTGCCTAAATCAAAAGATCTGTCTGATGTTAATAACTATAGACCCATTTCAATATTATCCAGCCTTTCCAAACCTCTTGAAAGACACGTGCACAAACACCTTTATCAATATTTAGAGAGTCGCAGTCTTCTGCACGTATTTCAGTCCGGCTTTCACCCCAAGCATTCTTGCCACACGGCACTGACAAGACTTATTGATACGTGGCTAGCATCCATGAATAACTCCCAAATAACTGGGTCGATCTTTATTGATTTTAAGAAAGCTTTTGACCTTGTAAATCATAACATTCTTTTGTCAAAACTTCAAGCATATCTCTGCAATGCAGATGCTGTCTCATTGTTTACTTCATATTTAAGCGGAAGGAAGCAAAGAGTACTGTTAAATGGATCCTACTCCTCGTATGGTCTCGTCAAAAGCGGAGTGCCTCAGGGCTCTGTCCTCGGGCCATTGCTGTTTTGCATATTTATCAATGACCTTCCACTGCATATTAGTTGCCGCGATATTTCTTGTGACATGTTTGCTGACGACTGCACGCTACACACTCCTCACAAAAATGTAGCTGCAATTAGCATGCGTCTGCAGGAAAGCCTGCAAAAGGTCACCGACTGGTGTCATTCCAACTGCATGTCCCTGAATCCTTCTAAAACAGAATGCATGGTTATAACCACACGTCAAAAGTACCAGCTATGCCCGCTCTCTCTTAGTCTGTCTATAAACGGCAGCCCAATTGAGCAAGTATCACACCACCGCCTCTTGGGGGTCACCATAGATGATCAGCTTAAATGGCAACTGCATATTAACAATGTGTGCAAAAGGGTCTCCAGAAGTCTGTATATGTTGTCAAAATGGAAAACAATTACTGACACAGATACGCGTCTTCTTTTCTACAATGCTCATGTCAAGTCGCACATAGACTATGCATCAACAGTGTGGGATGGTTCTAGTGATGTACATTTGAAGAGGCTAAACTCCCTACATAGGAGAGCTGCTAAGCTTATATTTCCCGATCCCGAACTATCAACTGACGAAAAGCTTAAAACTTTAAAAATGCTCCCTCTATCCCATCACTTTCAGTTCAATAAAGGTGTATTGATGTACAAGCTGTACAAGCAATCATGTCCACTGTACTTGAGTTCCTTTTTCGCAGAACGGACATCTGTAGCTTCTAGACATGGACAACAATTCAAAGTACCCCTGCCGCGTATTGATTTATTCAAAACCAGTTTGTCATTCTCGGGAAGTTCATTCTGGAATTCTATTCCTGCAGAAATCAGAAAAGCAAAGACGCTCACCTCATTTAGGGTCAGCCTCTTCAAACACGTAGAATCTCTGAGGTAATCTAATCAATACAGTACAGGGATAAGTTGTGCGTGTGTTCAGGTGTGTGAATGTGCGTGTGTGTGAATATGTGTGTGTGTGTGTGTGTGTGTGTGTGTGTGTGAGAGAGAGAGAGAGAGAGAGAGAGAGAGAGAGAGAGAGAGAGAGAGAGAGAGAGAGAGAGAGAGAGAGAGAGAGAGAGAGAGAGAGAGAGAGTTTTTTGTGTTTTTTTTTCAGTGGACCATAGTATCTGAGTGCCAAGAGTACTTTGAATACTGCATGTACTGTGTACAATGTTTCTGCCTTCATATGTGTGTACGCGATAGTTTGGGGCGCGCGCTCACGTATCTCTGTGTGTGTGTGTGTGTGTGTGTGCGCGTGTGTGTGTGTGTGTGTGTGTGTGTGTGTGTGTGTGTGTGCGTGCATGCTGTGTGTGTGTGTGTGTGTGTGTGTGAGAGAGAGAGAGAGAGAGAGAGAGAGAGAGAGAGAGAGAGAGAGAGAGAGAGAGAGAGAGAGAGAGAGAGAGAGAGAGCACCTATATATATTTGCCTTTGCTGTATGAATTCTAATGTACTTAATGATTTTCTGTGTAATGCATTACTTTGCATTTTTACTCATTTTCTATTTTTTGGCGTACGCGTTATACGCGTATGTATGTCTGGAGTGCGTGTCCGAGAGCGTGTGTGTGTATGTGTGCGTGTGTGTCTAAGTGCGTGCGTGTGTAAGTTTGTGATTGTGTGTGTGTCAGTGTGCGTGCGTGCGTGCATGCGTAATTGCGGTGTGCATGTGTGTATGTATGTGTGTGTGTGTGTGTGTGTGCGCGCGTGCGTGCATGCATGAGGTATGGTGTGCATGCGTGCGTACCGGAATGCGTGTGTGTGTGTGTGTGTGTGTGTGTGAGCGTGCGTGTGCGTGCGTATGTGCGGGCGTGCATGCGTGAGCGAGTGCATGCATGCGTCAGCGTGTGGTATGTGTATGTTTACATGTCTATGTCATTTATGTAGTAGATGTAGCAACGGCAAGTTTGAAAACTGGTCCTGTTACCAATAACTTCTACCGTTGGAAAATAAAGGTTCATTGTTCATTGTTCATTGTTCTCTCTCTCTCTCTCTCTCTCTCTCTCTCTCTCTCTCTCTCTCTCTCTCTCTCTCTCTCTCTCTCTCTCTCTCTCTCTCTCTCTCTCTCTCTCTCTCTCTCTCTCTCTCTCTCTCTGGAACTTAATAGATGCTTACTTGTGCAAAAAATTCTAAACGATGCCGCCCCTCCCTATCTCCGTGAGCTGTTTTCCCACACGAATAGAGAGAACACGAGAAACAGCTTACTCCATCTCCCAAAACCGAGAATCGACATCTTCAAATCTAGCATATCATTTTCCGGTGCTAAGTCATGGAATAACTTGCCCTCGCATTTAAAGTCTATTTCAAAGTTATCTATCTTCAGAGCTCGCGTCCATAAATATTTGCTGTCGATGTGAATGTCCTATTTTTCTGTTTAGTATGTTGCTCCAGCACAGCAGATTGCTGCAGATTATGTAATAGTTTGACTGTCTGCATTAACATGTCAGGTTCATACACGTACATATATTGTTTTAATTCTTTTTGTATTTTTTTTTCTTTTCTTTCTGATGGTGGGGGGGGGGGGGGGTATGGGTACTTATATATATTTTATCTTTTGCTGTATCGTCTTATGTATTTTTATATGTGTAGAGTAGCAGGACAGTTTGGAAGATAGTCATTGCTATGCCTAAAACTTTTATCCTGAATAAAAACGTTTCATCATCATCATCTCTCTCTCTCACCTTCACTCTCTCTCTCACTCTCCACTATAATAATTGAAATTTCTCCCTCTATTTTCAATATATATATATATATTGAGTTACTTACGCACATTGCATTTAATATCTGCAAACCACCGCTATGCAAATGCAAATGTAACCGATTCAGTGTCCAGATCATCATATAAGCCTGTGGCTTGTTTTGATCTGAAGGAAATTGCTGTATATCCTCTTATGCATCTTGAAAAGCAATAAACTATTTAAACCAATAATACAATGAACCTTGCACATAATAAATCGCCGGGGGACCCAATTTGTTTGTTATATCCGACGTTTGTTATAAGCGAAGTATACAGTAATAATGTCAGCGATAATGATATATTAACCCCTTCACTGCAGAGAAAGGTAAGCACAATTCAACTGCATGTAACTTAGATTCTCATGAGTCCCTACAGCTGCGGGGGCTCATGAGGATCTATGCCTCTTGCTGACAGCACGTCTTATCCATGTTGATTGCCGGGATGGCTGGAGCTCTTTGGTGTTGATTTAACAAAGACTAAACATACTCTGCGTACACTGGCAGTAAAGGGGTTAATAATAGTATAACAAAAAGCAATAATTATGATAACTGTGATAATTTGTATGAGCAGTCATACAATAACTTAGAAGATTAGTCTTTCCATCTGGCGTCATGTTTACATTAGAGCCAAAACTAAAAGACAGGTTTATGATCAGCATTCAAATCTGCTTCAATCCAGTTCCAAGGTTTGAAAGATTCAAAGCTTATAAGGGGAATTATAAGGGGAATTAGGGGATCTAACTGTTGTCCAGCGCTGAGTAATTCCCCTTGGTTTGTTGTACAATTCTTCCAGCGCTAGCCTCACCCATCTGGTTTGTGAGTAAAGCTTATAAGTCTTTGTATCGCGAAACTCATCAAATACGCTGACCCACTATGTATCAATTTACCCTGAAATAATATCAGAATTTGTAAGTTATCCCCAAAACAGTCCTTTTCCAACCTTTAACTGACGGTTGACGCAGGACAGTGTTTCTGCAATCTTCGTTAAATCAGCGTCAGAGGCATGCTTCTCAGAAGCAAGGATAAAAAGTGGTGTCAGCAAGAGGCATTGATCCTCATGAGCCTCTTGAGAGGTGGATCATGTTCAAGGTGTCATGTGAAAGTTTGAATCTGTCCACACAAAAAAACAACCACTGATGTACACTCGCAAAGGTTAAATAGGATTACTATTCTACGCGGCGACAAAGACTTTAGAAATCATCCTGAAAGAAATTTTCGCTTTGAAATAACAGCTGTCTATAAGCATAATTATGTCATGGTGTGTTATTTCCACCGCCACAGGCGCGTGAGTGCGGCCATTCTTCGCGTTCTGAAACCTCTATCTTGTATACAAGCCAAGTACAGCTAAAAGTTACCTGCCATTCGTCTGTGCTTGCTTGCTTGCTTGCTTGCTTCACTCACTCACTCACTCACTCGCTCGCTCGCTCGCACACTCAACTCACTCACTCATTTAAGTGTACCTTGTTACTCTTTTACTTGTTCGTTTTACGATACTGGTCAATCAGTCAAAATGTACAATTCAACTGTTAAACAGTATACCATGTCACTGGTCCACGTGTCAAAATGACAGATTTGAAGGCACTGGGTGATTAGTGGATCGGATGCTGGATCTAACGCACTTTGCAACCTGAAGTAAATTTCAAATTACCAATCGACACTTGGCAGAGAAAGAACAAAAATAGCAAACCTAACCATCATTATACCAACGAGCAGATGATCGCTCGTTTCTGTACGTCGGAAAAAAAGAAACTTTCCGGTAAGCAGAAGATCCTCCGGCCGAAATCGGCCGCAGTGGGTCTGCGCACGGAGGTGCGCGAACTCACTGCGGCCGACGTCGGCCCAAGGATCTTTCCTAAATTAGTTTATTCTTTTTCCGCAGAATGCTCAGAAGCAAACTGTATGCATCTCAACCCAATAACCAAGGGGCTATTTCGCGCTGATTATCTCGGACGGAGCATTGGACGTGCATTTTTCTTTAGCCTGAGTTCAATACCAAATTACAGGGTGACGGACGACAAAGAAGCAATGAACAATTTTCTGTTGATTATTCTTAGCTCTACGATCGTTATCCTCGGCTCGAAAAGGAAAAACGAAAATAATCTGCTCGATGCAGAAATGTCAAGGCAAACATTTTAACCACTTTTTTTCACGCTTTTTTTAAAATGCAGAACCGAGTTTTGTGTGTATGTGTCGTGTCGTAGTGTGGTGTGTCGTGGTGTGTTGTGTTGTGGTGTGCTGTAGTGTAGTGTGGTGTGTTGTGGTGTGCTGTAGTGTGGTGTGCTGTAGTGTGGTGTGGTGTGGTGTGGTGTAGTGTGGTGTGGTGTAGTGTGGTGTGGTGAGGTGTGGTATGGTGTGGTGTGTAGTGCTTTGTTGTGTCGTGTTGCGTTGTTTAATGTTTGTGTTTTGTTGCGCAGTGTTTGTTGAGTATTGTTGTGTTGGGTGTCGGGTCGTGTTGTGTTGTGGGTGTGGCCCCTAGTTTCGTACTAGGCAAATTGAACAAAACAATCATTATTTTGATTTTACATCAGTCTACGGATTCATAGTTCCACTGGTATTTTTTTTTTTTTAAATTGTGCTGACTTAATTTTGTAAACAAACTCCAGGAGGCATAAGTCTTTATTAATCCTTTGCAACTGCACTTGCTGGCTGACGCTATCGACTTCACAATGATTTACGTCCTGCTAGCACTATTTGGCTGCCGGTAGCGGGTTTTGCAGGAATCACCTCGACAAAACCCGCTACCGACAGCCCAAGGGTCGACAATCAGAAGAAACATGTTCAAAATTACACGTAATGACGCTATTTCACTCGACAGCTACAGACGTTCTATTATATGTTTCCCGACACTAGTGGCGGTTTATTACGATTTGACGATTTAAAAAAACTTACAAGCTGTCCAGTAAACAAAACAGAACACAGCAGGAAAACAAACAGCGTACAAAGGAAAATAAAGGAACAAAATTAACGAACGCAATAGACGAATTATTTTAAAAAAAAAACAATTAAAAAAAAACCACCTCGCATCGGAGAATATGTAACTATATGTAACTGCCACCGATGCAAAAGTAAGGGAAATAAATTGGCGCATAGCATTAATATATATATACACATCTAAGACAATGTCATAGAATCAGCAGCATCAATAGCTTATAGCGACGCCGACAATACCAGAGACCTTCAGTTAGCAAATGTATGGAGAAAGAGAAAATGTTTGTGAGTGTGAGTGTGAGTGTGTGTGTGTGTGAGAGAGAGAGAGAGAGAGAGAGAGAGAGAGAGAGAGAGAGAGAGAGAGAGAGAGAGAGAGGGAGGGGGGGGAGAGAGAGAGAGAGAGAGAGAGAGAGAGAGAGAGAGAGAGAGAGAGAGAGAGAGAGAGAGAGAAGAGAGAGAGAAAGAGAGAGAGAGAGAGAGAGAGAGAGAGAGAGAGAGAGAGAGAGAGAGAGATTGATTGATTGTACATTGCTTAACGTCCCGACAGCAACAAGGCTTTCTCAGGACGTGCCTGCACTGCTTGTGAAAAAAAAAACTAAACAGAACATTGAATGTATGTCGCCAGCTGGTCAAATACATTAAATAAACCTAACACATGGGGCCTAAATAAAGCTAAGACCATTTAGCAACACACATCCAATATCAAGAGCTACAGGCAGTGCAGACAGTAGGGAGAGTGTTAAAAAGGCAAATACAGGTGAATGGACAAAGGGTAGACAGAAACACATGCCCCAGAATAGAGAGAAAAACCCACCCTGTGGGGCTGACCAGGGTGACCCTGGGAACTAAAAAGTACCTAACCCCACCCAAGTCCCCCAGGGCAGACCCGGGTGGGGAGAGAGAGAGAGAGAGAGAGAGAGAGAGAGAGAGAGAGAGAGAGGAGAGAGAGAGAGAGAGAGAGAGAGAGAGAGAGAGAGAGAGAGAGAGAGAGAGAGAGAGAGAGAGAGAGAGAGAGAGAGAGAGAGAGAGAGAGAGAGAGAGAGAGATCCAATATGCCTGAGGGATGAACACTTTTCGAAAATTCGGAAACAACGTCTGTTAACGAAAACTTGGAGTGGGGACGGCTGGAATGCGTGATTCAATATTCAATCGATATCAATCAATGATTTAATTTGTTCACTTGTCCTCTGGAACTCTTATCGTTTTTGTTTTCTTCCTTTCTTTCCCCATTTTTTCCCCCTTTCGTGTGCTAATGACTACGCATTACAGATGGGGGACCTTAAATCCGCACATTTTATCCTGGTCTGAGAGTTTAGTCTTTAAAGCTTCTCGACGTAACGTCCAAAATCACAGACCAGCACACATCTAATGGCCCTCCTATTGGCCTAAGGGGGGAATGTGTTTAGAATTGCATGTTCCCGCGTAAATGTAAAAAGCATCAAAAAACACACCCCAAAAAATAATAAGAAAGAAAGAAAAAAGAGTAATCTAAATCAACATCAATCAGGGGGTTAATAATCTGTTCCCTGACACTTTTTGTCTTTTGAAAAAAAAATCTGTTTTCGATTAACCCCGCCACTGCCGGCGGCCAGAAGTGATGATTCCGAAACGATTGCACACCCATTGAGACACACCAATGCTTCTGCAAGAGGCATTGATCTTCATGAGTCCCCGCTTTTGCGGGGGCTCATGAAGATCTATGCCTCTTGCATTTTGGGATTCTTTGCAATGTTATCGGTGTTGAATGGGTTAATCGACACAATACAGATCAATATCCCATTATGAAATCGCCTAAGGACGCGTCAAATGCCATTGTGCGTCTGCGTTTTCAGGTTGAAAATTGGACATTTTCTATTTTACATTTTCTGCCCATTCACACATTTCCCAGAAAGCGTTGATAGACACAGTAAAGCCCGAATCAGACACTATTACAAAAAACAAATTTACATCTGGACGGAAATAATGCATTTCACCACAATATTGCATCTCTGCTGTTAATTTTCCAATGAGATGACGTCATTTTTCACAACAACAACAACAAACAACAAATGAAGGTTTTGATTCGTATGATGGAACTACATAATTTTCATAAGAAAATGCGTTAAGGTGCAAAGCTAATCAGGCACTATCCTGGAACTATCACGATCGATTGTGCAACTAGTACTTATGCATAACCCTTATCATTCGGAATACACCATTGTGTGAATGAAGTTTGACTAAAATAGTTCAAGGGTAGTGCCATAATAGCTTGCTATTTGGCACCACCCTTGAATGAACAAAACTTGTACAATAATGTAGTTAGTTAGTTATTTGGGTTTAACGCCGAGCAGGCAACTAAGACCATCTCACGGCCGGCGGGTACTAAAATGTAGATTGCATATATGGCAGTGTAAAATTTGAAGCTTTTAGCCTCAGTAGGATATGGGTTAACTGATGACACACATGAGAAGTAGCGACCGAGGCTCTAGCAATAAACGCTGTCGGCAAAAGCCAGATGGTCTGATGGAGTTGCAGAGTAAGACATCGCACCCCAAGGTCCAATTCCCAAATTGTGAGTTGTCCTCTAAGACTGCATAACAGTTTCAGAGACAATCGGACCATTGTATTTCAAAGTCGATGCCTGAATAGCGTGTCGCCTACAGGCGTCAAGCTATACTGGAGCCACCATTGAACTTTCGTGATAAGTTTGCATGTTCTTTGGAGTCAGGGCTGATTGAGATAATAACAAACCTTAAAGGGAATCAGCCACGCTATACTCAAGCACCACATTTGAACTATCATAGTCAGTCTACATAGTCATTAATGTCACGGCTGAATAGGTTAAACCAAATCTTACAGGGGTATAGCCAAGCCTTTATGTCACCACCGTTGAACTATCATGGTCAATACTAGTCTTCTGTTAATGTCAGGGCCGAATGTAACAAAAATTGTGGGGAAAGCTAAACTATTCTGGTAGCACCCTTGAACTGACGTGGGCAATAAAAAATCTTTTAGTTTTAGTACCACGGATAAATAGCCAAGCCAATCTATTTTGGCACCATCTTTCAACTGTCAATGTCAAAACAAATATTTGTTTAGGGCTGAATGTGATAATACACAACCTAGTGGGGTCTCAAATTGAAGTAAAAATAAATATCGCTGGGGTTCAATCAGAATAAAAGAAAAAGTTCGAAAGAACTACTTTCTGGGAAACACAAAGAATGACATTCTTTTCAACGTTGTGGGGTATATCTCCTGATGTGGCCAATGTGCAAATGAAAGCGCAATAATTCAAACCTTGTTGGGGTCTCCCCCGAAGTTGCCAATGTTATCCTTCACCCAGTGTAGTGCCAGCAGCATGTCCATAAGCCCGTAGTTGCCTGACGTGCCGCTAGCCGATTCCTTGCTCAACACGTCCAGAGTGAGAAACCCCATGGGTCCTAAACGGTAGTTGATGCTGACGTACACAGCTGCTGTAGCTTTAGTCACGGCAGGGTTAGGTGAGTAGGCTTGGTAGTTCCCGGAGAAGTACACCAGATCCCCGCCGTGGATCCAAAACATGACCGGAAGTCGGGTCAGAGGGTCGAGGGATCGAGTCCAGATGTTCAGGAAGAGGCAGTCCTCACTTCCCGTGAAGTTAGAGAAGTTATTGAGCCCCAAAGGCTGCACGCAGGCGCTGCCGAACTGCTTGGCTTGTCGCACGCCCTTCCAGCACGTGCCTTTCCTGTCGGACATATCTTCGGGGGCCTGCCATCTCTTGTCTCCCACAGGTGGCACGGCGTATGGGATTCCCTTGAAACAGAGAGAAGATGTGTAAACCATCTTGGGCATGCATCAGTGTCTGTATGCACAAAGGTGTGAACCTCTTGGCTGCCTGAACACAACAAGCAGAACCCGAATGCAAGAGGCAAGATCATCATGAACCCCCGCTACTGCGGGGGTTCATAATGATCTATGCCTCTTGCATTTTGCGTAGACCTTTACCTCTTGCTTACTCTACCTTGTATCCATATTTCTTGGACCGATGAAGTTCTCCTGGCGTTAAGTTAAAGATTTCAGAAACATGATCTGCTTCCATTGGCAGTGAAGGGGTCAACAATGGATGCACTTGAAAAGAGTGTTTTTAGACAAATTGCAGAAAGAAATTAAGTAACGCGGCAAATATTACTGGGAGTATCGAAAAGCAGCAAGTGTATAGCAAACGATAAAACTAAATTAATACAATAGGTGACACGAAGATAAACATAAAATTTTCATATCATAGGTTTTACCGCAGTATAAAAACTGGACATGAGATACATGCAGACACCAGTAATGGTTTCTGCTAGGGGTTAAACCTGTTCAGTGTCAGCTGACGCGGGCTGTGTTTCTGCAATCTTTGTTAATTCAAGACCAAAATAATGTAGACAAATCAGGAACATGAATTCAAAGTGGTGTCAGCAAGAGGCATAGATCCTCATGAGGCCCCACAACTGCGGGGGCACATGATGATCTATACCTCTTGCAGTTGGGTGGTGTTCAAATTCTTGGTACTCACCTTAAACACGAAGACATCGTCCTCCACAAGACCCTCCACAGGCCCGCACTGCGTGTGGGCCAGCACGTGCACGCGCGCCTCTCCCGGCTCGCGGCCGTCCCACGTGAGGACGTGCCCTTGCCAGGACGGCACGAGAACGAAGACGTAGACAAGAGAGTTGAGGAGGATGAGAAGGCAGATGGTGATGATGACGACGACGATGGTGTAGAAGCGGCAGGAGCTGGAGTCAGTGTTAAGGCGCCGCCTGACATACATCTCATGGTAGGGGCCTTTCTCCTTGAGAAGAAGATACTCCACGTCGCTCGTCATGGTCACGGGCGTAGGCTGTGTGGTTGTGGTGGTGATTCACGATTCAAGATTTGACGAGACTAAACTGTTGCGAAAGTTACGGTCTTCTGTCAGATTCGTTTCTGCAACAGAGTTCAAACACAAAGTTTATTACTGACTGGAAATCATGAAGGACTTTCGGGGCGAATGGTATGGCAGTTCTCATCCGATTCATTGTTGTGCGCCTGTGGTGTCACCCAACGAAAACTGAGTCATTCGAGACGTGCCACATACGGGTACGTGGCACTTTGCCGCGTATCTATATGCGGCGCATCTCGAATGAGTTAACGACAGCAGAAACAAACAACAGCTTAATAAAGCATACTTGTAAAAAACACTGTACAATAAAATAACGAGAGTTTTGGAGTAAACATCAGAAGTCCGTAGTCTGAATAGTTAAGCTTGCAAACAGCCCCCACCTCCAGCATATAGATATATATGTAACTCGACAAAGCTAAACACACATAGGTGCTGGACTGTGATCTTGAACCTTACGACTCTAGATCGTAAGGTCCAAAATAACAAACCGTAGCACAATTTTGCATGCAGGGCGACGAGAAGATGAACTCGTCAAACGTTACCGTGTCTGACAGTACACATGGCCTTCTGGAACACTGAATGGATCCATTATTAATCCATGACAATTTAATGAGGTAGCTAGCTATAGGCAACATCGTCCAAAAGTGGCGAAAGATCACTATCAGTACAAACACGTACACAGGCAGGGACTGTGTCGCGTACAAGGCCCTTGGAAATTGTTACTCACGTGGTGTGTTAACCGTTTGGCTGTCGGTAACGGTTTTTGTCGTGATGATTCCTGCAGGAATAATCGCGACAAAAACCACTACCGACAGCCAAAGGGTTAATAGTAGCTCTTTCTAAATCAGAATCAGGTATAAAACATTAGATTGAGCCTCATTATAGTAAGAGAAGACACCAGGTTGCGCCATTTTATAGTAAGGACTAGACGGACCATTTCGCTGGGTCGCCTCAATCACTGAGGTACAACGCGTTCTTGCAGCAGTCGTAGTGCTACCCCTTCGCTGCCAGTGATCACGAATTTCGCGCCTAAAACCACTACACCGTGACCGACATTCGCGTTAAAAACACAGACTGGATGGAACCCCAAAATAGACACAAAGAAAACACACATACACACACACACACTCACACACACACACACACACACACACACACACACACACACACACACACACACACACACACACACACACACACACAAATATAGTCCAAAAGGGTTGACTGCCAGTGCTTGTAGTTTAGAAGAAACTACCAAGTGAGTAGATCTATGATCAATGGCCTCAATTATGACCTGGTTAGTCGTCACTTGTCCAATTCTTCTGCCTGCTCTTGTGGAGCCCGTTCTGAAACCGCCGACCATTTCTTACTCCAGTGTAGTAATTACGATGTAATAAGACGTTCAACAATACTTCCACTTCCACCAGAACACGCCAATATACATTTACTCCTCAATGGAAGTAAAACCTTACCATCTACAGTGAATAACGATATATTTTCAGTTGTACACGAATTTATTACTGCAGCAAAAAGATTTCATTGAGTTATAAAATAGGACTGCAAGAAATAAAGGAAATAAAGAAAATATAAAGACCAGTTGAGACAACTCTCTCTCTCTCTCTCTCTCTCTCTCTCTCTCTCTCTCTCTCTCTCTCTCTCTCTCTCTCTCTCTCTCTCTCTCTCTCTCTCTCTCTCTCTCTCTCTCTCTCTCCACTATAATAATTGAAATTTCATTATTATGTATGCGTATGTGTTTATATATATAATATAATATATATATATATATATATATATATATATATATATATATATATATATATATATATATATATATATATATATATATATATATATATATATATATAATTACCTATACTGTATTAAAATCTGGAAACCACCGCCATGCAAATTTTGCAAATATAACTGAGTGTCCAGATCATACTATAAGCCTGTGGCTTGTTTTGATAATATTAATAATAATTACGGTATTTATAATGCGCTTATCTTATAATAATTATAACTCTGAGCGCGCACTCGCAACTCGCCCACGCATGCGCACGCTTTAGACAACGACTCACGTACCACAAATAGTGAAATACATTACGACAGTCAGCTTAGGGTGGGGAGTGTGGTGATATAGTGCTAGAACTGTTGAAAGAGGTGAGTTTTGAGGGCGGACTGGAAGGAGGAGAGAGAGTGTTTCTGACGGAGAGAGAGTGGGAGAGTGTTCCAGGTGGATGGACCGTATACTGAGAAGAAGTGGGGGCCGAAAGTGCTGAGTTTGGTGCGGGGGATGTGGAGGCAGAGAGTGTCTCAGGGGGAGCGGAGGGAGCGGGAAGGGATGTAGGGGTGAAGTAAGTTGGAGAGATAGGCAGGAGCGCAGTTGTTCAGGGATTTGTAGCAGAGAGACAGAATCTTGTATTGGATGCGTTGTGGGATGGGAAGCCAGTGAAGGAGCTTGAGCAGGGGAGTGATGTGGTCGGATTTTTTCTTTCTGAGGACGAGGCGGGCAGCATTGTTCTGGACGCGCTGGAGAGTGAAAGTGGTGGAGTGAGGGAGGCCGGAAAGGAGAGAGTTGCAGTAGTCGATGCGAGATAGAATGAGAGAGACAGGAAGTTTTGTGGCAGCTTCGGTAGTGAGGTATTTTCTGATCTGACTGATGCGGCCGAGGTGGAAGTAGCATGCCTAGGCCGTGGCGGAGACAAAGCTGGTCATGGAAAGAGAGGAATCGAGGATAACGCCGAGGGTTTTGGCCGAGTCAGATAGGGAGATGGGGGTGCTGTCGAGTTGAAGGTGGAGAGAGGGAGGGAGCTGGGAAAGTTTCTGGCGAGTGCCTATCAGCATGGCTTCCGTTTTGTCGTCTTTCAGTATAAGCTTGTTTGCTGTCATCCAGTTGTTCACGTCTTCGTAGCAGTCAGCTGTGCGAGTCAGTAGTGACTGAGTGTTGTCGAGTTTGTCTTTGTCTAGTAGTTGTGAGTCGTCAGCGTAGAGGTGTTGGTGTATGTAGTGAGTTTGTTTTGAGAGCTTGGAGGGGGGCGGTAGATACATGAGAAGATGAGGGACTGGCCAGGGAGTGTTGCTACGGCCTCGACAGATTCAAATTGATCCGATGATAATCGATGTATATTCTTATTTTATGTTTTTTGCAAAGTAATAAACTAATTAACTCATTCTACCCCAACACCGAACTCCCCAAATTTTGCCGTTGTCCTATGAAGACTGCATTCTAGTGCAGGACATAGATCGACCATGATAGTTCAAGGGTGATGCCAAAATAGCTTGGCGCCCATAGGCGCCAAGCTATTCTGGCATCACCCTTGAACTATCATGGTCGATTCTTATCTTGCTGTGGTGTGTCTGGGGTAGAAAGAGTTAAACCATTGGCCGATAATGCACAATTCTCTCCCCTGACAGTGCTTTTTCCAACTCACTTGGTAGTTTCTTACAAAGAAGACAGGACTAAGAAGAGACATAAATCCTTGAGCCCCCGCGACTGTGGGGGCTCATGAGGGTTTATGTCTTTTGTAGATGGGTAGCGTTCGCCTTGCCCCGGCTGTTACGGGGTTAATACCGATTGAGTACGGATACCTCACACTGTAGATGTCAATGACGTGTCTCCGAGCAAACGAACGAACGAGCGAGAGAACCATCAAACAATGGTTGGTTAGTTATTAGGGTTTAACGTGGAATAGACGACTAGGGCAGTCTCCACTGCGGTATCAGGGAGGAACGAACGAGCGAGCGAATAAATCAATGAAAGTACGAACGAATAAATGCACATTTAAACGGACTGTGGACAAATGAATGAACGTGCAAACAAACGGATGACTGGGAGGATAGATGGATGGAACCTCGCTACAATTGTTTAGGATAATTTTTCTTCTTCTTTTTATAGTAGATTGCAGATTTGACTCTTTACATTTCTGATGGAAAACATTTGCGCGAAAAAGCAAAAGGAGACAATGCAATCGTCAGGAAAAAGCGCTAAATTGAACACATTAATAGGAATGAAGGAACACAAGCCAACGCATGGTCATGAAAAATACAAGGACTAGCCAAAGAACCCCAGCACGTCTAATGTTCATGATTCATAAATCTTAAACCATCTCGGAATCACTGCCTACTTCTCCTTTCGTCTGAGGAACAAATGATTTAGATTCACAAAGGGCACAGATCCAAATGAGCCCCCGCATATGTGGGGGCTCAACAGGATCTATTCCTGTTGCTATTTTTTTTTTAAATTGTGTTTTAGATGCCATAGCAATGAAAAGAGTTAAATCAGCGAGGGACAAAAAAGGAAAGAAATAGGAGAAAATGCTTGTTATGGGCGATCACACGAAGATCACGAACAGGTAATGCCGGGACATTAAATAGATCGGTATAAAAACGAATATAATCACTGAAACTTTCAGCTCGACTTCCAATACGGCGACAAAGGGAAAGATCACAATGGGATGAATGGATGATCTGGAGTAACGACTTGTCATTAGTGCCAGATTTGTAAAGAGATGCAAAACGAAAACGGGAAGGAAGGGTTGACTCGTTCAGTGCCGAGATAATGTGAACACCACCCAGATGCAAGAGGTATAGATACTCATGAGCCCCCACAATTGCGGGGTCTCATGAGGATCAATGCCTCTTGCTGATACCACTTTGAATTCATGTTCCTGGAGCATCTAGGTGTTCTGTGGTGTCGAATTAACGAAGACTGCAGAAACACAGTGTGCGTCAGCTGGCATTGAAGGGGTTAAGCATCTACTTAAACGTACATTTCTTAAACCTTTGTTTGTCAGAGTTGTGACGGAGGAGGAGGAGCGCAAATAATGTACTTAAACGTACATTCCTGAATCTTTGACTTGCAGAATGGTGGCGGAGATGGAAGGTGGGGCGGGATAAATCATGCATACGTAAACGCGCATGCCTTAAAGCGTATGCTATCAAAATGATGAAGTGATGGGGAGGGTGGGGGGGGGGGGGGGCAAAGGATATACTTATTAAATGAACAATCCTTAATTCTTCGGCTGTAGGTAGCGCTAATTTGTCGAGGTTATTCCAGCATGAATCGCCTTCACACTTTGGCTGCCGGCAACGCATTTTGTTGAAGTGATTTCTGCATGAATCACCTCAACAAAAGACGTTGCCGACAGCCGAAGGGTTCCCAGCCTGCAAGCCCATGAGTACCGAGGTGGGACCGACGCGGGCCCTGAGTGGTTTGCCTGTGGTTATCTCCTTCTACCCCAGACACACCACAGCAAGATAAGGATCGACCATGATAGTTCAAGGGTGATGCCAGAATAGCTTGGCGCCCTATGGGCGCCAAGCTATTCTGGCATCACCCTTGAACTATCATGGTCGATCTGTGTCCTGCACTGCCATGCAGTCTTCAGAGGACAACGGCAAAATTTAAGGATTTCGGTGTTGGGGTAGAATGAGTTATCTGGGGTCCGCGTCGGTCCTACCTCGGTACTCATGGGCTTGCAGGCTGGGTTAGCATGTTCAGATCGTCTACAGCTTTTGCAAATGATATGATGGATATCGCTCCAGTTTGCGTACTACACACAATTTTACTGTGCTAGCAGCCACAATGCTTGTGCGCGTGAGATGCAGAAACAAAGTTCTTCTTGAGGACCACGTCAACGGCACCGAGTATTGATATTTGCGGTTAAATATGGGGCGGTCCGTGGCGCAGTGGTTAAGGCGCCTGCCACCAATGCTAAAGGTGCGAGGTTCGATTACGGGTTCCGGCGTCGGATTTTTCTCCTCTAGTAAGTGTACCGTTAATTCGGGCGGACCGTCGGGGGTTCTTTCTCCGGGTACTCCGGCTCTTCCTCCCCCTCCACTTTGGTATCAGTTTCAGCGCACTTAATCAAATTTCAAATACAAACGATTTTGAATTTCCAAAACCTTCAGTAGCTCGCTTGAGCTTGCCCTTAGCACCACGTGAATGTTCTGTGTTTATGTACAGTGTGTGAGTGAATGCGCGTGATTCACGTGAGCGTGCTTGTTGGGTTCAGTTCGCGGCGGCGCTTTGAGCCGATTTTCAATTGGGATAAAGCGCCTATTTAATGCGCTTATTATTAAATACAATTAGTTCTATTTACATTAGCTACCTCTAAAATAACGTTACAGAGGAGTATCAGCAATGCTGTTCTGTGAACAGTTTTCTAAAGAGATGGGTTATGAGAATCAGAATTTTATTTAATGTCAGTTCAAACTTAACTCGTATTAGACGAGAAAAGAAAGGAACACCCAAACGGTACAAATAAAAATAATTCAGACTCAGACAGTTTATTGTTTAGAAACAGATTAATGTCCATACAATGGAGTGAGTCTATGAGGGAACTATAATTATTTTTTAATTCAGGTGTATGCAAAAACCGCATGGCCATGTTTGTATCATATAGCCATGTTTGTATCATATAGCCATGTTTTATCAAAACATACAAACACACATACAAACACACACACACACACACACACACACACACACACGCACACACACACACACACACACACACACACACACACACACACACACACACACACACACACACACACACAAAGAGAAATAACAACAACAAAAATACAAGAAAAGGACTACATATTTAACTTATTTGGCAAAACTGCGGAGCATGATTTGACCATGATAGTTCAAGGGTAGTGTCTGATTAGCTTGGCACCTTCCTATGCGCCAAGCTAATCTGGCACTACCCTTGAGCTATTATGGTCGATTCTTCTCCCCTCAAAAAGTTCACAGAGAAGGTAATTGTCCTCTACGTTTGAATAAATCGTTCCTAATCTCTATTCTCGGAGTATCAATGATGTCCGATTAGCAGAGGCAACACAAAGGACAGTAAATAAAAATGCGATGACAAAAAAGAAAAAAAGAAAAAAAGACACGAGTGTCGGATCACGCTTTTCAAAACCACATAAATCACAGGCAATTGAAAATATCAGATAATGAGAGACCGTGTTTCAAAAGAATAAAATAATAATAACACAACAGACGGCTCTACGTGTTAACTGATTCTACCCCAGACACACCACAGCAAGATAAGGACCGACCATGATAGTTTAAGGTTGATGCCAGAATAGTTTGGCGCCTATGGGCGCCAAGCTATTCTGGCAGCACCCTTGAACTATCATGGTCCATCTTTGTCCTGCACTAGAGTGCAGTCTTCAGTGGACAACGGCAAAATTTGGGGATTTTGGTGTTGGGGTAGAATGAGTCAAAAAAGCATAAAACGATTACAAAATGGTTTCCTTATATAATATATGAAAGGAAATCTGCGAATACGCTACACTGTAACAGAAGTAAAAGGAAAAAAATGGGGGTGATAATCTGCAGCTACAAAGATGCATTGTAACACAACAGAAAGAAATGGTGATTGCAGTTAACCACTTCACTGCTAACAACGAAGAAATCTGATGGGTGGTGTGGAGCGGGTACGGCTTTTCCAAGCGCAGAGATTATAATTATCTTCACCAAACAGAAACTGCTACTGACCTTACCGTTCGCCGGAAAATACTCGTATCTACACGGCTTTTCCGGTGAACGACGCGTATCTACACGTCTTTTCCGGCAAACGACGCGCATCTAAACGGCTTTTCCAGTGAACGACGCGTATCTACGTCTTTTCCGGCGAACGTCGCGTATCTATACGTGTTTTCCGGTGAACGTTGCGTATCTAAACGTCTTTTCCGGCGAACGAAGCGTATCTAAACGGCTTTTTCGGCGAACGTCGCGTATCTACACGTCTTTTCCAGCGAACGACGCGTATCTAAACGGCTTTTCTGGTGAACGTCGCGTATCTACACGTCTTTCCGGCGAACGACGCGTATCTAAACGGTTTTTCCGGCGAACATCGCGCATCTACACTTCTTTTCCGATGAACGACGCGTGTCTGTACGCGTCTTTTCCGGCGAACGGTATAGTCAGTACCCAGAGCGCAAAGGCCATCGGGCCGACGTCGGCCGCCCTAAATGGCGGCCGACCTCGGCCCGATGGTCTTTTTACGCATTTGGTAGCAGTCAGCAGGTTTAGCAAATTAAAGTAAATTAAAAAACAATTAAACCGAAACTTATTCAATTAGGTCAGATTTAGCAGATTAATTGACTGGGGGCAAAAATCAGAAACAGATCACGTGTGTTGGGTTTTTTTAGAGAAAAATTTAATTTTAAATTAAAGTTATATTTATTTAGTTTCAGAAGCAGTTACAAATCGCACAGATTTCCAAACCGGCGCACAAGGTGCCATGTATACAACTCGCAGGTGGGTTAAATGAGATAACAGTAATCGGTACCCCTGAGCCATCGTTATCTATCAGCCTTCAGCAGCAACTACGATTACAAAGTGTTATGTACACGGCGCGGTAGCTGGATCAGATGAGATAGTCTTAATCAGCACTCCACAGCCATCATAAGTTCCATCAATCTTCTTGCGATTTAAAGTGTTCAGTGTTAACGCTCTCGACCTAATAGTGTCAAGAAGAGTCAGGAATATTTATGACACCTTGCTAAGCATATTTACATCTTTACTATCGGGACCTTTCGGACGCGTGCACGAAGACTGAGTATTAGCTGTGGAAAATTGACGGAAAATGGTACAAAATATAGTTCAATGGTATTGCCAGATTAGCTTGGCGCCTGGAAAAATTCGAGTAGCGCCAGATTGGCTTGGCGCCTGTAAGGCGCTATGCTAATCCGGTTCTACCCTTGAACTATCACTGCTGAAGTGTCCATCTTCCTCTTTGCTTTGTGAAGGCTGAAAAGCGATCACGCGCATATCTTTGGCAGAGAGCTCCAGATCGCATATAACTCACAAACAGAGCCCATAGTAAATCTGCCCATAATAATGCCCACACGGTCATGGCACGCGGCCAGCACAAATACACGGGACGTATCAATACTAACGAGGCCCGACACTCACAAATAATGAGATCAGATTTGGTAACAGTCCCTTCATGTATTTCCGATTCTCTCCCCTTCCGCCTTCCCCTCCGTATCGGTTCTCTCCATCCAATCTGTGGATTCCAATAGCACTCACTACCCTCTGCGGTGTTTGCGCCGTTTCACGACTTCAGCTTAATATAGTAGCAAAACAGAGTTATTAGAAATATGATTACGGCAAGCAATTGCAAAGAGCACTGCTTGTAGCACTCAGTGCCCCACGCATTTTTTCTTCCTTTTTTCTTTATTATTTATTATTATTATTATTATTATTATTATTATTATTATTATTATTATTATTATTATTATTATTATTATGCGCCCGCGTCGTTGTGGTTTCAGCCTAGTAGAGAAAGAACGGGTGCTTATTCCTGCGCCAGTCACTAAACAAGGTGCTCCGCTATAGCGGAGCACCTTGCTGACTGACTGGCGCAGGACTAAGCTCACTCACCTTGCTGACTGACTGGCGCAGGACTAAGCTCACTCATGCAACTGACTCCAGGTCTTTGAACAATTTGTGACAGCAGCGCATCAATTCGACAACGGAGGACTAATCTCACGGCTTCAACAAGATTTCACTCTCTATCAGTCGCAAATCACGAATATTAAAGCGATCAACTCCAGGGTGGGCTTTGACTGCGATAATTTGCCGATACAACGGTTTATCGGTGTTGTCTTGCCTCAGCTAAGCCTCTTTTACTCTTCCTTTCACAATCCACGAGAGCAGGCACGGGTAGTAGTTTTCTGATGCCCCTTGTGCGAATCTGTGGAACTGTCCTACGTACAAAGATAAAAACAGCAGAGAATTATTTTATTTTACGACATTAAAACTTCATAACTTAAATTAGGCCTTTGTGCGCATTACGTCCAGGCTCGATTATTACAATTCTGTACTGGCAGTTTTACCGGCAGATCAGATTTCACGCTTGCAGATGATTCAAAACAATGCGGCGCGTCTGATCTTGAAGAAACGAAAGAGAGACCACGTTACGCCTCTACTGAAGCAGCTGCATTGGTTGCCCATAAAATTCCGCTGCCAGTACAAAATTGCAATTTTCGCCTATCGGCATTTTGACGGATCTCTCCCGCCGTACCTTTCTGCCAAGCTGTCTCAGTGTTTATCAGCCATCACGCACCCTCCGTTCCTCTAGTGTAAAACGTTTTAAAATCCCAAAACTTAACATGAAAACTGTCGGGGAGCGTTCTTTCACTTTTTTAGCCCCAAGTGTGTGGAACTCTCTGCCAACTGAAATGCGGAATCTGCCCACATTGTCACAGTTCAAAGCTCACTTAAAGACTTTTCTTTTCTGTCGGGCATTTAACACTTAGCTCATCTTTAGCTAACTGTTGACTGCCTTTTATTCTGATCCTTGAGGAAGTGAATGTATAGTGTTGGGAAGAGATGGGGAGGTTTAAAGTAGTGTATAATCGTGCGTGTGTCTGAGAGAGAGGGTGTGCTGTTGTGCATGCGCAGTGAGTCCAGTGTTTTCCTGGAGAACAGCGCTATACAAGAACTATGTATTATTATTATTATTATTATTCACTATTGTTAGACATACAAAGAATATTAATAAAGGAAATATTGCGAACTATTAACCACTAATTGCCTGGTATGGTTTGACGGCATCACATCATTTGGTCAACTTTTTTTTCGCACTCAAGGAGATGTTAAGCTGAGGATCGCTCTGATGTCCGAGACATCATATATTATTACAAGTCTAATCACATCCACTCTTATGAAAAACACATCGGGATGTGGAACGACCATGAAAATTGAACTGTAGTGGACGAGTCTGGAATTTGGAATTTATATTTTTAACGGCAGGTTATGCGTATTAAAAACGCTTCCAAATATGACAGAGTCACTCTATATTGTGTCTGATATAACCTCTAACGTTAATGACGATTCCGCTCGGCGGGGGAAAAAAAAAAACTTATTATGACGCGTCTTTTCCGTCGAACGGAGTCGTCAGTAGCAGTCAAGGGGCTATTCTGAAACGCACTATTTTATTTCTCCAAGGTTTGTACAAATGCGCTATCTCAGACACAGCAAAAGCAAAAAAGATACAGGCTTTTTATCTACAGTATTGAAAATACGGTAGACTTTACGATGGGGCTGGACGGAACGAGTTCCGTAAAATGCTAAGGACATAACAGGCGGGCGGAGCTCATGGCCTGGCAAATAAGTAACAAGATAAAAATGACGTCACGTCTAGCCAGTCCATCTTTGCTGTTGAACGTCATTTTGGCGCGAAGCGCTGTGTGTGTGTGTGTGTGTTTGTGTGTGTGTGTGTGTGTGTGTGTGTGTGCGTGTAAGTGTGTGACTGTGTGCGTATGTGCGTGTGTGTGTGTGTGTGCGTGTGTGTGTGTGTGTGTGTGTGTGTGTGTGTGTGTGTGTGTGTGTGTGTGTGTGTGTGTGTGTGTGTGTGTGTGTGTGTGTTAACACGAGAATCTCCTATATTTCTGTACGCACAAGCTTGAAACTTGCCGAAAATACGTCATTCAAGGGGTAGCTAAGAGACCATCCGAGCATATTGTAATGGATGTCTCATTGAAGACATAAAAGACCGTTTATAGAAAGTCGGTTGACCCAGATTAGAGTCCGCAATTTTGATTATATTATTACACTTGAAATTTTGCATATGGCTAGTTTGTGAAAGACATTGGATGAGTTCGCTAGCCAGCTTCTAATTTTTCGAAAATAAAACTTAAATGCGGGGGGAAAATGTCATAAGTAAGACTCCTTGATTTCATCAGAAGAATCAAACAGTGACGATGACGTAAAAGCACCAACACGCGTCAGTGTTTTATACAATGTTCCTAATTGACGCAAACCACTAGCACGTCAGTGTTTTACATGTGTATGAGCTGGCGCAATGTTCTCCTTCATTTAGGAAGACAGTCTCTCTAGTTTTGTACATGTGCGAACGTGTTGTGGAAAAGGTGCAATATGCATGCAAGCTCATATAAAAGAGGCTTTGTGGGCATGGGCCATTTCACCTTATTCTTCAAAATGTGTGTGGCTATGCCAGCCCACAGAACGTATAACCGATAGGAAGTACCGTATGTCTGCCGTTTTGTGTGTGCCATTCTACCGTTTGTGTTTGTGTGTGCCATTGCCGTGCGGATCAGGCGAGGGGGGGGGGGGGGAGGGATTAAAGGGAGATATTGAATGAGTTTGTAATCCAGCGTTGTACCTCCTCAAATTTTTCAATAATAATTCATTCATTTTTGCAAGTTTTGGAGCCACTATTTACTCCCACCAAACAGTGAGCCCTGGTAGAGGATGTGTGCATTTCGGATGAGTGACGTGAAACATCAAATTCGTCACAGTGTACACGGCGTCGTGAGACCAGCAATGCCATGACGTGAAGCTTATAGTGACATCATTTTGCTGCTCGTGCTGTTCTTCTTCTTCAGAATTCCTGTCGCTACTCCAGCCGACAGAGTGTACTAATGGCGGGAAGCGCCGTGTGTCCGTCTTTATTTGTGTGCGCCGGCTTGTGTGTTAATCAGAGAATGGCTTAGAGAGGAGGGGAATGGATCAGAAGGATAAGCTTAAAAATATCAGAACAACTCTGAATGTTCATAAAAGAAAAACGCACGTGAGCTCCAAACAATACGGTAAACTTTGGGGCTGAAATCCTCATCTTGTTCAATCTGCCTCCTGTTTGTCCTTTTTTAGTCCAGACGCAGCTTTACTGCCTTCCCTGCCATTCGACGCATATTGTGTTTGTTTGATATCATTGTAAAAACACAAATCCCCCGCCGTCAAAGGAACATGGATACAACGTGGTTTTAGCAAGAGGAATAGATCCTCACGATCCCCCGCAATTGCGGGGGCTCAAGAGGATCTATGCCTCTTGCAGATGGGCGGAGTTTCAGTTTTTTTTCTCGGCAGTAAACGGGCAGAACACCATTGGCTATTTGAAGTGTAAAGTGGTCTATCTCTATACCATCAACAGACATAAATTCTCAATAGTCCCTGCAGTGGCAGGAGCTCATGAAAATATATGCCTGTTGCAGGTGGAAAAACCTGATTCCGGAACTGGGACCATCGATTGCTAGTAGTCAATGAGCGCAAAGAAAGGACTTTTCTCAAGGCAACGCTTTGGCCGGGTATGCCATTGCTAGTTAAGTAAGAGAGAGAGAGAGTGAATGAATGAATGAAACTTTATTTTCCAAGGATAAAAGAATAGGTGCACAGACCTGTTTTCATTCTTGTCCTTGCTACACACTACAAAACAAAATAACGTACATAAAATCACTCTCTTACACACACACACACACGCGCGTCGATGTACAATTGCCGTGTGCACAGGTTTGTGCCAGATTAGCTTGTAGCCTACAGGCGCCAAGCCAAGCCTGCACAACCCTCCATACACACACACACTCACACACACACACACACACACACACACACACACACACACACACACACACACACACATCAGTATATCATGTACACATACTTAAAACTATACTACAGCAAATATAAAAGCATAAAGGATTTTGTACATAAAACCGCTATTGTTCTCATCAGAAAAATCAACACGGCTCACTCCAAAAAAACATACAACAGGCACACACACACACACACACATACACACACACACACACACACACACACACACACACGCGCGCGCGCGCACGCGCACACACACACACTGGCACACACACGCGCGCGCGTGCAGTGCGCAAGCACGTAGGGATGCGCGCATGCACACACATACACTTGCACACACACAGATGAACACACACCCGCACACACACGCGATAGCGGCCTCCCCACGCCACTAAACCGCGCAAAGCTAGATGCTATCATCATCATCATCAGTCCCTTGCCCGAACTGGGCGTTGGGGGGACTGAAAGGCAGCAGCAACAGACAGTGCTCTCCACTGAGTTCTATTTTGGGCGGTGGCAAGCAAGTCTGGCATCTCGATGCTATAGTCTGCATTAAAAGTAATGTATAGCGATCCCGCAATCATCGCGCGCGCGGGTCGACGCGAAGAAACCACAGAACTGCCACGCGGCGCGAGCGCCCAATGCTGTGTCTATCGACGGCATCCCGTCTGGCCAGCCGAGTCCATGGGGTCATGGATATTACATAATGCGGCTTGCTGGAATGCCAGCGGTATATTACATTACTGAAGGCGCCAAGCTAATCTGGCACTACCCTTGAATTATCATGTTTAATCCACCTCCTGCAAGTGGTACATAGTCATTAAATAACACTTCCAAACTTCGGGAAATGCGCCCATGGCGCTAAAAGGGCTACGTAAATAAACATTGTTTTTCCGCATCACTTCATGTGTTTGTAATTAATGCACATTAGGTGTTCATTTATAACCTGTTTATGTCATATCCGTTTATTCGTTTTGCATAAATGACAATCGCCATGCAATCATGCTTTTTAAAACACTTATGAAATTGTTTATCTCAATATGTAATTGAAAATATTAATGTACTTTATTCCTGTTTCTCGCCATATTGAAGACATTACTGTATCTTACCTAAGCACTAGCCTTCAGCGATACGCTCCTCTGTGTTATCTTTTATCACTTACAGTTAATCTTTCTTTTTGGCTCCCATGTTCTGACTGGTATCTGTCCAAGAAGTAAATGTTGAGGCCCTTTTTCTGTCTTAATAACACAGTTTCAAAACAAAACAAACTTAGAAACGTAGACGCCTTTTTCTGCGAGAAAATTCAGCTGAATGATTTTCTGTCAGTTTTCAGTATGGGTAAGCAATAAGGGCGCCATGTTTTGTATCAGGGACAAACTGCAACGCTCCATTTCTATTGGCTTGCCTTCGAATCAAGCCATTGGTCCAGAAGAGTGAAGCCGCAAGCAAATAACAGCATGGCTCGCTCAAAGTGAAATTGACGTCCAGGAAAATTGCCTCAGCGGGAACAAAATATCATGGGAGCAGATAGGAGAGAGATTTTCCAGAGAATCTGCCCGGTGAGCAGAAGGTCTTTGGGCAGACGTGGACCGTGGCTGGCCTGCGCACGTATGTGCGCGGACCAGCCACAGGTGACGTCGGCCCGAGGTTATTTTGCATACTGGTTGGAGGTCTCACAGTGTAATTAATCGGGTTTGTCTCAATTTAGCGCCTCCATGTCCTTATGCCACCCCCACCCCAGCCCCCTCACTCACTCACTCACTCTCACCCACACTCACACTCACACACACACACACACACACACACACACACACACACCTCCAACCCCCACTCTAGTCTAACCCCCATTCCCATTCTTTTGTAGCCCCCACCCCCCACATGTACACATCGAGATCTATATTATTCACCATGGGTTAAGTGCTGTTTGTTGCAAAGATGCCCTATATATCTTTCTGCGTGTTTACTTATCCCACTACTTATCCTTCTCCACAGTATAGTAGTGTCTTAAAGTCCTGCTGACCTAGCTAGTTCTGAAGAACATGGAAATAAAGCCAGATGGCCCTTGGGGGAAGAGACACAGATCTTACTAAACCACTGCGACAAGACTCATTTCTTTTCAAGCAAGAGGCATAGATCCTCATGTGCCCCTGCGGATGCAGGGACTCATGAGGATCTATGCGTCTTGCAGATGACACCCTAATCGAACTCTAGTGGGTCAAAGCTGACCCTCGAAATCTTGTTTGTCTCGGCCGTCAGCCCTAGGCATCATCGAGGGACAAATTCGATTGGCGACCAATTTACCTCAAGGATGCCAGCATAGAAGTCTGAGAAGATTTTCACCCTACGTTTCCCTGCAATCTAAGAAAATTTGCGGTCTAAATGAATCGGGTTTTCCATGTTCGGGACAAATTTGTTGTGAAACGTTCTTGCAGCATAGGGAAACAGCAATTTTGCTGGCTTTCTTTAAGGCCTCAGTCTAGGCCGCAGACACAAATCAGCGGTTATCGTGGTGTCTGCCTCACGTAATGCAAAACCTAATAGCAATAATTCTAAGATTACTAGCACGTGCTGTTACAGACATTCGCCATGTTTCAGAAAATTTCCATCAAAACAGTATTCACGTGTGTGCGTTTTACCTCACAGTGTCAATTGTTTACGAGCATTACAGTCCACATTTGGCTGTTCTAATATGTTGTGGGGTCTAGCGGCTTTGAGCCCTAATTTCCAATAACACATTCTTTTCGATATCATGTATTTATCTGACCCTTCAATGCAAGGCATGGAAAACGTCAACTCATTTGCAAAGTATGGGATCTAGTCTTTTTATCCCCTTCATATCAATGCCGGCAAAATACAAACATCACCAACTGCAAGAGGCAAACAACTTCATGAGCCCCCCGCATATGCGGGGGAAGGGGGAGGGGGGCTCATGAAGTTCTTGGCCTCCCTTGGTGACCCTGTCCATATCCATGTTCCTTGCATTGATGGGATTAAACAGTGTTGAATTTCTTCCTAAGTTCCGGAGAAAGACATGGGTTATAGGCGAGACGTGAATCATCCTTTTTGAAAATGTAGATGATCGTCTTGTTCTATATCTGCGTATTTCTCTGTGGGCTGGCGATTGTGTGCCTGATAGGCGGGGGCAGGGGATCTAACTCTTTGTCTGTCCAGCGCTGACTAATTCCCTTTGGTATGTGTACAATTCTGCCAGCGCTAGGCTCACCTATCTGGTTTGTGAGTATTCTATAACGCGAGGCAAACTTGTATCATTGCATTGTTGTGTATTGTCTTGTGCATCTACTGTGGGAATTCAGGGCATTTATCCGACCACATTTAGTAGTGCACCTTCGTGTTTGTTTATGTATGTTTCTCCTGCCTACTTCCGATGTTCCGGAGAAAGACATGGCTTATAGGCGAGACGTGATGCATCCTTTTTGAGGATGTAGATGATCGTCTTGTTCTATACCTGCGTATTTCTCTGTGGGCTGGCGATTGGGTGCTTAATAGGCGGGGACAGGGGATCTAACTCTGTCTGTCCAGCGCTGAGTAATTCCCTTTGGTATGTGAACAATAATTCTGCCAGCGCTACCCTCACCTATCTGGTTTGTGGGTGTTGAATTTGCCCTCCTTTAAAAGAGATAATTTTGCGACCACTGACAGCGAAAGGGTTGCATGAGACAGCAGAAGAAATGGTAAATCATCGTACAGAATTTTGATTAGTTCTGTTTTAAAGTAAGGTCAGGAGAGAGATTAATGTTGTGATCCTAAAATTGTCAGATGCCGACATTCAATAATGTAAAATCATGACATATCTGTTGACGGTGTCCGCCAGTTTTTTTTTTTTTTTTTTTGTTTTTTTTTTGTTTTTTTCAAGTAAACTTCAACATGCAGCCAGCAGACCGCCTGCTGTAATCAACGCATACATCAACTTCAGACCAAACTCATTTTCTAACGACAGCCCGCATTTAAAGTTTCCATTTTGTGGATTGCTTTCAAGTAACCCGCGGACAGATTCTCATCCATTTCAATCAATCTGCAAGTGGCACAGAATCACATGAGCCCACGCCGCCGCAGGGAATCATAAGATTCTTTGCCTCTTGCTGGCAGGTGTCCCAATAACCTGCTTTCTGCGAGGACTCATGAAATTCTACGCCCTTGCTGGCATTTTAACTCATTCGAGACATGACGTATACGGACCTGCGGCTATTAGCCGCGTATCCATATACGTCACGTCTCGAATGAGTTAAAAGGGGCCAATCTGTGATAAAAGTCTCATGAATCCTTGCAGCCGCAGGGATTCAGCCGAATCCTTCACTCAGATTGAGGGAGACATCCGCGAGTTTAGTCTAGAGCGATGAAAAACGGACGTCTAAAAACTATCAAGCTGCTGAAGTTTACGCTAGACACCCTCTTGCCAGAATTACATTTTGATGGAAGACCTGTGCTTCGTAGACGAGACGCGTAGTGGCAGCTGATACTCCACCACCTTTTATTTCGCGTGACTTTGCATTACTCAAGTCTTAACATTCGAGTCTGGAACAGAATCAAAACTAAATCAAACGTGTATAAGAGTTAGCCCACAAAGCTGAAAAAGTGACTTCGATTTAACGTTTTACACAATCATCTCACAGGCAAGAAAGGGTTGATAGCTCTCACAATATTTGTTTTCGTAATATTCTTGGCAAGTTTACCGTAGTACCGCATAAAACGACTAACGTTACTTATTTAATTACAGAGTTTGAACGTCGTAAATCAAAGACTTTTTTCCTCTTCTCCCCTTTGACATGCAGGCGAGATTCCTCGCTGCGAACAAGAGGCAGTAGCACATTTCAGGTACTTGGTCCTGTTCACATGGATTATGAAACGAATAATTTAGGAAAGTCTTAGACAACATTGTGAATCCACTATTTTGGCGAAATTGCGCAGTCAAAGCCCGTCCCGGAGACGGTAACTCGAAACCTCAATAATCTCTTCAATGCCAAACAGTCTAAGGAACATGAACACAAAGTGGTGTCAGCAAGAGACATAGATCTTCATGATCGCAATTGCGGGGGCTCATGAAGATCTATGTCTCTTGCGGCTGGGTTGTGCTCACTTTGTCTCGGTAGTGAAGAAGATGAACAGAATAATGATTAAAACAACAGGCGGTAAAGGTCGTCTCTAAATGCATCTTTTGCAATCTTGATTTTACGATTTTAGATTTTCTCAAATATGTGTGATTCCATCAAACGGCTTAGAACATAAAAAATTTCGGAGAAGGACACGGTTTCACAAAATTTTCAGTAATGGATAGAATCCAATGAGGTGTTAAGGTCTTAAAACGCTTCATCCCGGGTCGAGGAAATAATTTTTCAACGTCAAAAATCCAACTCCATCTCAACATAGTACACGTTTCAACTTCCTCCTCCCATACTCAAGAGGGGCAGATTCCCCTGCGTCCGTGCATCCGCAGTGGCTCAGGGAAATAATTATGCCCCTCTTGCCGTGGTCGACCATCTTAATACTCATAAGGAGGCAGTCGTTGCGGATTAAATCTTTGCCAAAAATGATCTTTCCCCGCTTCAGCCGGTCAGACAGGATACATTTTTTTTAATTCCCTGGACAGAAAGGTGGTTTCCATTTTACGTTTACAGTTCATCTCCGGAGTGCATTAGTGAAATAAATCAGATACACCGGCCGCTGGAAACGCCGTTTCAACTTTTTAGTATGTCCCGCATTTGATATTCACATCATCATCTAAAAAGAAAAGAAAAACTTATCAAACCCACTTTTCCTACTAGATCAATTTTGCTTGCTCAACTCAATCTAATCTGACAAGCACGTCTCGGTTAGAATTTGTTTACGCCACAATAAAGAACAGAAATTTTCCTCAGCTGTCACGAGACAGGGTGGGACTCCAAAAACCCAACGCACGACATGACCCAGAACAAAACTTTCAATTTTGTTGGCGAAACAGTCGGAAAAAGAAATCTATCAAGCGTTTGGGAAACATTATAGCTGTGGCTTTAAACCCTCAACACTTGCCGAAAACCCACATCGCTAAATGCATACACTGACTAGCGAAAATCCACTTTTCATGAGGAAATTCTGAACAACTGGACAAACAAAAGAGACATAGATCATGAGCCCCCGCTTGCTGCTGGGGCACATGAGGATCTATGCCTCTTGCTGTTTGGTGTTTTCGATGTCGGCGCAGAGAAAACTCCAGACAACTTTTTCGATTGCCATCGAAGCACATCAAGTGTTAAGTCCCGCAGGGAAACCCGCTCATCTAACAGAGGAGTAATTTGCAAAGGGGTTTCACAGTCTCCAGACGCGCACCAACAAGAGGTATAGGTCTTCATAATGCCCCGCCGGTTGCGGGGCTTCACGAGGATCTATGCCTCTTGCAAAGACGTAAGAAACTATAGAGTCTATACAGTGGTTGAGAGTTAGTCTTCAAAGAACCAGACACTGACGTTGACAAGGTTGGAACTTGAACTGATGATAAGTTCTGTCGACAGAGGTGTAGCCTATGCTTCATAAAGAGCTCTCGTAGTAGATTAATTCTTTTTAACCCTTTCACTGCCGAGACAAAGTCAACACGAATCAGCAGCAAGAGACATAGATTCTCCTGAGTCCCCGCAGTTGCGGGGGCTCACGAGGATCCATGCCTCTGGCTGATACCACTTTCATCCACGTTTCCTAGACGGCAGGGACTCTGGCGTCGAATGGACAAAGATTTCATAACCAAAATCTGCGAACACTGACAGAAAAAGGGTTATCACACTAATTCCGAAGGTGAAAAATCACCAGAGTTCTTCTTTCTTCTTTTAACACCATACTACAGTTTGGGAGACAGATCGACCACAATAGTTTAAAGCTTTCAGAATCAGACGTGTTACAAAATCTGTTTATGAAATTTCGCTCATTTTTGTTTTGTTAACCCCTTCGCTACCAGTAATCACGAATTTCGCATTTGAACGACCGCACTCCGATCGACATTCGCGTGAATAATACAGACGCTGATGGGACAAAATGAAGCATAAACGAACGTAGAAATAACAAGAGACATAAATCCTCATGAGCCCCCGCGACTGCGGGGGCTCACGAGGATTTATGTCTCTTGCAGCTGGGTAGAGCTCGTCTTGCCCCGGCAGTCAAGGGGTAATGGGCGTACGAAAGAGAAGACGCCTGTCTCTACACAACGCTTACCACTTCTATAATTGCAGGAACGTCGCATCTTGCACAACACAGACTTTTCGTGTGGTGTATTATAAGTGTGAGGCCCGTCTCTAATTCCAATACAGTTAAGGCCCCGCCACACATGCCCGATTTTGAGGCCGATTCTTGAGCTGTTTCGAATCGGAGTGTGATCGGACCGGACTACAAAAACGTGTGCACTGCCACACATTCGGCCCCGACTTTATTTAGCCGACCGGTTTGAATCGAAGATCAAGGTCGTACTTGTTCAGCCAAATAGCTGCTAGTTTGGACAGTGATGATGATGTGCTTGCATTATCAGCAGTTTTACATCATATTCGGGAAGACTGAGGCGGGCGAAACATCAGCAACGAAGGTGGTTGACTGATCTTCCGCCATTTGCAAACTGAAACGACGTGCTTTGCGAGACGCGCTCTGATTGGTTGAAGCTTACAATCGGTTGATTGATTGTACATTGCTTAACGTCCCGACAGCAACAAGGCTTTCTCAGGACGTGCCTGCACTGCTTGTGAAAAAAAAAACTAAACAGAACATTGAATGTATGTCACCAGCCGGTCAAATACATTAAATAAACCTAAGACATGAGGCCTAAATAAAGCTAAGACCATTTAGCAACACACATCCAATATCAAGAGCTACAGGCAGTGCAGACAGTAGGGAGAGTTTTAAAAAGGCAAATACAGGTGAATGGACCAAGGGTAGACAGAAACACATGCCCCAGAATAGAGAGAAAAACTCACCCTGTGGGGCTGACCAGGGTGACCCTGAGAACTAAAAAGTACCTAACCCCACCCAAGTCCCCCAGGGCAGACCCGGGTGGGGGGCTTACAATCGGGACCGATTCGGATCAGAAAATAGAGCAGTTTCTAAACACCCGAATCCCAGCCGATTGCGGTCGGATCGGATATATGACGTCATCCGATCGCAATCGGATCGGAATCGGCTTCAAAATCGGGGCACAACCGGCAAGTGTGGCGGGGCCTTTATACTGATTACATATGACTCGCAGACAACTCTTCGACAGTGTTCGCGTGCAACCTCGTGTTAGGTTTTGGTGCCAAAAGAAATAATGTTTTGATGCGGTTGTATCCCTTGATTTTGTTTTTCCATTTTCTGACAAAATCTATGCCTTATGAAGACATTCTTGGATTATATATTCTGGCCAAAATGTAAACATTTTTTGTTTTCAGAGAATAAGCCAAAGAAGAAAAAAAGCACGCTTAAAAATGAAAGGTTACAACACAATTTATTAACATTTTGTGTTTTTTTCAAGTTAGACAAACAAAACAGTATACAATTCGTCACTTATCTTGTCAGTGCGTGAAAAAAGTGGCAACTGAAGGATGTGACGTTTTACACGCAGTCACCTTTTTGGGTATGGATTTAGTTTTGTTTTCGGGTTGCTTTTATCCTCAAACACGAAACAAAACATTGTTACTTGCGAGGTCGCATGCGAACACCACCGATTATGTCTGGTTCTTGCTCGACCTGAAATGCCTGTTGGTCTGCGATTTTGCACCATTCGTTTCACAGACGCAAGGTGCAAAATCAAAGACCAACACACACCAATACAGCTGTCTGCCATGAGTGGCATACATGGGCCTTTCTTAATGCATGAACTAGGTCAACACACGGATTTTGGAGACGTCAAAAACACAGAACCTTCTGCCGTCACTTTTCGTCTGGCTCCGTCCTGTCTCTTCAAAGACAGAAACCTCCGTCAGGTCTAACAAACACCACAGCAAATGAGCAGCAAACCGGAAAAGGTCGTCTGCCAACAGGTATGAATCTTCATGAGCCCCTGCAGCTGCAGGGGCTCATGAAGATCTATACCTCTTGCAGACAGACTGTTTGTGGATTAGGTTTATGCCAGACCATCCTTAAACAATTTTCGTCCCGCCCTATGGAACCGCACGTTGATCAAGCAGGCTAGCAGGTCTCTGCGGCACGGCTGTGTGAAACGCTCTTCCTCTCATTGGCATGCAGCGGATATGACATCACCGTGCAATATCCCGCCGCACAAAATTCACCTCACCTCAATCTGGATTAAAATTCGGAGGACGCTTTGTCGAGAGAGAGAGAGAAAAAAAAAAGACGATCACCTGACTGAGATCTGGTGCAAGGGCACATGTACGTTTAACTGACGCTGTTGCGCAGTTTTCGGATCCACGTAAGCATTAAACACGTTTAAAATGGGTTTTCTAACGTCTCTTCAACTGAGGCTGTTGCGCAGTTTTCGGATCGTTTGACCAACCTAAGCAGCAAACACGTGAAAATGGGTTTTCTAACGTCTCTTTAACTGAGGCTTTTGCGCAGTTTTCGGATCGTCCGGTTGACCCGAGCCATAAAAAACGTTGAAAATGGGTTTTCTAACGTCTCTTTTTACGTTACTGTTCTCACGACTATTCTCAAATAATGATGGCTAGTATCAGCCTGAAACGCGTAAGACAAAGTGTCCTCGGGTCGAAGTCAATCGAAGATGACCCGTAGCACGGGTCGTGCGCGGGCCAACTTCGATCGTTTCGGCCCAAGGATCTTTGGCTTACTGGTAGACTGTCTCAAACATGTTTTTTTTTTCTCCTAACCTATACATTATAACTTGGTTTATTGTTCATCTCAGACGCGCGCAACATTGTTCCTATACGCCTCATAAAGGAACGCTCTGTGGAAAATGGATGATCATGCAAGCTGTAGTATAGTGTCTGCCGAGGCCTATTTTCTAACAGCGGTCCAAAGTACGGTGAAAGCGTAGGGTGAAAATGATGGCCGGAATAGATTTCCTGCTGCATTAATGTTCGTGCGTCATTTTAACGACAGGAGTTTAATTCGTGTAGGTAGGGGGCTAATTGTAGCCCACATGCAACTACAAGATGAACTGTTACCCCAAAAAAGTAATTTTAACTCATTCAGCCCTGACTCACCACAGCAAGACATGGATCAAACATGATAGTTCAATGGTGGTGCCAGACATAGCTTGGCGCTCATAGACGACAAGCTATTCTGGCACCACCCTTATAATTTTCGATCTGTCTCTATAACTGCAATACAGTCATTCAGAGGGCATCTTAAAAATATGGGGATTTCGGTTCTAGGGTAGAATGTGTTAATCTAAAACTTTTAACAGCCATTCGTACTCACGTCATTTTAGTGTCTTTTTTCACTCGAGTACAAAGGGAGTTGATTATAATACATGCTACAAAAGGATGAACTTACATTAAAAAAGTAATTTTAATCTAGAACCTCTAACAGCAAATCGTACCAACGTCATTTTAGTGCAAAGTTTTCACTCGTGTATAAAGGGAGTTACTTGTAGCTTACATGAATCGAAAGGATGAACTGTTATATATAAAAAAGTAATCTTTAATCTAGAACTTTTAACAGCAATTCGTACAAACGTCATTTTAGTGTCAAGTTTTTCACTCGTGTACAAAGCGAGTTAACTGTAGCTTACATGCATCGAAAAGATAAACTGTTATAAAAATAAAAAAGTAATCTTTAATCTAGAACGTTTAACAGCAATTCGTGCCCAAGTCATTTTAGTGCCAGGAATTTCACTCATTGTTACGTGGTGGAGTTGTAGTCGAAGTATGATAAACACACCAGACACACACGCACGTAGAGTTCTTTTAAATAGACCTCATTCAGCTGCAATCCGTCAACCGTGGCTTAAGGATGTAGACAAAACTGGAGTAACAGTTCCAACAATATTTAATTCAGCGATGCGATATCCTCACAGTAATGCTCTTTCAAATGCACAAACCACTGAATACAAAGTCTCTTCTGCGATGTCCTCACTGCGACTCAAAGTTTCTCACACACAGCGTCTCTCTAGACTCAACTACGTGTCTCTACAACTGACAAAGCAAGACAATGTACTCACGGGCTTTCCCAGCGCCCTCCTTATATATACTATCAAATTCCAGAATCTTCTACGGAAATCATATAACTCAACCAATCAGAACAAAACGCGCAGCCGAAACTCATTAACATGAACTTTCCAGAAACAATATAACAGGCTACAAAAATACGACGGCTGTTCACTTCAGCTCTAAATTCTAGTGTATAATAAAGACACATAAAAGTATGGTATCCCTATCTATGATAGCTCAAAAAGGTACGAGAACATTCACCAAACAAAATAAAAGCTGCTCACTACACGCGCACAGGAAAACAAAAAGTAGCGAAAATGTTGCGATGTCACCTAACCGACGTGACACTTACGAGGCCACCAGACAGTGCGACCTGTCTACAACGTTCCGGACTAAACTTAACAAAACGAAATCGGCTCTACTCACGAACAAAAGAAAAATCTATTAAAAAAAACACGTGAATCATAACCGTGATAGCTCAAATAAACATCGGGTCGTTACCTACGAATAACACATGTACGCTCTCACAGGATAACACAACCACAATCGTACCACTCATGTACAATTGTAGCCTACATGCAACGAAAGGATGAACTGTTATATAAAAAAGTAATCCAAATCTAAACCTTTTAACAGCAATATGTACCCATGTCATTTTAGTGCCAGTATTTTTACTCGTGTACAGGAGCTAACTGTAACCTAAATTCAACAACATGATAAACTGTTGTTTAAAAAAAAAGTAATCTTGACCAGAACGTTTAACAGCAATTCGTACCCACCTCATTTTAGTGCCAGGGTTTTCGCTCGTGTACAAAGGGAGTAGACTGCAGCCTACATGCAACGAAAGGATGAACTGTTTTTATTTTTAAAAATCTTAATTTAGAACTATTAACAGCCATTCGTACCCGCGTCATTTTGGAGCCAGGATTTTAACTCTTGTGCAAAGGGAGTTAACAAGCAACAAGAGAACAAAATGTTTTCTACAAAAAACTAATATAACTTAAATTTAACAGCCCTTCATATACGTCACATTATCACAATGAGTTTAACTTAAACGAGATATGCCTCAACCGGATACGCGACAAAAGCCGTGTATACGGATACGGCACATCTTGAGTGAATTAACTCGTGCACGCAACGACGTGGGTGGCGGCGGGGGGGTGGGGGGGGGGAGGGAGAGACAGAGAGAGAGAGAGAGAGAGAGAGAGAGAGAGGGAAATTTGATAATTAGAGTCCACATGTTACAAAGACGAAATTTTCGCTAACAAAAAAAAAAAAAAAAAAAAAAAAAAAAAAAAAAAAAAAAACAGAAATTCCAACATAATCTCTTTTTAAAAGCAGATCTTATCCGAACATTCAAAGCATGTCATTTTCTCCATTAAGAAACGCTAATTCCAGCTTAAACTCGGTAATTGTTTTATTTATTCGATGCACGTTTCCTCCACACACAAAAAACAAGTAATGATTTCCAAAATCTTTCGTAAAAGAAGTAAAAAAGAAAGAGGAAAAAAAAAAACACCCGGATGTCATGTTGTAAATGACTGCCATCTTTATGCAAAAACAACCGGACACAATTTTGCTGCTAAAAGCAAAATAATTATGTTGTCAATTGCTGTTGTTGACACGCGACACAACGTCGTATTCCGTAAAGCAAGGCATACAATCTAGTGTCAACCGCTGCCATCTGAAGTTGCGCAAACAACCTTGTGAGATCCTTAACCCCTTGACTGCCAGTGGATGAAGGCTGTGTTTCGGAAATCTTTATTAATTTATTGCCATATAACCCTATCCGTCCAAATGAGATGGATACAAAGTTGTGTCAGCAAGAGGTATAGATCCTCGTGAGCCTCTGCAATTGCGGGGGCTCATTAGGATCTGTATCTCTTGCAGCTGAGTGTTCTTCAATTTTTATCGTCAGCCATAAGGCCAAAAACTACAGTAATTGAAAAACAGCTTTAGATTTTACCTGAAATCAACCTCAGTCTGAGACCGTTAAGCGACTGACTTTAGCCAGGATGAGGTATAGATTCTCATGACCATCTGCAGAGGTTCATGAGACTCTATGCCTCTTGCGGATGAAATGGGTTATGGAGGAATAAAGCCTTTGCTCCTGATTGCGTGTCAAGGGTTTTAGATCCAGACACTTTACACCGTAGGCAAGACTTTCAGACCCCCGATGGCGTGTCTGTTTAGTGGTTTATCGTCGAGAGGTGGAGCTACGCTGGTAGCTGGAAAGTAGTGTCTGTTTAGCTAGCTATGCTGAGCGGCAACTAAATCGAGCACTCTGCATGACCTATCATGACAGAAGTATATCTTTGAGATTAAACTGGTTCAGTGCCGGGAAAATCGGAACACCACCCGACTGCAAGAGGTATAGATGCTCATGAGCCCCCGCAGATACGGGGGCTTATGATAATCTGTGCCTCTTGCTGCCACCACTTTGAATCCATGTTCCCGGAAAGCATGGACATTTTGATGCGCATTGAACAAAAGTGCAGAAACACAATCTGCGTCCGCTGGCACTGAACGAGTTAAAGGTATTACTCCTCAGAGGTTTCGCTTTGATGCAATATATGTCGCTAGAAGTGTTACAGTTAAAGACTAGCTTCTAGCCGGAGGGTCCTCAGCATCCAGTTGATACCACCGACTGATTTCTTTCCCCTCAGCAATTACCTTCGATCTACAAGAGGTTCAGACTTTCTTGAGCCTCCGTAGCCGCAGGGATTTCTGAGGAGGTATGTTCTATTGTCGGAATCGTTATCATGACTTTGCATCCCAGTTCGGCAGACGGAAGTCCCAGTCGCAAACGTGATGTACTCTTGCCTGTGAAAGACAATAAGTCTTTTTTTTTTCTTTAACTCATTCTACCCCAGACACACCACAGCAAGATAAGGATTGACCATGATAGTTCAAGGGTGATGCCAGAATAGCTTGGCGCCTATGGGCGCCAAGCTATTCTGACATCACCCTTGAACTATCATGGTCGATCTGTGTCCTGCACTACAATGCAGTCTTCAGAGGACTACGGCAAAATTTGGGGATTTCGGTGTTGGGGTAGAATGAGTTAAAGCGAGATTTTCATTTTAATACACTGAATTAAGTTTCGCAAACTTAACCTGCTGCCTTTTGCCTTCACATGGCTGTAGTCCTCCACCAAACCGACACAAATAACAAGACTGTTCATACTAGCCAAATGTATGCACTCGTGTGAACATAATAATGCAGTCTGTTAGGCTTCATGTGGACCTGTCCCTCTCAAGACACATAATGGTTTTGCTGTAGTCGCATGCTAATTGTACCCAGTAGAGTGTGGGAGTAGAAGGGGGAGGGCGGGTTGCGTGTACAGCCACATGCGTAAACCCCGCTGACCTCCGCCATTTGAACAAAGCTGCGAAGGAAAATGTCCAAAACCTGCCAGAGGAGTAGGCCTATAATTCACATACGCCCGTGCAGCAGCAGAAGCAACTGAGAATCTATGTCTTATGCAGATATAACTCTTTCAGAAATCTAAAGATTTCAAGTGAAAAAAATAGATTCACATAGACATCCACACAGCAAGTGGCACAGATTCTCGTCAGCCCCTGCAACTGCAGGGCTGATGAGAATCTATGCCGCTGGCAACATGAAAAGGAGGTAGACAGACTCCGAGAAAATTGGGGCACATCCGTGATTCGGTCAATAACAATGGTACACTCGCGTCCCAATCAGGCTGCTCGGGTACAATTCAGCTTCTGACAGATATTTCGGGAAGACGTGGAGGGGAGGAAGTTCGGAATAAAGTTCGATATTAACCCATTCACTGCCGAGAGAAAATGAAGCCCGTTCCAAATGCAAGAGGCATAGATCCTCATGAGCCACCGCAGTTGCGGGGGTTCATGAGGATCTATGCCTCTTGCTGACATCGCTTTGTATCCATGCCCTTTGAACGGCTGAACCTCTACGGTACTGAATTCACAAAGATTTCAGTCTGCTTCTAGTGGCAGGGAAGAAGTTAAAGTTTGTAAACTTTCTTGTTAGAACTTTTTTTTTTTTTTTTTTTTTTTTTTTTTTGGGGGGGGGGGGGAGGGTAATTCAATACTGTGATAGGTATAAAATAAGATAGTGTGTCTATAGATAGGTATAGATATAGACAGCTGATGTCATTAAACTGTTACAAAGTGTGACACTTTCGTCGCTGTAAGCTCTTGGGTCTGATTATCAGGATGACGGAAACTTTACGACTAAATTTATTACGATTATATTTATTCGTTTTGTGACAATCGTGCTGACCATGCTGGCAGTCGGAGAAGAAAAAGAGACAAGAAGTTGCTTCCTCTTCTTCTTTTCTCTCTTTCCTCTCGACTCGCATGTTTTCGAGCGTCGCTAAAGGGCAGAATTAACGGCGACATTTCCCAAGAACCCGATGAGAGCGAATGACCAGTTTCGAAGGCCGCCCTCAAGCCCCAGTTTATCGGACACTCAGCAGTTCTCCTTTACACTGCTTCCATTGAAAGAGACATAAATCCTCATAAGTCCTCGTAAGCAGGGAGTCATTAGTCATTGGGGCGCTCCGTGGCGCAGTGGTTAAGGCGCCTGCCACCAATGCTAAAGGTGCGAGGTTCGATTACGGGTTCCGGCGTCGAATTTTTCTCCTCTAGTAAGTGTCACCGTTAATTCGGGCGGACCGTCGGGGGTTCTTTCTCCGGGTACTCCGGCTCTTCCTCCCCCTCCACTTTGGTATCAGCTTCAGCCCACTTAATCAAATTTCAAATAGAAACGATTTTGAATTTCCAAAAACTTCAGTAGCTCGCTTGAGCTTGCCCTTAGCACCACGTGAATGTTCTGTGTTTATGTGCAGTGTGTGAGTGAATGCGCGTGATTCACGTGAGCGTGCTTGTTGGGTTCAGTTCGCGGCGGCGCTTTGAGCCGATTTTCAATTGGGATAAAGCGCCTATTTAATGCGCTTATTATTATTATTATTATTATCTATACCTCTTCCTGACAAAGAGATTTTCAGCACATACTCTCCTGAATTCATTTAGCCCCGATGCACTACAGCAGGAGATGGATCGACCATGATAATTCAAGGGTAGTGCCAGAATAGCTTGGCGCCTAATGGCGCAAAGGTAATCTGGCACTACCCTTGAATTAGCATGGTTTACATATCTCTTGTAATTGGTACATAGTCGTTAGGCGACACCTCCAAAATTTGGAATATGTGGCCGTGGAGTTACATGGGTTACCGTGCAATACTTATCTGTACATTTTTTTCTTCTGATGGAAGCGGGACCGGGAGAGTTTACTGTTTAGTCTTCCATGGTTTTATGTGGTTGTTGAAGTTGTTTTTATCCTGTGCGATTCCTGCGGTTCTTGTGAAATAAATGGTTTTTAAAACAGAAGGGCAGCAGGCGCCTTCTTTGTCTATGCCATGCGACCTATGACTTGTGCCGTCAAACCCGTCAAAGCGACCACCTGTCTACTTTTTGAAAGTACTTTGGGTGGTCGCCTCACGCATACTGCATTAACCCATAAAGCACCGACATGCTACACAGGGTGTAGACCGACCATAATAGTTCAACGGATGTGTCAGAATAGCTTGGCGCCAGTAGTCGCCAAGCTATTTCCTACATTGCCCTTACACTATCATGATCGAGCTGTCTCCAGAACTGTAATATGGACATTAAATGATGTTTAAAAACATGTTCATTTCATCCGCAGGATGTCAACTTACAGGTTTAAAATATGCAAACAATTCGCTACTTGAGAACTAAATGTAATGTAGCAGAGGTGTGGATAAGGGCAGACCGATATTGGCACGATACTGGCAATGGAACTCTGCAAGACTTCTGGTGGGTGAGGTGGAGAGCGAATGGCTTTTCTGACCTGGCCTGAACTGGTCAAAGAGGTCGTGAGGTCAAAGACGCGTGTCCAAAAATATCCAGAGCCCAACGTGGGCTAATGACCACGTGGTGAGAACAAATCTCCGTTGGGCTCTTCTCAAGCCGAAAAAAAGGAACCCGCGTCCACCAGTTGAGAAATCGGAGGTCACTACAGAACAAACAACAGGTAATCTTCTCTTTACGAGAAACGTAGATGTTCATGTAGGTAAACCATGCCAGTAACAAGAACAACCTCATTACACAAGAGCTCATAATCATCTATGCCTTTCGAAGACACCAAACAGTATGGACAGTGAAGCAGCCAGCAGGTGTCACAGAGCAGGACGAAGTACAGCCCAAAAGGGGTCAGCAGGAAGCAGATGCTCATAAGCCCCATGCAACAGGCAAAGATTTTCATGAGCCCCCGCAGGTGCGGGGGCGCATGAGAATCTTTGCCTTTTGCAGATGGACGGTTTTTACCCAGAGCTTGGAGGGTAAAAGACAGCTGGCTATTTTCCTTCTCAGCTTCGTCCTAATTAAGACCTTGGTTAGAAAGGAGAACTATAGACGACCCCCTGGAGAGTGGACAAAACAAATAGCATTTTGTCAAAGCTTTTTTTTAGCCTCAGAGAGCTCGTAATTGTTGTCGTCAATTGTGATGGCGGTTTCATGTAGACGCTGCTGCTGATAGTGATTACATTGTATAACGAACGTGTTCAATTCAATATGTTCACACGTCATAGCGTCATAGTGAAACTTAAGAGAAACAAAGACAACTGTAACGTGCAAAATTGATCGTATCCGAATCATTCGGAACGCAGCGCATCTTGTATGTGTTAAACTATTCTTGAATTTGGATTTTTTTCCCTCTGTGTGTGTGTGTGTGTGTGTGTGTGTGTGTGTGTGTGTGTGTGTGTTTGTTTGTGTGTGTGTGTGTGTGTGTGTGTGTGTGTGTGTGTGTGTGTGTGTGTGTGTGTGTGTGTGTGTGTGTGTGTTTAGGAGTGTGAGATCGTCATGGGACTTTCTTTCTCTACCACTAGCAATGTTTTTGTTTCATTTACATTTAACTATATACTTAGTATTTTTGTATTTTGTCTCGTAGTTTTGTAGCAACGGCAGGTTTGAAAAATGGCTATGTCTATGACGACGTCAATGCCTCAACCGTTGATAAATAAAGCTTCATTAAATCATTGAATCATTGAATCTCTCTATCCCATTTTTTTGTGTGTCTCTTCAGCGCTTTGCGGACATTTCTGTGTCTGCATTATTGGAATCGTTTTTGGTTTTCTTTTCGTTTCTGTTCACAAATTCGCGTTGCTGAAACGGATAACTATGTCTCTTCCTAATTGCTCTCTCCCTCTCCCTCTGCCTCCCCGCCCCTACCCTCCCCCTCCCCCGTCCCCCCTCCCTCCCTCCCTCTCTCCCTCTCTCTCTCTCCTCTCCCCCCCCCTCTCTCTCTCTCTCTCTCTCTCTCTCTCTCTCTCTCTCTCTCTCTCTCTCTCTCTCTCTCAGACCGTAAGACGAATGAAAACATCAGAACTGACTGCAAAGAAACCTACTTTATGTTTCGGTGCATGATGCCTAATGGCGCCACGTATCCGAATGCAGCACGTCTAAAATATTGTGCAAATGACACTTTGGCCCGAGCACCAAGTGTGTGAATGTCCTTGTAACCATGGCCAATTCAATGCGCAAGTAACTGCATGTAGATTTGGGGCCAGCACATGAGAGCACCGGCCATATCTAAAATCATTGATAGGGCAAGCAAAGAAGCAAATATATCTAATATAGCTAACACCAAGAGGCAAAGAACATCATGAGCCCCCGCATCTGCGGGGGCTCATGATGTTCTGTGCCTCTTGCAGTTCGACGTTGTTCACATGTTTCCCGGCAGCTAAGGGCCTGAAGCCATTTTGGCCCGGACAGAGACGCCATAAAGATCCCGCAGCAGTCACGGTAACGGCTCCACTGGAGTCAAATGACAGCGCTTTGTTTTTTGACAGCTCTCAGTGCCAACGCCAGTCGCGGCAGACGGATCGACAACTGCAAGCAGCGGTGGTTCAAGTTTCAAGATTCAAGATTTGTTAATCCCGTGAAAATGGGAAATGACCGGCAATGTGTTGTATCAGTGCAAACAATAAAACATATTTACGTTTAATAAAAAAAAAAGTGTATAAAGTGGATGTATGCAAATATGGTCCTCTGATGTTTTGATGACTCATTGACTAGGCATGTTGCGGGGGATGGATCGATAGAGATACATACAGAACACTTTGTGAAAGCTTCCCTCCAAAGTCGATGTCAAGCTGTACAATAGTGAAACCAATACTCCGCAACAATTGATTTACCTTTTTATTTGAGCATTTTTTGTTACCGCGTGAAGCCGCGTATCCGAATGCAGCACGACTCAAATGAGTCAACAAGTCTTGTCACCCAAAAAAATTTGTGACGTGGTTCGAACGTTAAACCGGAATGCAGGTGCGGCCCTGTGCAATCTAAATCACCTCTGTCCCTAGTTATTAAAGAAAAGGATGAAAAATACAATGATATTTCAAGGGTAGTCCCACCCTTAAACTAGACCAGCTGACTCAACACACCGCTAAGCAGAGTTGGGTCTTCGTTTTCGTTCTTCAGGAAAGTCAGCACTTTGGCCTTTGGGTGTGGAAACAACGACAAGCTTTAGGGGGAAATGGTCTGGTGGCCGCGTCGTTAAAAACGCCGTTTCGTTTCTTTCTGCAAGTTTTGGAAGACTTAGTAAGTTAGATAATATAAGGATTAACGCCGAGCAGGCAACAAAGGCCTTCTAACAGCATAAGCGTTAAAAAGAAACTGAAAAAGCAGCATAACCGGAGAGGTATGTCCTTTGTACTTTCTTTAATCTTTTAAAAATTCTTACCTCAAAATGAAGTATTTCGACTATAAAGTGTCTGGTTCATTATTAATTCTTTGAATTGAACCCCATAAAACGTTATTGACATCACTGGAAAGAATAAAGCTATGTTTGTAGATATCACTAAGTCCGAAGTAAGAGGAAAACGTGAAATGTTTAGGGCTTAACTGCTTTTGTCCACCACGAAGATGATTTCAAAGACGGTGAACTGAAAAAAGGCCTGTACAAATGTTGACCCCAGCTGGGTTCGAACCCACGACCTTTCGGTCAGAGTCAAACGCTCTACCACCGAGCCACCCAGCTTCCCCGAAGTAAGAAGACCCTTCCGCACTCTTTATATGTAAATTACTTCGCTTGTAACAAATTTTGTACAACAACAAAACAAATATGGTCCCATTGCAAATTTTGTTATATCAGAAGCTTACTGTGCATTAAGAAAGAATGAGAGAGAAAACGGTAACGGAGAAAGCATTCACTTGAAATGCTGCTTCTTACCAGTGTCCTGAAGTCGATCGACGACTCTCTTCAAGCATCAGGCATCTCCGTCACTCAGACACATCTAATGATGTTGGAATTCAAAAGTGTTGAGTGATCTCTGCCGTCCTTAGCACTAAGTACGACTAATTGTGCACGTGCGGCGTGGAATCGCCCCAAGCTTTCTCTCTCCAGGCTGTGATGTGACAACAGCCTCCTAACACTTCGGCATGCGCGCATACAGTCCGCATAGGCCACGCCACGACAAACTCACGCGTCTTGGACACATAGAGCTACATGCAGGTAAAGCAGGCTTTCGTCGCTTGTACGTGAATCTATATCTCTTGCGTATTATCGAGCTGAACTTAGTGAGTGAAAGCCGAGACCAGACTGGCTGTGATGGGAAACTGATTCACTGAATGGTTGACGGTATCCATCATATCTAGTCGCGTACTCCACACTTTCATTCAAGACATGCCACATCCGAATACGCGGCTTTATGCCGCGTATCCGGATGTCGCATGTCTTCAAAGGTTCAGCAAGTCTTTGTGTTTTTAAAGCAGTGCGGATGTATCTACACATGATAGCTGAAATCCGGCAACTGTGTTAATTAACTTTTAAACTCCCAGAACAAAACGACTTCTATTCTATACGTCATTTAGCTGTGGAACTTTAAGTGTTAATAAACAATCCAGACCAAAAAGGTGACTGCCAAGCGTGTGAAATGCAAAGAAGTACCCAACGGAGAAAGAAACACGCTTAGAAAAAACGGTACAAACCAATTTATTAATATTTCGGGTAAATACCCTTTGTCAAAATAGACAAACAAACAGAGACATTATTTGCTACTTATCTTCAGATGCAGAAGGAATGTGGCAACTGAAGGTGACGTAAAAAGAAAAAAAAAAAGAAAAAGAAAAGAAAAGGAAAGGAAGAACAAAAGTAAAAATGACGTCAAAGAAAAAAATCGTAAGAGAAAGACTCCGAGAGAAACTAAACACGAGAGATAAGAGTGTGTGTAAGCGCGCGCAGGAGCGAGCAAAAGTAAATGCGCGTGTGTGAGGCCGGGGAGAGAGAGAGAGAAGAGAGACAGCGAGAGAGAGAGAGAGAGAGGGGGGGGGGGAGAGAGAGAGAGAGAGAGAGAGAGAGAGAGAGAGAGAGAGAGAGAGAGAGAGAGAGAGAGAGAGAGAGAGAGAGAGAGAGAGAGAACGAACGAGGAGTACCCTTGGGCACGAAGTAGGCTGAGTGTCTAATACACAAAGCCAGCTAAACACCAACCCGAAGGCAAACCTTATATCACCATCGAGTTGAGGACTACCTCGGGGAAAAACGGGAGGACCCCGGGAAAAAAAACCCAACATTTAGCATGGTACACAAGTGTTATTAAGTGTTAATAAGCATATCTGTGGCGTTCTTACATACTTTCGTATTTTTATGGACTTCATCATGTGTTCACAATAGGGATTCCCTTTTTAAAAATTAGAAAAACGTGTTACGAGTAAATTTTCATGTAGTTCTGTCGACGGCACCTTTCTTGTTATCGTTTTAAAAAAATACAACAAACAAACAAATATTCCACAAGTTACGCTCCTTAAGTAATTTCAAATTAGAACGGCCACAAATGGAAAATTTAGACAAATGCCAAATAATGAAACAACTTCAGCAAAATTAGAGTAAATGAAATACCTCTTGCCATCTATTTGTCTGATACTCTGATATTTCCACGCATTTTCGCCAACCGGAAGCATACCATTTTTCCTTACGAGCCAGTTGTCAATAGCAAACTGTTCTCCAGCAGTGAACATGTCACCATTTGCAAGAGGCACGGATCATCATGAACCCCCCGCAGACTGCGGGGTCTCATGTGGATAATTATTATGTGTTTCTTGCGGACTCTGTTTACATCTGTAGCGAAGGAAGCCTGATCGTAACTGGACTTGTCTGATTTGAATATTCCGCTAATGCCGGCTCACACTCTTTCTACGACTCATTGGAGAGTGTCACATTTTCGAAAGCTACCCCAACAACAAGCTTTTTTTATGAGTGACGAGCACAGATAAACACTAGCATCACGCAGGACGTGGGGGCTCCTTCTCTTTTCACACGTTTGTGTGACACCCTGAAAAAGGAATGATCATCTATTCTGTTAAAATTTGGACGATTTTGGACGGATTTGTGATGACGTATCTTGGGTTTTCAGAGGTAATGAACAATCTCGGCTTCAACTTGCACCATCTTGTAAGACACAGATCGTTATGAAAAGGGGTCTCTTCAGAATACATACCACCAACCGGCAGCAGCTGGAGTCAATTCAACCTATGTATTCTTCAGACGGGATGGTCAGTCTGGGTTTCAGTTCATAACATCCGGCCATTACAGGAAACATACAGATCCTCATGGAGCCCCTCACAATGTAACACTAGAAAACACTAGGGATTGTAACACTAGAAAAGACTTAGTACATGAAATAAAATATATTATGAGCAGTATTATGTCCAGAGGAATAGGGATCGATTTTCTTTGGATACCCTCACGCTGCGGAATTTATTGGAATGAAATTTGTGACAGACAAGCAAAAAAGGGAGCTATAAATAGAGAAAACTCAGCAGTTTGTAATAATATACAATTATCCTCTACATGAAATGTACTCTGTGCTAAACACTTTTTTTCACAAAGATGATATGAAATATACTTATCATGGTTCACCTTGTTCAAGAAAATTTGCTTCGTTTATATACAAGTTAAGACTAAATTCTTGGAAAACAAAATTCTCAAAAGACATCAAATGCGAGTGCTTAAGCCCCATCTCTGTTAAACATATATTATGTGAGTGCCCTATTATAGTGAATCTGTCGACAAAAAACAACATAACAGTTGACAAATTAGCAGAACATGTGTATGACATCTTACATAGAAATATTGCAATCCCAATAGTTGATATCATAATTCATAGTCCGGTGGGTAAACTATTATAATAAGTAGTTTGTGTGTGTGGTTGGATGTTAAGTATTGCTATTCTTTGATATACACAAGTTGTGTGTTTGATAGTTGATTTTTTTTTCCGGTCTAAAATCACCAATTTGTGAAAAGACGTTAAATAAAATCCTGATCCTGATCCTGATCCCCTCACAATGTAGAGACTCGTACTAAAATGTGTCCAGTTCATGTCAGCTGAATGTACAGATCATTGCATGGGCTGGACTCATTTACATCTCTGATCTTAATGGAACCGCGCCACACCGATAGCAGGCTCATACTCAGATCGGGTCCAGACCAAGCAAGCAGAATGCATAGATCCTGATGGATCTATGCATTCTGCTTGCATGACCTGGACTCATGTAGATCTCTGTACTCTTCAGACGGGGTTGACAGGGCGATGGGTGGCGGTTTCATCGCGCGCTGATTGCAGCAGCATCTAAAACCACCAAGCGAAAAGGGAGATACGCACCACGCACGACTGCGTGATGTAGTTCGCGGACCATTTCGTTAGTCGTAATGTGATGATTGTCTGTGTGACATCAAGCAAAAAATGTGCAACCAGTGGTGAAGATCCAGACGATCGTCTCAGACTAAAGTGCGCAGTAAAGCCTCTATCTTGCAGAGACATTTCTGGCTTAGAAACGCATGAACTCGATCATTCGAGACCTGCCGCATTCGGATACGCGGCATAAAGCCGCGTATCTGAACGCAGCACGTCTCGAACGTGCCAATTTGAACTGAGGTGACTTATATGAGGCGGATTTACATTCCCAGTAAAATAAATGCAGCAACTGGACTATGGAAAGTGTATACTAAACACTTTTGTTCCTTCGAAACCTTAAAAGCAACTGTCATCTGAAAAAGGAACACTGCAATATTTCATCAATCAGGAATGCTCAGTTGTCAGTTGAACCATACAAGGGTGCTAAATTGAAAACAAAATGTAAGTTTAAAAAAAGACACAAAATGTCACGTAGTTTTCAGGCGATACTAAAGGAGAGAGAGAGAGAGAGAGAGAGAGAGAGAGAGAGAGAGAGAGAGAGAGAGAGAGAGAGAGAGAGAGAGAGAGAGAGAGAGAGCAATCCATTTACTTTTTTTAAATTAGGAAGACACAGTTATCCCTTTCAGCAACGCAAATATGTTAAAAGAAAAAAAATAACGACCCAAACAGTACAGACATAAAAAAACGTCCACAAAGCGCCGAAGAAACACAAAAAGATGAGAAAGAAAATGACAGAAAAAAAAGAGATAAAGACTAGCTACCGGTCCGTGACAGCCTCCAAAGAACGACACCCAAAAAAAATGAAGTTCACGAAAACAGCCGTAGGCCCTCATCAAGAACAGTTCCTCAAAATGAGAACGTGAATAAACCATAAAAGCCAAGTTAAAGACCATGTGAATATGCCAGCATGAGGCACAGATTCTCATGAGCCCCTGCGAAGCAGGGTTTCATGAGAATCTATGCCTCTTGCACGGACTGGACTGGGTGATGGACTGATGGGAAAAAAATGTTCGCAAAACTAAACCCTCGGCGACCTCTTCACCAGAGTGGAAAAACAGGATGTCTTGAATGACGGGAAAAGGGTCAGGTTGTCTTAGACGAGGACAAAAAAGAGGACAGCTCCATTTTTTAAAGGAACAAACTGGTATTTAACTGTAATATTCTTTCGTAGGTATTGATCGTGTTGTTTTTGTAAGACACCTTCTGATGCGACGACTTCAAAACCTACAAGCTGCGACAAAAGGTATACACTGCAGGGAAAGAACGAGTCTTGTATTGAAATGCCCATGTGTGGCACAGATTATGAAAATGGAGAAAATCACCCACACACACACACACACACACACACACACACACACACACACACACGCGCGCGCACACACACACACACACACACACACACACACACGCACACACACACACACAAACAAACAAACAAACAAACAAACAAACACACACACACACACACAAACAAACAAACACACACACAACTAACTTTAGCAAAGATCCCAAACGGAAGCGGGTGTCGGAGCCTGGACTGATCGTATTTGCATCTGTGTTGTTAACCTCTTCCCTGCCGAGATAAAGTGGACACGACCCAACTGCAAGAAGCACAGATGCTGTTGCAGGGGTTCATGAAGATATATGCCTCTTGCCGACACTGCTTTAAATCCATGTTCCTTTGTCGGGAGTATTTGGCGGCGAATTAGCGAAGATTTAAGAAACACAATCTACGAACAGTGACAGCGAAGGGGTTAAAGCGGACCCAATGTGATCATCGGCACACAAGAAAAGCAAAATAACAAAATTGAAAAATGGTTGTACCCTCAGACGACCAATAACAACGGGTGCCGATTCATTTGTCGAAAAACATGATATTCATTTGTATTCACGTGGGAACTCTAACAGGACGCAAACAAAGACATACGACCTGCGTCTAGCAATCCATTATTCATCCCTGTAATGATTGTTAGTCTTTTTTATGGATCGCCCGGAAAGATTGTTTTAGCAGCTGTGATTTAGTTAGACCATACAATGCAGAATTTGTTTAAAACAAAACAGAATGTGCATACTTAAACCAAAAAGCCACACCGTAAGCCTTTCACTGCAAGTGGATGCAAGTTGCGTTTCTGAAATGGTAATGTCTGCGTCAATGATCTCGAGCCGTCAAAGTAAAGACACATACCAAAGGGAATTTACTCAGCGCTTTACAGACAAACGGTTAGGTCCCCTGTCAGACACAAAATCGCCAGTACACCGAATACGCAGATAAATAACAAGACGACCATATTTATCCATTAACTCATTCAGCCCGACGGCCGTATTTCCCACATTTTGGAAGCGTCATCTAATGACTATGCACCAGTTGCAGGAGAAGGATCGACCATGATAATCTGGCACTACCCTTGAATTATCATGGTCGACCCATCTCCTGCTGTAGTGCGTCAGGGCTGAATGGGTTAAATTAAATTAAGTTGAGATACAGAAAACTACATTACATTACATTGCTTTGGAGAACATGGGTACAAAGTGGTGTCAGCAAGAAAAATAGATCCTCATGAGCCACTGCAACTGCGGGGGCTCATGAGGATCTATACCTCTTGCAGTTGGATAGTGTTCAGTTTTACTCGGCAGTGAAGAAGTTGAATCATCATTATGATGTAGAGGCAGAGGAAAAATCAGCGACACTTAAAATTTGCATCCATCTTGCGTAGGCAGCAGGAAACTAAACATTTTTTTTTTAAATATGCTAACTCAATACATCTGACACGACAGAACGATGCTGTGTCAACGCTGAAACCATGCGAAATCGACTTTGTTCTATGCTGAGACGTGCAAAAACACGTCCAGGAAACCATTATCTATGAAACTTGAAGCAGTGTAATTTCGCAGCAGCAAAACATGATCAGCACGATATATACTAATGGTCAAAACTTAAGGGCCACTTTTTTTAGACAGACGCACCGACAACACCACACAAATAATGTAACAATACTTGGAGTCAGTACTTTGCTAATTTATTCAGTAACAATTTCATTTAAGTTTTGAGTAAATCAAGCAATTGTAACAGCAGCAGTACGTTAGAATGTTCACCCATTCCTCATTTGAAAAGTCACACAAGACTGGTTCAGTCAGTAGCGAGTCTACCCACCGTTTGCAGCCAAGCATTCAATGCAGCGTTGACGCATGGAGTTCACCAGGGTTCGGAGAACATGTTGTGGGATCGCTTCCCACTCTTGATGCAGGAACTGAGTCAGCTGAGGGACGCCTTGAGGTGGTGGGTGGTTGCTGACTACACGTTGCCCCAGCACGTCCCAGAGGTGCTCGATGGGAGCCAGATCAGGTGAACGAGCTGGCCACTCCATCCTCATGATGCCCCGTTGCTCAAGGTACTCATCCACCACACGGGCGCGATGAGGTCGAGCGTTGTCGTCCAGCAGAACAGCATTGTCGCCTATGGCTTGGAGAGCTGGCTGGATGAGGGGCTGCACAATCTCGCCCCGATAGCGCAGGCCAATCAGGGTGCCTCGGATGACGTGGAGGGAGGTCCTGCCTTCCATGCTGAAGCCTGCTCAGACCAGAACTCCTCCGCAGCGAACCACCTCTTGGACGCATCCATCCGTGAATCGCTCGCCCTGGCATCTCCAGACCCTCACCCTGCGGTCGTTGAAGGACACAGTGAACCGTGACATCAGTAAACAGAACCTCAGTCCACTGGAATCTGTTCCACCTCACATGTCGACGACACCAGGCAACCCGGGCTCTGCGATGAGCTGCAGTGAGGGGTATTCTCACTGCTGCTCTGCATGAAGCAAGGCCAATTTTCCGCAGACGTCGGCAGACTGTACTTCTGCTGACGATAACGTTTGCAGCTTGCATCAGTTGGCGTCGCAGATTGATTGACGTGACAGAGCCGCCACACAGAGGTATCTGTCCTCCCTTCTGCTGGTGCAGCGCGGGCGTCCTGAACAGAGTCGTCGTTCTGCCCTTCAGTTTCTTGGAATCGTGCCAGCAGCCTCTGGATCACTGAATGGGACACCCCAAGACGTCTCCCAACTTCTCGTCCGGAAATTCCATCCTGCAGCCATGCTAGCGCACGGCCGTGATCTACTGGCGTTAGGCTTCGTCGTTGTGGCCTGGTTAGGAAAGTGGCAATTATGCCCCTACTGTACTGGTATTTGTAGCGAAACAGAGGTGCTCAGTGTTCACGACTGACCCCTTTAGCACGTGCATCACGACTTTACCGAGTTTTTCCACCTGCCTGCCTTTGGTACGCTTGCCAATATCGCACAGCTTTTCACAAAAACTGACGATGTTTCATGTGCATTTGACACGTTCGTGGAAATTGATGAATTGTTGTCTATTGTTCCCTGTACAGTGGATTGTCTAAGGTCAACTTTTAACCTATTTGGATCAAAGGAACATTTTATTTTATTAGTAGCGTACTTGCGACGATAAACAATGACCAAAAAAGTGGGGTGGCCCTTAAGTTCTGACCATTAGTATCGTTTCCAGAGGACTTAAGTGTTAAGGAATGGAACGAGAATGCTCGTTTTACTTTCGACTTTTGCCGGCAAAATTGTTGATTTGCAATAGACAACTAAAGAAGGCAGATCTCGGTCATTTTCCTTATTCTATCGTTTTCCATTCTCTGTTCGGATGAGGCAAAAGGACCTTTTTTTTTTTCGTCTGAAAAAGAATTGGACTTTAGAATGTGGATCAAAGCCGTAAGGTCCAAAATCGCATGCCAGCAAGGCCAAGAATCCACGACGACGTCGAAAACGATAAACAATTAAGCACTGAAAGAAGCCAGGAAAGGTTTTTTGACAGTCGTCCGTTTTCACAATCAGGATGATAATTATGCTACCAAAGGAGCGCGGCACAGATTGTCATGCGCCTTCTTGAGCATTTCCGCATCTTATTTCCAGAGTTCGGTCCCATTGCAGTTGCCGTCTTTGTTAACCCTTTTAGTGCCAACACCGTACAGCAGGAGGTTGATTGACTATGATAATTCAAGGGTAGTGCCAGATTAGCTTGGCGCCTGAAGGCGCCAAGCTAATCTGGCACCACCCTTGAATTATCAATTTCAATCAATCTCCTGCTGTACGGTGTTGGCACTAAAAGGGTTAACAAAGACGGCAACTGCAATGGGACCGAACTCTGGAAATAAGATGCGGAAATGCTCAAGAAGGCGCATGACAATCTGTGCCGCGCTCCTTTGGTAGCATAATTATCATCCTGATTGTGAAAACGGACGACTGTCAAAAAACCTTTCCTGGCTTCTTTCAGTGCTTAATTGTTTATCGTTTTCGACGTCGTCGTGGATTCTTGGCCTTGCTGGCATGCGATTTTGGACCTTACGGCTTTGATCCACATTCTAAAGTCCAATTCTTTTTCAGACGAAAAAAAAAGGTCCTTTTGCCTCATCCGAACAGAGAATGGAAAACGATAGAATAAGGAAAATGACCGAGATCTGCCTTCTTTAGTTGTCTATTGCAAATCAACAATTTTGCCGGCAAAAGTCGAAAGTAAAACGAGCATTCTCGTTCCATTCCTTAACACTTAAGTCCTCTGGAAACGATTCTAATGGTCAGAACTTAAGGGCCACCCCACTTTTTTGGTCATTTTTGGTACATAATCGTTAAGTAACACTTCCAAACTTTCGGAAATGCGCCCATGGCGCTAAAAGGGTTAAACTGTCCTCGCAGCCTTTTCTAACCCAAATTAATTGACAAAAACATTCCCATTCAAAAAGATATCTAAAAGGCTTATGTTGCCTCTTGTGTGATGAGATAGGTCGCATTCATCTCCAATTGTAGCTGCTGTATTTTATTTGAATTGTTTCGACTTTGTAGCCTTTTCTAAGCAACATTAATTGACAAAAACGCTACCAGTGAAAAATATATCTGGAAGGACAACCCTGTTAACCCCTTGACTAATACTGACGATACCGCTCGGCGGAAAAGACGCGGAGGCGCGTCAGTAGCAATAAAGGGAGGACCTGCCTGTTTCCTTGTCCTGTGGACCCGCTGAAAAACAAAAACACATGAGCCACAAAAGGCTACAAGGTTGTCTGAGAGATGTCCGACCACAACAATGGTATGCTGTCACGCGCAGAACTGCATGACTAAACTACGACCAAAAGGGCAACAGTAACAATATCTCCGATGAACAGCACTGCTCCGAGAAAGAAAAGGGCTGTACGTACATTATTTTGTGAAATGTGAGATTTTCATTGCATTAGAATGAACATCGCGCTGGAATTATTGTCTCTTTGTTTTCACGGCGAAGAGTGCCTCATTCGCTTCCTGCGCCAGCTGTAGATGATGGAAATAATGTGTTGACTCAAGGGTAGTGTTTAATTTGCTTAGGGTCTGTAAAGGCGCTAAACAAATTAGCCCCTTCGCTGTCGGTTCACGAATTTCGCGTCTGAAACAAACGCACACTGACGTATCGACATTCGCGTCAAAAACACAAATGAAATGGGACCAAAGATGGGCGCAAGGAACATAGGACCAACAAGAGATAAATCCTCATGAGCCCCTGCGATTTGTGTCTCTTGCAGATCGTTAGCGTTCGCCTTGCCCTGAGAGTTAAGAGGTTATGCACTAGTCTTGAGCTAGCAAAGCTGATACAGTTTAGTGATTTGCACGTAGTAATTAACAGACAGCGTTAAAGTGGAAGACATTAACGCTCTGGCTGCGAAGGGCCTAGTTGGTTGGTTAGTTCGGGGTTTAACGTCCACGACACCGAAAATGGACGGCCCTCACGGGCGGGTTATGGGGGTCAGGGAAATCTATTGCCTACGGAGTACGACCTTAACACTGATCAACTCAGGCGCACTCCAACTGTGCCACTTTGATTTATCAGGACCTTTCAACGGACATGCTATTGAACAAGCCCGTCTTTTCCGCGTGGATTGCGAGTCCAGCTACCGGGGCCGGGACGGGATTCCACTTTGGTATCAGTTTCAGCCCACTTAATCAAATTTCAAATACAAACGACTTTGAATTTCCAAAAACTACAGTAGCTCGCTTGAGCTTGCCCTTAGCACCACGTGAATTTTCTGTGTTTATGTACAGTGTGTGAGTGAATGCGCGTGTTTCACGTGAGCGTGCTTTTTGGGTTCAGTTCGCGGCGGCGCTTTGAGCCGATTTTCAATTGGGATAAAGCGCCTATTTAATGCGCTTATTATTATTATTATTATTCGAACCCACAACCCGGCGATTCCCTTCGCTCTGCTGCTCCGACGCTTAACCGCCTGTGCTTCTTGGCTTGACTTCGCGAACGAAGATACTATAGGAAAAGTCTATGGGGGTTGCCCACGACGTCTGCAGGCATGCTCGTGACTGCGGAGGCCAATCCGGGACAGGCAGGTTCGACCGCAGTGGCTGCAGAGGGAGGTCTGGCCAGGGTTCTGAGTTGCGGCATCTCTGTTTTTTTCTCCTGAGCCGCTTGTCTTTAAGGCTAGCTCTGCGCGAGTCCTCAAAGGAGACAGCTGCCTTGTAAATGGTGGAGCGCCAGGTGTCACGGTCCGCAGCGAGTGAAGACCACTGACGGAGGTCGATTTGGCAGGCACTAAGTGACTTCTTGAGACAGTCTTTGTATCTCTTCTTTGATGCCCCTCTGTCTCTGTGTCCAGTGGCGAGCTCGCCGAACAGGGTGATCTTGGGTAGGCGATGATCCTCCATCCTGGAGACGTGCCCCGCCCAGCGGGGCTGTGTCCGCAGCAGCAAAGCCTCGATGCTCACAGTTTCTGCCTGTTCAAGGACCTCGACGTTCGTGACATAGTCACTCCAGTGAATGCCCAGGAGTGTACGCAGGCAGCGCTGGTGGAAGCGTTCGAGGAGTCGTAGTTGGCTGCGGTAGAGGGCCCAGGACTCGGAACCATACAGCAGGGTTGTGAGGATGACAGCTCTGTACACGCTGATCTTGGTGCCTGTTTTCAGCTGTTGATTGTGCCACACCCGCTTATATAGACGCCCGAAAGCACTGTTCGCTTTTGCCAGCCTGCTGTCGAGCTCCTTGTCCAGCTTGGCGTCTGGTGTGATGATGCAGCCAAGGTAGGTAAACTGGTGCACTGACTTCAGTGCCGGCTGATGGAGGACCTCTATCTTTTTCAGACTGACCTCGAGTCCAAAGAGCTGGGCAGCGTCTGCGAAGCAGGATGTGATACGCTGCAGGGCTCTCTCTCTGTGTGCAACGAGGGCAGCGTCGTCAGCAAAGAGCAGTTCACGAATCAGTTGGTCTAGGGTTTTGGTGTGGGCCTGCAGTCGTCTGAGGTTGAACAGACTTCCATCGAGACGATACCTGATGTACACTGCATCGTCATCGTCGAGGTCCACTGTGGCCTGCTTCAACATCATGCTAAAAAGATGGTGAAGAGGGTCGGTGCCAGCACACAGCCCTGCTTCACACCGTTGAGAATGGGGAATGGTTCTGAGAGGTCATTGTTGAGTCTGACCTGGCCTTGCTGGTCCTCGTGCAGCTGGACGATCATGCTGAGGAACTTTGGGGGACAGCCAAGTCGATCCAGGATCTGCCGCATGCCTTGCCTGCTCACAGTGTCGAACGCTTTTGTTAGGTCGACAAACGTTACATACAACCATTTGTTCTGCTCACGGCACTTTTTCTGAAGCTGTCTCAGCACAAAGACCATGTCGGTGGTGCTCCTGTTGGCTCTGAAGCCACACTGGCCCTCTGGGAGGTGGTCTTCTGCGATGGCAGGTACCAGCCGATTCAGGAGCAGCCTTGCAAGAATTTTCCCAGCAATGGACAGTAGGGTAATTCCACGATAGTTGGACCAGGCGGACTTCTCTCCTTTGTTCTTGTACAGGGTGATGGTGACTGCATCGCGGAGATCCTTTGGTAGTGTTCTTTCCTCCCAGCAGCAGAGAAAGAGGACATGGAGCTTGTTGTGCAGTGCTGGGCCTCCATGTTTCCAGATCTCTGGTGGTATTCCGTCAATGCCTGCTGCTTTGCCACTCTTGAGCTGGTGGATGGCTGTGAGGGTCTCTTCAGCGGTGGGCGGTTCATCCAATTCAACCTTTACTCGGAGGTGAGGGATTTGGAGGATGACTGCTTCTTGAACAGTGCGCTCAGCACTGAAGAGGTCCTGAAAGTATTCTGACCAGCGGTTCAAGATGGAGTTATTATCTGTGAGGAGTGCCTGTCCATCAGCGCTTCGCAGGGGACTTTGTATCAGGTGCCTAGGGCCATACACTGCTTTCAGTGCTTCGTAGAAGCCCCTGTAGTCACCGTTGTCAGCGCAAAGTTGGGTCCTCTGTGCGAGTCTGGTCCACCACTCGTTCTGGAGATCTCTGAGCTTGCGCTGGAGACTGCTGCAGACGAGGCGGAAGGCAGACTTCTTCACGTGGCAGGAAGGCTGGGCTAGGTGGGCATGATGGGCGGCTCTTTTATTTGCCTGAGCTATTTCAAACTCTAAAGGGCCTAGTGTAACACTAACACGCCAGAATAACGCTTACGTCATATCAGCTCCGAGTCACTTCCAAATAGCCACACCGACTTCCGATCCGTTTCATGCGGCATTTTTGCTTTGCGGGAGTATCAAGTGCGAAAAACTAACCCCCACCTTTCACACCAGATAAATCGCGACTTGGGCTCACTTTTGCGTTAGTTTTATGGACCCGGCGCCAATTTGACGTGGCAGATGTGCGTTAGGGGAGTAGCGCCCCCCAAAAAGTTAATGCCGCTAACGCTTCGTGGACCCGCTCATTAATTTTGCCTCTTCGTCTCCTCGTTCTGTTCAAGGAAGTCGTATCCGGTGTAACACTCTAAAATTATTCTCACGTCAGATTGACCCCAGGTCAATCTGGCTTGAAAATAATTTTGGCGTGTTACATCGGATACGAGTTATTTGGACACACCAAATCGACCCCGGGTCTATATGGCGTGAGAATAATTTTGGCACGTTACACCAAGTACGAGTTTGCTGGACACGCCAAATTGACCCGGACTGAACGAGAGGTCTTCCTGGTCAAACTGGAGTGGGACTCATTTTGGCGTGTTACACCGGGTACGAGTTCCCTGGACAGAACGAGAAGACCGAGGACAAAATGAGAGACAGCGCAGACAGAGACAGCCATCAAATACCAAGCAAGGAACCGATGCCGGAAGATGAGAGGGATGCCGCCTGTAATTACGCGCTCAAGAATCCTTCAATAAGCAATAAGGGAGCAATGGTTTTCCTGCCTACCAGTCGCAGAATGAAACCCCGGCATCCCCACTGTACGAGGAGGCCAATGGAGCCGATGTCTTCAAGTACGAGAATCTCACCCAAAAGGTAACTGCCTAGTGTGTAAAATGCAAAGAAAATCTCAACAGAGAAAGAAACACGCTTGGAAAGGCCAAATACAACACAATGTATTGTTGTACGTGTAGTTTCTAGGCTTGTTTATTTCTTTTGTTGAGATTTTTTTCAAGTAGGAGGCTTCCAGCTTGAGGGACTTCGTGACAATATATATATTTGTTTCGTCTGTATGGAACAGAACAATTGCATTCCTGTGTAAACTGGATATAAAGACAGCGCAGGAAATTAGAAAGAAAAAGACCTAGGATAAATCTGAAAGGAAAAAAATCTGTCGCATTAGGAGAAAGATGGAGCTTTTCATATATTTCCCCGCCGTGAGATGGTCTTAGTCAGCATTAAACCCGATTCATTAACTAACTCACTCATATACTTCCGACATACTCAGCCTTTAACTGTCAGCGTGAGATTTAAATGTCAACAGCATTCAGGGACCTATGCACTACAAGTATATTTCTCCTGACAGACGGTGAGAATTCGCTTTTATGTTGTAAAGAGTCAAATCGCAAATGGTGGCTTGGAATGTACTAACGCCAACTAAACATTTTAGGTTTTGCTGCAGTTCTTTTTGTCAGAGTACTGCTTTAATATTATGACACTTAAGAGCAAAAACTGGTGGTTTTAAAAATAATTTATAATGTGCAAACTGTTTTAAAGACCTTTTTGTGGCATATATATTCTAATGGGAGAAAGAAATACGCAGACGACACCATATTATGTCATACAGCAAAGAGAGAGAGAGAGAGAAACTTGAAACTCATGAAACTTTAAAAACATTATTTTTCAAGGATTAAGACTGTAGGCGCGCAGGCTCTTTTTCATATATGCCCTTGTTGCAGTTGGAGGAGAGAGAGGGGAGAGGTGGAGGGAGAGAGGGAGGGAAGGAGGGAGGGAGGGAGAAAGAGAGACAGAGACAGAGAGAGATGATTGATTTAGATTGCTTAACTCATTCTACCCCAGACACACCACAGGAAGATAAGGATCGACCATGATAGTTCAAGGGTGATGCCAGAATAGCTTGGCGCCCATGGGCGCCAAGCTATTCTGGCATCACCCTTGAACTATCATGGTCGATCTGTGTCCTGCACTGCAATGCAGTCTTCAGAGGACAACGGCAAAATTTAAGGATTTCGGTGTTGGGGTAGAATGAGTTAACGTCCCGACACCAACAAGACTTTCTCAGGACGTGCCTGCACTGCTTGTGAAAAAAAAAACTAAACAGAATATTGAATGTATGTCGCCAACCGGTCCAATACGTTAAATAAACCTACGACATGGGGCCTAAATAAAGCCAAGACCATTTAGCAACACACATCCAATATCAAGAGCTACAACAGGCAGCGCAGACAGTAGGGAGAGTTTTAAAAAGGAAAATACAGGTGAATAGAGGGGCTGACCCTGCGAACTAAAAAGTAGTTAAACCCACCCAAGTCCCCCAGGGCAGACGCGGGTGGAGGAAGAGAGAGAGAGAGAGAGAGAGAGAGAGAGAGAGAGAGAGAGAGAGAGAGAGAGAGAGAGAGAGAGAGACAGACAGACAGACAGACAGACAGACAGACAGACAGAGAGACAGAGAGACAGAGAGAGACAGAGACAGAGAGAAATGAAATGAAATGAAACTTTATTTTCCAAGGATAAAAGAATAGGTGCGCAGACCGTTTTTATTTTTTTTTTATTCTTGTCCTTGCTACAAACTACAGAGAGAGAAACAGACACACACACACACACACACACACACACACACACACACACACACACACACACACACACACACACACACACACACACACACACACACACACACGAACACACACACGCTCGCACGCACAACGCGCGCGCACACACACACACACACATACACGCACGCACACACATACACACGCTCATACATACCTACCCACTACATTGTTTGGAATGTCATCCTACAGAAAGAAAATATCGGTGCAATTGGGCCATTCTGCGGACTTATTTATAGCTAATGCCCACAGGACTGGAAAGCCTGACATCGGTTAGGGGTTGCTGTTAGGGGACCAAACTTGTGTCAGTTTTTTTGACATGTGGTGTGCTTGTCTGTCGAGCTTAGTCTGCGAAATCTATGACAACATAAAAACAGGTAAAAAACATGATATTAAAAAATTCTGTCTAAAACGATTTTTTTTTTTTTTACGAAATCTTAGTGTCTAATTTGCGTCTATTGTCGCAAAATACCCCAAAATAAAATGTCGTTCCTGTTGTCGGTGGGAATCTTTTATAAACAGTGATCTTTAGATCACAAGTTCGCTGCCGAAGTTTGTACGACAAAGTAGAACAATATATGACATTTTCATCCCTTCAAGTCATTTTAACGCGTTCAGTGCAGAGAAAATTTGAACACCACCCAACTGTAAGAGATATAGATCCTTTTGAACCCCCGCAGTTGCGGGGGCTCATGAGGATCTATGCCTCTTGCTGACACCACTTTCAATCTATGTTCCTGGGACAGCTAGGGATTTTGGTGTTGAATTAACGAAGAGTGCAGAAGTCTGGGTCAGTTGGCAATGAACGTGTTAATCAATGATACCACAAAAACTGCGGTGATGGGCAGGCTATCTAATGTACATTCTTTCCGGGCCTTTTCCACAACATTCACACATGACGTGCAGGACATCTAACGCTGGACATTGTAGACAGAAAATAAGATTGTACAAATATTGAAAATAAACGGGATGAAACGCCAACAGAGCTAAGACATTGCAAAAAAAAAAAAAAAAAAAAAAGAAATTGTTTTAAGATATTGAAATAAAAGCAGGGGAGCTATATATTGTTAATTCTCTCCCCTTTTCCCAAAACATTCCCACGTGACAAGTGTCGGACATCTAACACTTGGCACTGTAGACATACAACAAAGTTTTTAAAATATTTAAAAATAAAAGGGGTGAAACCTCAACAGAACTCAAATACTGTAAAAATAAGAGAAATTGTTTTACGATATTGAAAACAAAAGGAGGGAAGCTATCTAAAGTTCATTCTTTTCCCAACATTCCCACGTGACAAGTGCAGGACATTTTAACAATGGCACTGTAGACATAAAAAAAATATATTTTTTTTTAAATGTTGAAAATAAAAGGAGTGAAACGTCAACAAAGCTCGGATATTGTAAAAATAAAACAATTTGCTTCAAAACATTGAAAATAAAAGGGGGAAAGTCGGCAAAGCTCGGCCTAAACTGTGTGCTGGTCTGTGATTTTGGACCTTACGCCCAGGCCGTAAGGTCCAAAATCACAGACCAACACACAATTAAAATATCCGAAGAACACCCCTACGCCCTCCCCGTATTGGATAACACACACGTACATTTGCACTGACTAGCATAAGGTAGGTATTTTCATGAGGCTTCTCACATCTGGACATTTCGCGTGGGCACCAGAGGTACTTAGGCTCTTCCACTGTCGCAT
>BTPG01000008.1:135211206-135223706 GCA_036245525.1 Semisulcospira habei
CGACACAATTTATTAATATTTCGGGTAAATACCCTTCTTCAAATAGACAAACAAACAAATGTAGATATCAGTCGCTACTTATATTATCGCAGAAGGAATGTGGCAACTAAAGACATCCTTCAGTTGCCACATTCCTTCCGAGATAACTTGTGTTTTAATTGTCTTTTCTAAGCGTGCTTCTTTCTCTGTCGTGTTCTGCTCTGCATTTTACACGCTTGGCAGTCACCTTTTTGGTCTGGATTACATAATAATGTCGCTTTGGGAGTCTGCGGCAACATCCGAGATAGGATTAAGCATTCCCGTGAGATTTCACTTTATGAGTAATAATTGTGTTGTGGGCGGTGCGTTTTCTGGCATCATTCAGTTAAACGTATACTAATGGTCAAAACTTAAGGGCCACCCCACTTTTTGGTGTCATTGTTTATCGTCGCAAGTACGCTAATAAAATACAATGTTCTTTCGATCCAAATGCGTTAAAAGTTGACCTTAGACAGTCCACTGTACAGGGAACAATAGACAACATTTCATCAATTTGAAATGAACGTGTCAAATGCACGTGAAACATCGTCAGTTTTTGTGAAAAGATGTGCGATATTGGCAAGCGTACCAAAGTCAAGTCAAGTCAAGTAACTTTATTCTTCCAAATACATGTTGCCACGTACAGGAAAATTTGTTTCGCCACCTCAGGTGCAACTCGCAATCACCCAAACTCACACAACATTTACAACAACAAATGGACAATGGCTCGGGACGGGTGAAGCCCGTCGCCAAGGCGTCTCATGGCCGGCGCCAGCGGCCCCAACCCGACCTGAACCTCCCTAACACAAAGCAAACTAAGGACAGCCCTATCATAGTGTCTCTTAAACACGTAATATAATGTTTTTATACTTCCTGCTTGGCTGAGACTAGTTTCACAAATAAAATTTAAAAAAAAAATAATACGCATAAACAAAACAAAAAGACAAATTATACTTCCACAGTTGCTACCTGGGGGCCCGTCGCTATAGATTAGCGTCGGCTATTAGACAGACATTCGCTCCGGCATAAACAGTCACCACACCTTAATCATATGTATAACTGAAGTAGTATACAACTACACACCTACTCATTTTGAAGCAATAATAATAAAACTACAACATTAACGTGAAAAGCACGTTGTTCCTAATCCACAGTACACACATGCACACACTGTTAAGTGTTGTAAAAAACACAGTCACTGTGTCGGGGAAGTGTCCGTCATCACATCACTCGGCTGGAATGTGGGGGCCCGAAGCCTACTGGCACTCGCCTCACTGCACGCACGCCACTCCTCGTGGGAAGAGCCACTCCTGAGATGATTACTAAGGGGAGAAAAGCACGTTGGTTCTTTGCCACAGCATAATGCGCGCTGTTCTTCTGAGTTCCGATTTCCATGGTACTGACTAACAAACTATCAGCCGGCGTGTATAAACTACCAGCATTGCACTGACGGCGGAGGAAACTACCGTTGACTGAGACTACTGAATCCATAGCACTGCACAGCAAATTCACAAAAGTCATCAAACAGACTGAACACCAGTCATGATGCAGCATTGCAGGGCCCGACATCATATATCAACGAAGGCACAATGACTGCTAAAATACTGCGGGTGGCGACTATTTCTGCCGGAGCGGGCGGCCGGGAGGTGTTGCATGGCCGCCATCTTGTCTCATCTTGTACCAAAGGCAGGCAGGTCACGAAAAAAAACCTCGGTAAAGTCGTGATGCACGTGCTAAAGGAGTCATTCGTGAACACTGAACACTTCTGTTTCGCTACAAATACTGGTACAGTAGGGGCATAATTGTCACTTTCCTAATCATGCCACCACGACGAAGCCTAACGCCAGCAGATCATGGCCGGGCGATGAGCATGGCGGCAGAATGGAATTTCCGGACGAAAAGTTGAGACTGAGACGTCTTGGGGTGTCCCATTCAGTGATCCAGAGGCTGCTGGCACGATTCCAAGAAACAGGAGGGGCAGGACGACGACCCTGCTCAGGACGCCCGCGCTGCACCAGCAGAAGGTTTGATTGATTGTACATTGCTTAAAATCCCGACTCATGAAACTTTAAAAACATTATTTTTCAAGGATTAAGACTGTAGGCGCGCAGGCTCTTTTTCATATATGCCCTTGTTGCAGTTGGAGGAGAGAGAGGCCGGGAGAGGTGGAGGGAGAGAGGGAGGGAAGGAGGGAGGGAGGGAGAAAGAGAGACAGAGAGAGATGATTGATTTAGATTGCTTAACGTCCCGACAGCAACAAGACTTTCTCAGGACGTGCCTGCACTGCTTGTGAAAAAAAAACTAAACAGAATATTGAATGTATGTCGCCAGCCGGTCTATAAGTTAAATAAACCTACGACATGGGGCCTAAATAAAGCCAAGACCATTTAGCAACACACATCCAATATCAAGAGCTACAGGCAGTGCAGACAGTAGGGAGAGTTTAAAAAGGAAAATACAGGTTAATGGACCAAGCGTAGACTGACAGAAACACATGCCCCAGAAGAGAGGGGAAACCCCACCCTGTGGGGCTGACCGGGGTGACCCTGGGAACTAAAAAGTAGTTAACCCCACCCCCAAGTCCCCCAGGGCAGACCCGGGTGGGGGTACCAGCAGAAGGGAGGACAGATACCTCTGTGTGGCGGTTCTGCGCGACCGAACTGTCACGTCAACCACTCTGCGACGTCAACTGATGCAAGCTGCAAACGTTAACAACAAGCAGAAGCACAGTCTGCCGACGTCTGCGCGAAATTGGCCTGGCTTCATGCAGAGCAGCAGTAAGAATACCCCTCACGCCAGCTCATCGCAGAGCCCGAGTTGCCTGGTATCGTCAACATGTGAGCTGGAACAGACTCCAATGGACTCAGGTTCTGTTTACTGATGAGTCACGGTTCACTGTGTCCTTCAACGACCGCAGGGTGAGGGTCTGGAGACGCCAGGGCGGGCGATTCACGGATGGATGCGTCCAAGAGGTGGATCGCTACGGAGGAGGCTCAGTCATGGTCTGGGCAAGCTTTAGCAGGGAAGGCAGGACCCGCCTCCACGTCATCCGAGGCACCCTGACTGGACTGCTCTATCGAGACGAGATTGTGCAGCCCCTCATCCAGCCAGCTCTTCAAACCATAGGCGACAGTGCTGTTCTGCAGGACGACAACGCTCGACTTCATCGCGCCCGTGTGGTGGATGAGTACCTTGAGCAACTGGTCATCATGAGGATGGAGTGGCCAGCTCGTTCACCTGATCTGGCTCCCATCGAGCACCTCTGTGACGTGCTGGGGCAACGTGTAGTCAGCAACCACCCAACCCACCCACCCCCCTCCCAACCTATAGACGTCCCCCAGCTGACTCAGTTCCTGCATCAAGAGTGGGAAGCGATCCCTCAACATGTTCTCCGACCCTTGGTGAACTCCATGCGTCAACGCTGCATTGAATGCTTGGCCGGCTGCAAACGGTGGGTACACTCGCTACTGACTGGATCAGTCTTGTGTGACTTTTCAAATGAGGGGTGGGTGCACGTTCTAACGTACTGCTGTTGTTACAATTGCTTGATTTACTCAAAACTTAAACGAATTTGTTATTGAATAAATTAGCAAAGTACTGACTCCAAGTATTGTTACATTATTTGTGTGGTGTTGTCGGTGGGTCTGCGATAAAAAGTGGCCCTTAAGTTTTGACCATTAGTATATGTCACAAGCAATGAAATGATGTCAACATTGTTGTCAGGATGAGTAGTGTATGTGGCAGTGTGTGTGTGTGTGTGAGAGAGAGAGAGAGAGAGAGAGAGAGAGAGAGAGAGAGAGAGAGAGAGAGAGAGAGAGAGAGAGAGAGAGAGAGTGTGTGTCAGTGTGTGAGAGAGAGTGTGTGAGAGAGAGTGTGTGTGAGAGAGAGTGTGTGTGAGAGAGTGTGTGTGTGTGTGAGAGAAAGAGTGTTTGTATGTGCGTGCGTGTGTGCGTGCGTGCGTGCGTGCGTGCATAAGGGAGGGGAGGTAAAAAATAGACCTTTCCACTAGCTAAACAAGATGAAGATTTCATCCCAAAGTCTATCGTATTGTTTGGCGCTCAGATTTAGGGACATTCAGAGTTGTTCATATTTTTAGGCTTATAATGCTGATCCATTTCCCTCCAATCGAAGCCAACCTCTGATCAACACACGTCGGCGCACACAAATAAAGACGGAAACACGGCGCTTCCCGCCATTAGTACGCTCTGTGGGCTTGTGTAGCGACATGAATCCATCTCCTTCTACTCTAACCCACCCTCTGATCCACACACACTGGCACACAGAAATAAAGACCGACAGAGGGAGATTACCGCCATTCGTAAGCTGTGGTCTGGCGTAGCATAGCTATTCTGAAGATGAAGAATAGCACGAGCAGCGAAATGACGTCACTTCAAGCCTCACGTCATGCCATCATTAGTCCCACGACGCCGTGTTCATTGACGGCTCGTTGTTATACGTCACTCATCGCAGTACTAACATTTGACGTATCAGAGGATCAACTTTGCAATTTTCTTGCTGATTGTTATGCATAGAGCTTACAGGTCACAATTTGACATAATCCTACCCCAGGGCCGGAACAAATTACAGGCTTATGCAAACACTGTTTATGAAAAATCATTAGGGTATTAATGAGAAGATATCTTTTTTCGTAAAAGAAAAATTAAAGTTATGTTAGCTGTTTTACGAAATAAGGACTCGAAAAAGTGGTGCAGAAAATTGATTTTCACACCTAGGGCGTACAGGTCACAATTCACCTAATCGTACCCGAGAGCCGATATAAACTGTATGTTTATGTAAATACCGTATATGAAAAATCATGTGATTACTAATGAGACGACTGTTTATTAATAAGATTTAATTGTTTTAAGATTAACCCACATAATTCGTGAAATTAATTCCAAAAACGTGAAAATATATTTTTTTCTAAAAATATTTCATGATCACTCAAAACGTTCTAGATGGTCAATGCTGGTTAACGAACTCATTCAATATTTCCCTTTTATCTAGCTATATGCAAAATATGTAGTAAAAATAAGAAAAAAATTGAGGACTCCAGTGTGGAGCAACCAGTGTGGATTGTGGATCAATCTTAATAATAATAAAAAATCGAAAAAACAGATCTCGGGGAAAAACAATTTATGGACAACATCCTAAATTTCAAGCTTCTCCGTCCTCAAACGCGGGCTCTAGTCCCATAAACACACACACACACACACACACACACACACACACACACACACACACACACACACACACACACACACACACACACACACACACACACACGAACACATGAACACACGAACACACACACACACACACACAAACACACACACACACACACACACACACACACACACACACACACACAAGCGGCGCTCTGGCGCCAAAATGACGTTCACTAGCAAGGTTTGAGTAGCGAGACGTGACGTCATTTTATCTTGTAACTTCTTTGCCAGAATTTCTGCCCCGCACGCCAAAAACGTCATGTGCATGCTCCGGCCAATTTCAAAGTTACCGTTTTTTCAATACGGTAGACAAAAACCAACGAGAAAAATGGCAGGAGGGAGGAGGGAAAAGCGAGATACAATCTTCACTGGTGGTGACATCAATTAAATCTTGTCACAAAATGGTACTGGTTAAATTTCGTGATTTGTTATTTACAAAATTATTGTTGTGTTAGTCTTCGCGATGCAATGTCGTCAGCCAGTGACAATAATCTTATACACCCACACCCTGAGCGCTGGAGCAAAAACCATCCTTCCGTACTTCATTTCTTCAAAGCCGTCAGCAGTTCTTATCCAAAATATTTGCGCTTTTCCGACACACCCGCATCAACCTTTGACCGTGAATGGCTTATAACGAATATCGTGTGAGACCCGCCTGACACGAGGTTTCCATAAAGAAAGAGATTGATTGAAAAGTCCGCATCCCTGGAGTGTTCCAGTAAGCAATAGGCCTTCGGCCGCAGTTGGTCCGCGCACAGCTGTGCTGTGCGCGGACCAACTGTGGCCGATGTCGGCACTGTGACCTTTTGCTTCCGTGGAGTATATAAGAATACGTATAGAAGACGCCAAAGCTGTCTCATATCTTAGTCTCCTATAATGTCCTGAGGAATAAACAGTCAATATTTTCGTGCGGGATGTCCCGGGGTATATCGGGAAATGTATGGATATTATGCAGCACAGGGGAAGCGGATGAAGGGCTCGTGTGAGGGATGGGTTAACAGTCTCGTGAAAAGGACTTGATGGTTCCAGAATCATCTCAAGCTTTTCGTCAGTGTTATGCAAATTGCACCCGACTTACAGAAGCGCAAGTTCGATGTCTCACTACGAAAACCGGAGCAAAAAAGTGAATGCCAAGCGTGTAAATTGAAAAAGAAAACTCCAAGAAACAGAGAAACACGCTTTGAAAGGTCAGTTAGGCTTAAAACACAATTGGTGTTGTAATTGTCCTATCACAGCGGGTCTCAATAAACACAGTGCAGTCCTGGTCTGAGCAATCACCCTTGTCAGAGATCATGTGTCATTAAAGACCATCATTTACGTGGCTGCAGTCATCTAAATGATGGTCTTTAACCTATTGTGTCCCCAGATACGAAATATCCACATTTTGGAGTTGTCCTCTGAGGACTGCTTTACAATTCAGGAGACAGATCGACCATGATAGTTCAAGGGAGGTGCTAGAATAGCTTGGCGCCTATAGTCGCAAAGCTACACTGGCACCACCCTTGATCTATCATGGTCAATCCATATCTTGCTGTGGTGTGTTGGGACTGAATAAGTTAATGACAGATGACACTTTTTGCCCTTTACTAGTTTCTTGAGAGAGCCTGTATTTTAAGACTATTTTTCTTGCGAAACAAGCTCAAACTGTTGTTCTGCTATATGCGATTCCTAGTACAGCCAAAACACGATCGGAGAGGCGGGTGCAGGCGACCGAGAATAACACCAAGGTTTAAAGCTATGGGCTCACGCTTTTGGTTCATTTTCAACAATTCTTATCTATATTCACACTGCCCAGAGACAGCTTAGCGGAGACTGACGACTTAAGTCGTGAAAAGTGCCTGGGACGTTTAGAGCATCTGCAGGTGTCCAGAGACCCGTCCCTGTCCGTGATCTATTCCGGCTGAGCTTTCTCCAACTGTTAGTGTGTGCACAATTTCGCAAGAGACCCCGACAGAAATATGGATATTATGCATCACAAGGGACCGGGTTGGGGAAAGGATGGATGAGCTAAACGGAACAGAACAACATGGATACTGGAGAACTCACGTGATTACCTCCTACCCTTCTTTTCCGCGTGCGTTAACCCTTTCACTGCCAGTTGTCGCAGACTGTGCGTCTGAAATCCTTCTTTATTCAACTTCAAAAAGCACCAAACGTCCCGAGAACACTGGTACAAAGTGGTCTCCGCAAAAGACACGGGTCATCATGAGCCCCCGCGACTGCGGGGGCTCATGAGAATCTATGTCTCTTGCAAATGGATTGTGTTCACCTTTGTTTTCACCGATGTGGTTAATTCCAGTGTTTATGCTAGAAAAACTGTCAGCTTCCTCCACAGATCCTATTGAAAACTGCGACCGAGGTCGGCCTGAGAATCTACTGCTCACTGCGCTATGGGCATCTCTCACGCAGGTTTTTGTATGCTTGAGTACTATGTAAAGTGACATGTAATTGCTCCCAGCTGAAGCTCAAGATTCTTCGAAGATGATGGAATCCGTAGGAAATTGTGGCTCGACCCGGCAACGACCAGCGAGAAGCGCAGATTCTCAAGAGCATTTTACAGCTGCTGGGGCTCGTGAGAATCTCATGCCTCTTACAAATGAGTTTTCTTTATCTAACGAATTAATCTCATCACCAAAAATGGACGCAGATAACATTGTTTTTGAAATAATATATATGTAAATTCGACATCAAAGTTCCCCAGCCGTCCAAGGAACATGGATACAAAGTGGTCTGAGCAAGAGGTGTAGATCCTCATGAGCCCCCGCGACTGCGGGGGCTTATGAGGACCTATATCTCTTGCGGTTGCCTGGTATTCAGTTTTTCTGAAGAAGTGAAGGTTAAAAACTCCCCCACATTACAAAACGGTCATACTCTCTAAACAGCATATGATGGTTTTCTTTAGGATTATCCATTTTTATATATATATATATATATATATATATATATATATATATATATATATATATATATATATATATATATATATATATATATATATATATATATATATATATATATATATATATATGTTTTCCTCCCCACGTCACACGACCAGTCACTTTAGCGCAAACCGTACCACGTGACCGTGATATAAAAACCCCTGTAGCGAAAAATGGCGGACGTTTCGCCAAACGTTCTAAAGTACAAAGTTACTTAGTGTTGTTCGAAACAACAAGCACACTCAGTACTGGAGACGGCAACGTCATGACATATTTTAAATTACGTCATAAGTCTATTATGTATAAATGTATATTCCTTTGACGTCAGTCATGTCTGGCGTGATCAAGGTCGCAAGATGTCTTCTTGAATTTTTTTACGAAAGTAATGGAGGAATGAAAACAAATACGTTATTGGTCAGAGGGGTTCGCTGCACGGACCCTTGTAGGCCTTCGGGAGGTCAAAGGAACCATTGTAGCCATCAGGCCTTCGGCCTTCGGGGTACAATGATTCCTTTGTGACCTCCCTCAGACATACAAAGGTCCGTGTAGCGAAAGCGAACCCCTCCAATAACATATTATATATATATATATATATATATATATATATATATATATATATATATATATATATATATATATATATATATATATATATATATATATATATATATATATATATATAATTTTTCAATAAATTCTGAGAATGCTGTGCTAATGCCATGGAAATCCAGGCTGGTAAGCTTGCATTGTGTCATCAGGACATCAGCTGTCCTTTTGTGACTGCATCGCTTATTAGATCTTTTGAGCCTTCCGCTGAACACCTACTACATAAAGCAATAGGGACTAGTATATATATATATATATATATATATATATATATATATATATATATATATATATATATATATATATATATATATATATATATATATATACTATATATATATATACTCAGGAGCCCCCGCGCATGCGGGAGCTCATGATGATCTATTCCTCTTGTGCTGAAACCACTTCGTATCCACGTTCCCTTGACGACGGGGAAGCGTTGGCTTTGAAGTCAATGTTGTTTTAAAAACAGAGCATTTTTCCACCGAGATCTTTAAACTTCAACTTACAGCCAAAAGTATACTTTTTTTTCAAAACGAGCGTGTATAAAATAGGCCTAATCCAAAAGTTTTCCGCTTGATTAAAACAGTATACGTCAAGAAAATCTATTTTCGTAGAAGTAATTTTAAACTTTCTCAATTTTCCGTTCGGTTCCGGGATTCGGAAAACATTATGCCAGCACAACCATAAAATTGTGTGCGTGTACTTGCGAAATATTACAGTCTGTTAGAGCTAATCTTTATTTCAGACGGTCTGATAAAAGAAGAGACGACATTAATTGTAAGTATATTATATACATAGCCATATCCACGTTAGCCACTATATCTTCATTTACACCTTCACTGTTGAGAAAAGGTGTAAACCCCGCAAGTGCAAAAGGTATACATCTTCATGAGCCCCCGCAGCTGCGAGGGCTCTTGAGGATCTATACCTCTTACAGTTACGGTGGTGTTCAGTTTTTCTCAACAGCGAACGGGTTCATAAAACCCTATGCAGAGAACTGGCTTTGGCCAAAAAAAATTCAACTTCGCTTTCGTTTATGCAGAACCCGAGCGTTAATTTGTTTTTCTCAGTTCGTCACACGCAAAAGGCCACAGAGTTCCCTATGCCCAAAAGGCCATCGGGCCGATGTCGGACGCATTGGGTTAGTGTATTTTCTTGCAAGTGACCCAAACATCGAAGCCAGTCTGGGCGGCATAACCTGGGCGAAACAGAGAGCATAGCCATGTTAAAAGCACAAAAACATGATTATTTATAGCATCCTTTGATACAGCTAACTTTTAAAATTTTAGGATGATGGATTGTCCACGATAGCTCACAGGCTGAGACTGATTTAGTTTGTCGCCTGAAGAGATGTCAAGCCAGTAAGGCACTGCCCCCCTTCAGCTAGCACGGTCAAGTCAATTTCTACGATCTGTACGATAATAACGATTAGCATACGATTTAAGATGTACGCCAAAAAGATGCACTCACGGAGAATGGCAAAAGGATGCCCACGGGTCATCACCGAAGCAGTTCGGCAAGTGCTTTCAGCACGCAAAGCTAATAGTATTTAATGGACATTTACGGGCATTGAGATCTGGTAACACATTGACTGCAGCGGACGATATCGTTCGGCGAAAAGACGCGTTCTTACTCGTATTCGCCGCCGAGCAGTATCGTCAGCCACGTTCAAGGGGTTCAGTAAAATAAAATATCCGAAATCCAGAAATTTTGAGATTTTCCTCTGAAGTCAAAAATATAGTTCAAGGGGTGGTGCCAGAATAGCTTGGCGCCAAGCTATTCTGGCACCACACTTGAACTGTCGTGGTCGATCCCTCTCCATATATTTTGCTGCAGAGTTTCAGAACTGAATGGGTTAAGACATTAACCTTTCGAGCGCGAGATAAATCACTCCCGTTATTGACAGTGTTTTGTATTGTTACAAATGTATTTTTTTCGGTCTTAAAAGACTACCGGAAGCAATCAATATTCCTTTAAAAAGAACGCCACATCTAGCAAGATGAACGCGCCCCACCACGACCCAACTGAATAGCCTATCGTATTTTCACTACGACAGACATAAAAGCCACTAAAAAGCACATTTTCACCTTTTGTGTCCACTGTATGCCGATGTGCCCCTACGACATGGGGCCTAAATAAAGCTAAGACCATTTAGCAACACACATCGAATATCAAGAGCCACAGGCAGCGCAGACAGTAGGGAGAGTTTAAAAAAGGAAAATGCAGGTGAATGGACCAAGGGTAGACAGAAACACATGCCCCCGGAATATAGAGAAAAACCCACCCTGTGGGGCTGACCAGGGTGCCCCTGGGAACTAAAAAGTCCCCCAGGGCAGACCCGGTTGGGGGTGTTTGAAGGAAGGACTGGAAAGTCGAGTGTTGAGGGCAGACCGGTTGGGGGTGTTTCAGGGAAGGACTGGAAAGTCGAGTGTTGAGCGAAGAGAGAAGGCGAGGATGGGAAAAATATCCAGCACAATACGTTGGAATAGATGCATATCAGTTACGACACGCTTGTAAATTAAAACACTTTTAACCCTACCCGGGTCTGCCCTGGGGGACTTGGGTGGGGTTAACTACTTTTTATTTCCCAGGGGCACCCTGGTCAGCCCCACAGGGTGGGTTTTTCTCTCTATTCTGGGGCATGTGTCTCTGTCGGCCCTTTGTCCATTCACCTGTATTTGCCTTTATAAAACTCTCCCTACTGTCTGCACTGCCTGTAGCTCTTGATATTGGATGTGTGTTGCTAAATGGTCTTAGCTTTATGTAGGCCCCATGTGTTAGGTTTATTTAATGTATTTGACCGGCTGGCGACATACATTCAATGTTCTGTTTAGTTGTTGTTTTTTCACAAGCAGTGCAGGCACGTCCTGAGAAAGCCTTGTTGCTGTCGGGACGTTAAGTAATGTACAATAAAACACTTTTAACATTAAGAAAAGTTGAGTTAAAAGAGGTTTTAAAACAGTTTTCATAAAAACTGTTGCCCGACACGCTTCTAAAAACAACATTTTCTTAGTTTTAAACCTTGTACCGTGCCATAAACGCCGCGATTGCTTTTCAGTCTTAGCTGTCCTATAGTGTGGAATGTGGGACTTTGCCAACTGGATCCATCTGGTGCACTCCAAATTAGTATTTGTGAGTGGTTCGACGTGCAACTCAGTGTGCGCCTCTGAAATGACCTACTAATGAAAATCTTTCATTCATAAGAGCGCATTGAGCAGCTCTATAAACCAAAAGTGATGACCCCCTCTCCCCCCCCCCCACACACACACACTTCTCCCCCCCCCCCCCTCCCCCAACCCCCTTACAACCCCACTCAAACAATCATAATAGTAAAATCAACCAAAGGTATCTTTAGTGAGGTATTTTCAATGTAATCCCAGTTTTGTGTGAGAGGCACCCACTTTTTGGGTAAAAACCCATTTTTTTTCCATCCAGTGGCTCTGTTTCTAGAAAATGTCTATTTTATTTTAAGTTGTAGAGCTTAGCTATAAGGTGAGTTCTAAACATTCGCATCAACTCCAGAGCCCTAGAATAAATAGAAATATGGGAACCCATTTTCACATAAAATGGTAGGTAACCCACTCTGAGGGTTTTGTGTTCATGTGTGTGTGTGTGTGTGTGTGTGTGTGTGTGTGTGTGTGTGTGTGTGTGTGTGTGTGTGTGTGTGTGTGTGTGTGTGTGTGTGTGTGTGTGTGTGTGTGTGTGT
>BTPG01000008.1:135226206-135281206 GCA_036245525.1 Semisulcospira habei
CCTATGAGGATCTATGCCTCATACGGATGAAAGTATTTCAGAAGTGACTGCACTTACACATGTATTTAGTTACTATGGCTACCGGCAAAGACTAAATGCGAGTCGTTGCCATCAGTCTGTCCTAGTGGTCAAGCAAATACACTCAGATAAATGTGTGTACGTAAACGAAACTATCTACTTTCTACAGACGCGACTTTTTCTTCCAGGTTTTCACCTCAGACACTTCCAGCCAAAGGCAAGGGTCGCCACAAGATTGGATTAGAAATTAACTTTACTTTGGATTCCTTCTCATACATCTATGTCTGAATACTATGGGCTCTCAACCGAATAAGATTTTTTAACATTTTGTGATAATGGACGATTTCTTAAAATAAGACGTAGGTCAGTATTGCACGTATTTTGACGAAAACAGTGAATTAAAAGTGACTTTTAATCTACTGTTTTCGTCGAAATTCGTGATAATTTGGAATCTGTGTCGGAACAGCGTCAATTCCCAGTCAAGTTTGCATCACAATAGATATCACTCTCCAAAGAAGACTGAAAGTCCAGATTAATTTTGTTAAAAATTCTCAATATATAAAAAAGTACATTCAAAGTTTTATCGTTTGATTCCGCAAATGTCCATTTCAATTAAATTTCAGTTCTTTTTTTTTTTAATTGTTCATCTCACTATGGGAAATCGTGTTTATCCGACAGGCTCAATTCGAGAAGTTAACACAAACATACTAGACAAATACATACTAGAACCTTAATTATAGAACACAACAAAACAAACAGCAATGACCATCAGTCACATGAGTAATACATTTAACCCATTCAGCCCTGACATACTACAGCAGGAGATGGGTCGACCATGATAATTCAAGGGTAGTGCCAGATTAGTTTGGCGCCTGTCGGCGCCAAGCTAATCTGGCACTGCCCTTGAATTATCATGGTCGATCCATCTCCTGCAACTGGTGGATAGTCATCAGATGACGCCTCCGCAATTTGGAAATTGCGGCCGCCGGGCTGAATCAGTTAAAACCATTGCAATCGGCGCTACTAAATGACAAAAAAATATATATATAGGACTTGCATTGCATCTCAGTGTCTTACCAGACTGACTGTATCACAGAAATATCACAGAAGGAAAATGCTTTTTTTTTTAAGAGAAATGAATAAATAAACTAAGGGGAAACATATGCTTGATCTTGCTAGCGTGCAATAAAAGAGTCTGCATGGCTAATGAGCAGTTATGAAAATGAAAAGTCCAACGATTTTTTAAAAGTGATTTTAAAATCTTTCTTGTGTCAACCTTGGCCCGAGCTTCCAGAGCCACTATTCAGGTTCTAGATCGATCAAGACTATTTTACCCATTGACTGCCTACGAAAGCAAATGTACACAACCCAACTGCAAGAGGCGTAGATCCTCATGAGCTCCCGCAGTTGCGGGGGCTCATGACGATCTGTCCCTTTGGCTAAAACCCTTTTGTATTCATTATCCTTTGACAAATTCGGGATCTTTATGCCTTGATTTTAAAAAAAAAATACAATCCGCGTTCACTGGAAGTGCAAAGGTTAAGGCCTCTGAGATTAGACGCCCTACATTGTAACCGGACGACACCGAACGAACGCCAAGATGTTCAAAGTCTGGGGTCCAAAATAACAGACCAGCACTGAGAAGCGTGAACCAGGACCAAAGATTCCAGCTAGCTGAGCTGACCCTTCGCACCACGTGAAAGTTTTCTGTTTGTCTTGTACTGTGTTCGTCTTCAAAGTGAATGCGCGTGTTTCACCTGAGCGTGCGTGTTGGGTTCACTTCGCGGTGCTTTGAAGAGACTCACTGATTATTATTATTATTATTATTATTATTAACCCTTTGAGCGCCATGGGCGCATTTCCCGAATTTTGGAAGTGTTACTTAACGACTGTGTACCACTTCCATGAGGTGGACTGACCATGATAATTTAAGGGTAGTGCCAGATTAGCTTGGCGCCTGAAGGCGCCAAGCTAATCTGGCCCTACCCTTGAATTATCATGGTCAATCAATCTCCTGCTGTAGGGTGTTGGCGCTGAAAGGGTTAATAGGGAGGCTTTAAACGGCTTATGAACTTCGTTTCGTTTCGGTTCGGTCCTACAAAACGAAACCGGCACAGGGAACCACTAATGTGGCTTAGACGGCTAACGCAAGACATTCCCCTTGGTGGAAGTTAACTCTTCGCAGGCACCCACTCTACTTGTAGCGGTATTGCTACGTCGGATATCGCTATCGATTTGTAACTCGTGATAAAAAATAAATAAAAAATAAATAAAAATAAGGTATGCGTGCCTTCGCATACACAATAGAAGTCAATTATCAACCATTCCAAATAAATTTGTGCTGTTTTGGATGCGTAAACGGCGACAGTCAAAGTGAATCAACGCAGCCGGCTCAAAGCGGTGACCACCATCTTGTAGGCTTGGCAGCGAGAGCGGATGAAAGTGGGGTTAGGAAAACTGACATAAAAGCATATTTCAGTGGTACTTTAGTGATAACTGTTGACAGAGTCCATTTCTAAAATGACCCCGGTTACACGATGTGTCGCATCAAAGATTGTTTAGCCACAATCGACCCGCGAAAGTCGTTTCGTGAGAACTGACGAAGATTTCTGATCGTATGCATTACTAAGGCGGTACACACAGTGTGGTGGCGTCACTAACGAAACGGGCTAAGTTCGTTTCTCTTCCGCTGAGTGTCCCTATTATTATTCAACGTTTCAAGTCTTTTCAGACATTCAAGGACAGATGGGTTATGGTCGGCGAATTTGGACCTTACGGCTTGTTCAAGAAGCACACGAAACATAATCGTATACCAAACATTGAATAGTAAGCACTAAAAGTAATACTGGGCTATGTGATTTTGGACCTTACACAGACCGACATACGCAAATATACACAGTGACCTACCATTCTTAGGACATAACGTTTGACGGCTTCTTAGATCGCCATTTGGAGGTTTTGCACGTGAGATGACCGACGTGACAATCAGACGGCAGAGGAAAGCCAAATCCCCCGCTAACACCCGAGATGATGATTTCTCCGACACCTCCGTAGACCATCACTAAACTCCTAAAACGCTACTATTGCTGAGGGAAATGGAGATGCAAGTGGGGAAGATCAGAGACAAAAAAGAAACTGTCCAGTTCAATAGTAACTGCACAGCTGGAGGGAATCGACGTTCTGGCATGAGTTTCGTGCCCCTGACTCAGAACTTCACCTTAGTATCCTATCGACGCTCTAATGAGTCAACTGAGTAGCTCAGCTGGGTAGAGCGTTCGACTCTCGTCCGATAGGTCGTGAGTTCGAACCCAGATGAGGTAAAAATTTGTACAAACCTAATTTCGGTGCCCCTCTTTTAAATCACTTTCGTGGTGAATAAAAGACGTGAACATATTACACCCAGGATCAAAATCCCCAGAGTTTGAAGTTGCCCTCAGAAGGACTGAATCACAAATCTAGAGACAGATAGAGCATGATAGTTCAAGGGTGGTACAGAGTAGCTTGGCGCCTATGGACGCCAAGCTATTCTGGCACCATCCTTGAACTATCATGCTCGATCCATTTCTTACTGTGGTGTATCGGGGATGAATGAGTCAAAGGCACGAAACTCTTGTCACAACTTCGATTCCCTTCCCCTATGGATCATTGGAATTTTACCCCGAGCTGGCTACCACGAGGGCCATCTCGATCGTCTATCCCGTGCGCAAAAAGCCTCCGGGACGAAGTCAACCGCCGTTGGCCCGCGCACAGTGGTGCGCGGGCCAACGGTGGCTTACGTCGGCCCGATGGCCTTTTGAGCAAGGGGTACAAGCCCAGGGAAATCATCTTAACTTAATCAAGACGTGCCGCGTACGGAAAGGATACGCGGCTTTTTGCTGCGCCTCCGTATGCGGCACGCCACGAGTGAATTAAAATGGACCAAGTGTACAACTTTTTTCTTCTTACAACAAGTGGCCTAGACCAACACGATCCCCAGCACACTGCTAGGGGAGTCATGAAAGTCTGTGCCTCTTGCAGACGGATTAATTACCTTCAGCAAGTGCTCAACTGGCGTGCAGAGAGAAATCTACCAAAACAGGATTATTGGCCCAATAACCCAGATGAGACCGTCGGAGAAATGGTTTCCCTTCGGGTTTTTTTTTTGTTTGTTTGTTTTTGTTTGTTGTTTTTTTTTTTGTCGACAGCCGAATAATTATACGTCGGCAGGACAGACCTTATTAACACGATCCAGACGCGTTGCATTCGGATACGCGGCTTTATGCCGCGTATCCGGATGCGGCACGTCTCAAATAAGAATCTATACCAACTAATCTGGCACTATCCCTAAACCATTATAAACTATCATAGCGGGTCCATCACCAACAGTTTGAAAGCAGTCTTTATTGCCTCCCAAAACTGACAAAAACATTTCACAGTTGAGACGAGCTTCATTCGGATTCGGCAAACAGGTGTGAATACCTCATTATCTAACATGAACAATTGGAAGAAAGGAAATAAAATTTTGTTGAAGTTAATCTTAAATGTGAGAGAAAAATATAACAGTGAACTTCGCTTATATAACATACAATTCGGGCTTAACAAACAGCATTTTGGTCCTGTGAAGCTTTGTAATATCCGACGTTTAAGTGCTGTAATAAGTATTGTTGTTCATTTACTTACCGTGACCAAAAAAATGCTACTTTCCAACACACAGACAATCAGAGACAGGAGGAAGTCCTCGCAAGATCACGCTCATACTAAAAAGTACGAAACAAAAGAAGTGACGTGAATCACCAATGGGTGTGGTGAATACGGACTCACTTTGCACTTGACTTTACGGTCGTAAACTGTAATGATTTTATTGTTATTGACACGCACGCAGAGTACTGATGATTTGAATTGAAACAATAGTCACCTCCCCACCCACAGAGTCAGTCACCGTAAAGCAAGAAACAAATCGAACATGATAGTTCAAGGATGGTGCCAGAATAGCTTGGCGCCAGGCTATTCCGACACCATCCTTGAATTACCTTAGTTTATTTATCTCTCAAATATTTACTTGTAATGTACAGTCTTCAGAGGTCAGGAATCTCCAAATCTGAGAATTAAGACTTGGCGTCAAGCTCTTCGGGCCCCTCCCTAGAACTATCACGGTCAACAGATCTCCTGAACTGTAATGGAGTCTTTACAGGACAACACCGAAATGTGTGAAATTCAAACTTGCGGCTTATTGTGTTAAACTCTAAAGAGGAGCTTAGACCGTGATCGAGGAGGTACTGGGGGTTGCTTATAGGTCTGTGCGGCTGCAGAGTCCGCAAGAATCTACGTTTTTTGCAATTCGCAAATAAAGAAAGACGTGACGGGCTAGGGGACTGTGAAATAACTTACGTCAACGTTTGCATTAGTCATCGATTTTTCCGGCACAAATGCCTATAGGATGATTCAATGCCGGCTGTGTTTATACTTTCTTTTGTGTTCTTCTGCGTTGCTTGTTGCTTTGTTGTTGATGTGTCGTGTTTCCTTGCTTGCTAGCTTGCTTATCTGTGCTTTACTTTGTTTATTCGTCTTTTGCTTACCAGGCAGACGATTTCAAAGACAGGGCACCAAATAGGGACTGAGCAAATTTTGACCCCAGCTGGATTCGAACCCAAGACCTTTAGGACGAGAGTCAAACGATGATCTACCGCCGAGCCACCCAGCTCCCCGCCGGAGAGAGAGAGAGAGGGAGTGAGAGAGAGAGAGAGAGAGAGAGAGAGAGAGAGAGAGAGAGAGAGAGAGAGAGAGAGAGAGAGAGAGAGACGGACAGACAGACAGACAGACAGACAGACAGAAAGAGACAGACAAAAAGACAGACAGAAAGACAGAGACAGACAGAGAGAGAGAGACAGAGAGAGAGAGAGAGAGAGAGAGAGAGAGAGAGAGAGAGAGAGAGAGAGAGAGAGACAGAGAGAGAGAGAGAGAGAGAGAGAGAGAGAGGAGAGAGAGAGAGAGAGAGAGAGAGAGAGAGAGAGAGAGAGCTAGAGCGAGAGACAGAGACGGACAGAGAGACACGGAGAGAGACAGAGAGTGAGAGACAGAGAGTGAGAGACAGAGAGCGAGAAAGGGATAGAGATAGAGCAATGAATAAGTTCAACGACCTTTCATTTTTACGCTGATCAAACAGTCGCACTTACTGCTCCAAAACGATTAATGTCGACAATAGAAGCCGTGAAAGAGAATGAAAGACATCGTACCGCAGACACTGAAGCCACGCATTTACAAGCTGTGCCATTAGTCACCTGTAGTCCTTTTACGCGGAGTATTCGATAAATTTAAAAAGGGAAATTTCTGCACTGATTATGGAACATCTGCAAGAGGCATAAATCCTCATGAGCTCCCGCATAATGCTGGGGCTCATAAGGATATAATTTTGCTTCTTGCTTTCTGATCAGAATTTCATTTGCAGTCCATTGCATGCAAGCTCATCTTTAGTTCTTTTTATATTAGACATGGTTGTACTCGCTTTTGCGTGTCTGCAGTCAGAACTTCTCGACCACCTCTCGTATCAAAACTCAAGTTGGCTGAACATGGGGCGCCACACGTGCCACACACACAAAAAAGAGCTCTGACATTTACGCAATATTACGGCGAAATTCAATAATTCTGAAAACCACACCTTCCATGCTCATTTTGCCGTCGGCTAAGGTGTTGGCCTGCGTAAATGAAGATCTCAGTCTGACATTTACAAGACCACAAAGGACTCAAGAGATCAATGCTCTGTGTGCACCTGAGGTGTAGTATTAGCACACACAAAAATTAATTAAGTGTATGTTGCAAAACATTTTTAAGGGAATATAGCCTAAAAAATATTTAAACGTGTTCACAGATCATAATACTTCTTCGTGATCAAACATTTACCTCATTCGAGATGTGCCGCATTTGGATACGAGGCATAAGCCGCGTATCCGAATACAGCACGGCTCGAATGTGTTAAAACTGTGTTCCCCAGGGAAAGGGGCCATAACGCAATCACCCTCGAATGCATAATAAAACAAGGACACTTTCGGCAGTGACACGAACACGAAAACTGTTGCACATTTGAACTTACATGCAAGAGGCACGGATCCTAATGAGCTCCAGCAAGTCTTAAGAATCTGTGTTTCTTGTTTGTATCCATTGATATCTATGCTTCTCGCAGTGTTCATGTGGTCCAAGTTTCGCGAATGACCCGAACACGAGAGCACTTGCACAACCGAACCCACCACGAGCAATCCGGAAAATTTATGGCTGTGGAAACGCCCGATCCATGCAACACCTTCGTCACTTGCAAAGTGGCGCAGAGTCTCGTGAACCTCTGCAGATACAGGAGGGTTCATGAGAATCTACGAGAATCTACGCCTCTTGCTGGCGAACATCAGCCCCAATTTTATTTCAGGGTATAGGTCACTAACTCCGTACGCAAGCAATCGCGATAATGGTTTTACGTAAGCTAAAGGTCCTCGGACCCACGTCGGTTGCAGTGGGCCCACTGCGGCCGACGTTAGCCCGCGTACCGTTTCAGTGCTTACGGCTGCAATGGGTTGTAGTTGGAGAGAGTTTGCTGATTATTTGTTGCCACGCAAAACATGTGTTGGAAATGGAAATTCTAAATCTGTCCGACCATGATAAAAGTCGACTATTTCATAAGTTTTAAGCGCAATGTCATACACATTAAACATAAAACATAACACACACAATAATATCAAATGACGTGTTCATCTGGGATTAACCCTACTCACTGCCGTGGCATATTAAAAAACGACCCAACTGCAAAAGGCATCAATCCTCATGAGCCCCCCCCCCCTCCCCCCTCCCCCTCCCCCCCCCCCCCCCCCACACACACACGGCACCCCGTTTCGGCGGCTCATGAGGATCTATGCTACTTGTGAAGACCACTTTGGATCCATGGGTCATTTGTATCAGTGAACCTAGTCCTGCGCCAGCCACTAAGCAAGGTGCTCCGCTATAGCGGAGCACCTTGCTTAGTGGCTGGCTCATGATTAAAGTACCATTACGCATAAATCTGCAGACACATTAATTTTCATCACCATTTGTGTTTGTTAAGCCTTGTCGACACACCTAATGAAAGTTTACAGCAGTTTGGACACGCAGCAAAAGCAGAAGCGTAATCGCACCTATTTATTTTGCGTACGCCGTTAGCGTGTCAATCTATTTTTTAGCTGTTTCTCGCACTCTGGAACGGAGTGAAGGCATTGTCAGGTTACTTGGTATAAAGACGCCGTGTGCTGAACTGGATTGTCCTATGTCTAAATGAACCATAACTAGACCTGCGCGTAGCGTTTCGTAACCACCTGTTAGAGAAGTGTATCTGTAAACAGTTACGGCGGTGATGGGCCTTTAAGCTCACTTACTGGCACTGGCTAATGATTCAGCTCACCGGCGCTGGCTAATGATTCAGCTCACTTACCGGCGCTGGCTAATGATTCAGCTCACTTACCGGCGCTGGCTAATGATTCAGCTCACTTACCGGCGCTGGCTAATGATTCAGCTCACTTACCGGTGCTGGCTAATGATTCAGCTCACTTACCGGCGCTGGCTAATGATTCAGCTCACTTACCGGCGCTGGCTAATGATTCAGCTCACTTACCGGCGCTGGCTAATGATTCAGCTCACTTACCGGCGCTGGCTAATGATTCAGCTCACTTACCGGCGCTGGCTAATGATTCAGCTCACTTACCGGTGCTGGCTAATGATTCAGCTCACTTACTGGCGCTGGCTAATGATTCAGCTCACTTACCGGCGCTGGCTAATGATTCAGCTCACTTACCGGCGCTGGCTAATGATTCAGCTCACTTACCGGCGCTGGCTAATGATTCAGCTCACTTACCGGCGCTGGCTAATGATTCAGCTCACTTACCGGCGCTGGCTAATGATTCAGCTAACTTACTGGCGCTGGCTAATGATTCAGCTCACTTACTGGCGCTGGCTAATGATTCAGCTCACTTACCGGTGCTGGCTAATGATTCAGCTCACTTACTGGCGCTGGCTAATGATTCAGCTCACTTACTGGCGCTGGCTAATGATTCAGCTCACTTACTGGCGCTGGCTAATGATTCAGCTCACTTACCGGCACTGGCTAATGATTCAGCTCACTTACCGGTGCTGGCTAATGATTCAGCTCACTTACCGGCGCTGGCTAATGATTCAGCTCACTTACCGGCGCTGGCTAATGATTCAGCTCACTTACCGGTGCTGGCTAATGATTCAGCTCACTTACCGGCGCTGGCTAATGATTCAGCTCACTTACCGGTGCTGGCTAATGATTCAGCTCACTTACTGGCGCTGGCTAATGATTCAGCTCACTTACCGGCGCTGGCTAATGATTCAGCTCACTTACCGGCGCTGGCTAATGATTCAGCTCACTTACTGGCGCTGGCTAATGATTCAGCTCACTTACCGGCGCTGGCTAATGATTCAGCTCACTTACCGGTGCTGGCTAATGATTCAGCTCACTTACCGGTGCTGGCTAATGATTCAGCTCACTTACTGGCGCTGGCTAATGATTCAGCTCACTTATGCAACTGGCTCCATGTTCTTTGGACGGCTTGGGCTCTTTGGCGTTGGAGTAACACAGAATTCAAAAACACAATCTGCGCCCGCGCACAGTGAAGGGGTCGACCTGCAATGCCTGTGTCTGCGTGCACACGAGGATTAATACTGGATAACGGTGGCCGTGCAGCTAGCTGTATGGTCGCTTGCCTTTATCGATATCTTTTTGGCAGGTTTATCATGCTAGGGTCCTTGCTTTGTTTTACAGCCTCGCGAAACTTTAACCCCTTGACTGCCGAGAAGAAACACGACTTACGCACAAGAGCTATAGATTCTCATGAGCCCCCCCCCCCCCCCCTGCAGTTGCGGGTGCTCATCCGGATCTATGCCTCTTGCTGACATCACTTTGAATCCATGTTGCTGAGACGATTAAATTTTGGGCTTTTGGCGTTGAATTAACCCGTTTAGCCCCAAGGTCCAATTTCTCACATTTTGGAGGTGTTGCCTAGTGACTATGTACCAGTTGCAGGAGATGGATTGACCATGATAATTCAAGGGTAGTGCCAGATTAGCTTGGCGCCTTTAGGCGCCAAGCTAATCTAGCACTACCCTTGAATTATGATGGCCAATGCATCTCCTGCTGTAGAGACTCGGGGCTAAATGGGTTAACGAGGATTGCAGAAACACAGTCTCCCTCAAGTGGTAACCGATGTGGTTAAAGCGATGTGGTCGACGGCCGACTCTGATTGCTAAAGTCCGCCGATACAGCGGCTTATAAATGTCGTCTTGCCTAAACTAAGACTTTCCCACCCTTCTTTTCACAATCCATATGGCCCCACCCGGGTCTGCCCTGGGGGACTTGGGTGGGGTTAACTACTTTTTAGTTCCCAGGGTCACCCTGGTTAGCCCCGCAGGGTGGGTTTTCTTCTGTATTCTTTTTTTCTGTCTACCCTTGGTACATTCACCTGTATTTGCCTTTTTAAAACTCTCCCTACTGTCTGTGCTGCGTGTAGCTCTTGATATTGCATGTGTGTTGCTAAATGGTCTTAGCTTTATTTAGGCCCCATGTCTTAGGTTTATTTAACTTATTGGACCGGCTGGCGACATACATTCAATGTTCTGTTGAGGGTTTTTTTTCACAAGCAGTGCTGGCACGTCCTGAGAAAATCTTGTTGCTCTCGGGACGTTAAGCAATGTACAATCAATCAATCAATCAATCACAATCCATACGAGTGGGCACAAATACCAGAGGTTTTCCGCCGCCTTCTGAGCGTGACAGAAGAAACTCTCCCGTGTACCAACCAAAAGAAGAGCAAAACGTCTTCCATTTTACGACTTTCAAGCTTCATAATGTAAAAGTTGACCCTGGATACAGCATTATTGTAAGACATACTAAGAACATTTATAAAGGAGATGTTGTGAACTAGTAACCCTTTGCTGCCATTAGTAGGTCAAGAACGTAACTCATCCTGCCCGCGACACACCAAAGCAAGAAATGGCTCGACCACGATAGTGCAAGGCGCCAAGCCTATTCTGTAGGCGCCAAGCTATTCTGCCACCACCCTTGCACTATCAAGGTCGATATGTCTCCTGAAATATAATGCGGTCCTCAGAGGATAGCTCCAAAATGTGGGTATTTCGTAACTCGGGCACAATGAGTTAATCGGTCATAATTTTCTCCCGGCATGAAAAGTGCACTTCCCAAGACCGACAAAGATACATTTTGTCTTGTTTCTGAACACGAAATAAGGCAAAAATGAACGTTCTAGTAAGATAAAGCCGTGTTGACATTTTTTTTTTTTACGACTGTGATTATACTGCTGTGTATGTTGTGCATTCAACATTAGAACCCTGAAAACAACTTTCCAGCTAATGTATGCTACGAATCTAAGAAGAGGCCTTTTAGGAGAGAGAAGAGAGAACCGACCGACCGACCGATCGATCGATCGGATTGGGTTGGTTGGGGTGGGGTGGGGTGGGGTGGGGGTGGGTGGTTGGGTGGGTGGGTGGATGGATGGATGGATGGATGGATGGATGGATGGATTGATTGATTGATTGACCATAGAAAAGAGGCTATAGGCGCGCAGGCCTTTATCACAAACGTGTCCATGCTACAGCTACCGTAGACTACAAACAAGAAAAACAAAGCAAAAGAGAGAGAGAGAGAGAGAGAGAGAGAGAGAGAGAGAGAGAGAGAGAGAGAGAGAGAGAGAGAGAGAGAGAGAGAGAGAGAATGAATGAATGAATGAATGAAATGATACATTATTTCTCAAGGATGGAAACAATAGGCGCACATGCCTCTTTTCATGTTTGTCCTTGCTAAACTACAACATTAAAAACAACATTAAAACAACATGTTAACAGCACAAACAAGCGGCTACACCCACAGGTCACTTGTGTTACATTCCGATATAAGTTCACAAGTCGCTGAAAGTTACATACACATACACACACATCAATTGACAGGGTCGGGGGGGGGGGGGGGGGGTTTGAGGGAGCGATGTAAAGTGAGTGTTTATAGACAGCGATTGCGCACTTATGATAGAGAGAGAGAGAGAGAGAGAGAGAGAGAGAGAGAGAGAGAGAGAGAGAGAGAGAGAGAGAGAGAGAGAGAGAGAAGAGAGAGAGAGAGAGAGAGAGAGAGAGAGAGAGGGCGAGAGAGAGAGAGAGAGAGAGAGAGAGAGAGAGAGAGAGAGAGAGAGAGAGTTTACTGAGTACATGTCCTTTGAAACTGTCATTGACATTACATGAAAGAGACGGCCTGAAAAAAGATACATGGTTTCTAACAGTTTGTGCTTTGTTTTGATGCGGCGCAAGTGTAGCTATTAAATATCAACAGCGTCCATTACGTCTGCTGCGAGACATACATTCCCATGAGCTCCTCAGCTGCAGGGGCTCATGAGAATCTATGCCTCTTGCTGGCCTAAAACGGATCTACTTCTTCCTTCAAAAGAAAACGTTTTCGACCCCTTTGCGGCTAGTGGACTCAGATTGTGTTTTTGAAGTCTTTGTTAACTCATCGTCAAAGGTCGCAAGCCGTCAAAGGAACGTGGATACAAAGTGGTTTCAGCAAGAGATATAGATCCTCATGAGCCCCCGCAATTGCGGGGCTCATGAGGATCTATGCCTCTTGTAGTAGAGTGTTATTTAATCTGTCTCGGCAGTGAAGAAAACAGCGCATGAGGCTGGCGCCAGCAACTCGTACTCTTAGCGAGATCGTATGATCATCATACTGAGACTTGTTTTCAATGACTAACAAATTTTGCACAATTTTGACCACTCCCTCAGCTCAGTCTCCGCTTTTCTGCAAAGCTGTAAATAATATATCTCTCTCTAGCAAAGACTAAAGTGAAAACGGCGTCTGCGCAACTATACTTTTATCCTTGGAAGATAAAGTTTCACTTCATTTCAGTCATATAGTCTCTCTCTCTCTCTCTCTCTCTCTCTCTCTCTCTCTCTCTCTCTCTCTCTCTCTCTCTCTCTCTCTCTCTCTCTCTCTCTCTCTCTCATTTAGCTTAACCTGCAAGTGTAACAGGCAATCTGAAAAGCGCTGTTTCACGCTGACGAAGTTCACAGGTCGCACAATAAGACGCCAAACAATTACTCACAGGAAAACCCGGTCACTTGATCCTGCTACAGTGTAAGAGGTCATAACGCACATGGCCCCATTGGTATTACCTGTGTACAATTACTTGTAAAAAAAAAAAACCGGGCCGGACGTTCGCCAGAACGTGTTAGTCAAACAACACTGGCTTTATCTCCCAAACGTGCCGGATATACGGATATGCAGCAGTGGAAGCTAGCGCTCGAAACAAGCTGCAAAGTATGCGGTGTGTTCTGAAGGGCGCTAGCTTCGTTTGGTTGTATCCGCATGCCGCTCATCTACAATAATTTACGCGTGCAATTGCAACAAAGACGAATAAATAAATAAATAAATAAATTGATAAAGTAGTCATCTTTCAAAATATGAAATGTCGTCTGTGCAAAAGTACGTGACTATTGACACGAAGACACGGTTAAAAAGTTATGTAATAAGTGCACAGCAGAATTGTTAATTTGATCGAGCCACTGCCATTCCTTTTGAAACAAATGATGTGAACATAGTCAGCAAGAGGTTTCAGCAAGAAGTATGGATCCTCATGAACCCTAGCGTTCGCGTGGACTCATGAGGATCTATACCTCTTGCAGTCGGGTGGTGTTCTCTGCGTCATGACAGTGAAGGTGTTAATGGAGGCTAGAGCAAAGGGTACAGTAAATCAGCGATCGATCAACAAACTTTCGACCACTGTTAGCACACATTGTACATTATTTAGTTGAAGCGTTAAGTTTCCTGTCAACCCCAGGGCAGACCAGCGTGACTGATCTTCTTTAGAGCACGGGGAGGGGAGGGGAGGGGACAGTGATGTGGTAAGACGCCGCCGGGACTCTCTATCGAAAGGTCGCGGACTTGATCTTGGTGGTGGCCGGGGAGAGGGGGAGGGGGTAGATCGCACGGAGCCTACTCAGCGTTACGTCTATAAATTTAAATTTGTGGTGGGGAAAAACTGAGACATTCAAGGCAAGAACAGTAGCTATTAACCCATTCCCTGTCACTGGACGCATATTAAGTTTCTGGAGAGAGAAACAAAATTCATCCAACGGCCAAAATTCATAACCGTCAAAGGAACATGGTTACAGTTAAGCCGGCAATCCAGACCAAAAAGGTGACTGCCAAGCGTGTAATATGCAAAGAAGTACCCAACGGAGAAAGAAACACGCTTAGAAAAGACGGGTACAACACAATTTATTTAAATGGTTACAGTTAGTTTGGTCTCAGCAAGAGGCATAGATCCTCATGAGACCCCGCGACTGCGGGGTCTCATGAGGATCTATGCCTCTTGCAGATGGGTGATGTTCAATTTTCCTCGACAGTGAAGGGGTTAAGTCTCCTTGATGCACACAGCTGCTAACGAAGTGGGAAAAGAAAGATCGACCCTGATAGATAATAGGCATAGCGTCTGCCGATTAGCTTGGCGGCTTTTCAGGTACTTGCCCGTGTGTCATCACGGTTGATCCATCAGTCCCTCGCCGTTCGTCAGTTTTACAAATGACCTTGAAAGTACAGGAAAGTGTATCTGAGGCGGCCCAAATGGTTTCGGACACAGGCTGGGATAGAGAAGTGTGTTTTCAGTTCACGACATGTCAATCAAAGTAACCTACACTGTCTATTTGTTCTAGCCATTGTACAGTGAACTGGAGAAATAAAGATCACATCTCGACTGAAATGCCGTGAAAACATATTTGTCTACCCCAGCCTGTCAATTAACCCATTTAACTCCAAAATACAACAGTATGAGATGGATCGACCATAATTCAAGGGTAGAGCCAGATTAGCTTGGCGCCTAATGGCGCCAAGCTAATCTGGCAATACCATTGAATTACGATGCAGAAAGAAAGGTATCGCACAGAAAGGGGTATTGGAAATGCAGCCGTGGCATTACATGGGTTAAGCACAAGTCAGCCTGACACATCACACTAACACACTCCACTTCAGTATCAGCAAAAGTTCAGCAGGCTACGTGTAATGGAGTGGTTGTAGGGCTCCTAAATGTCACATTCGACTTTCCGCGAAGAAAGTTTATACAACACAAACAACTGTCTCGGATAAGGTATAATCAAACGGCAAACGGTAATCTTCGCCTATAACAATAACAAGGTCGCGTATAACAAAATTTGGATATAACGACATTTAGAGGCCCTGATGCCAGTCTTTCTCACGTAAATTAAACTGCTGATAACAAACTGCGGATAAAACAACAAGCAAATGTGTTTCCCTAGCATTTAGTTATAAATTATCCGAAGTAAACTGTATAACTTAGCCTGAAAAGAGAGTATGGAAAGTATTGTATACCGCACTTTGTGCCTCGGCATATACTCCACTGAACATACGCTCAGAAAATCCAACACCTGAGAGAAATTCAAGTTAGTGTAACTTACGTGAAGACATGACCGCCAAGAGCGTGTTGATGTAATACATAAACAGTGTCAGTTTGTTCGAGTGCGTTGGCTCAAAGAAACCGCAGCAATGTATGATAACAGTGTGGGATTGGGGGAAGCCTTTGAACACAGTGGATAAAGATGGTGTGTCTGAAATCTTTGTTTATTCAACACGAAAGAGCCCCAGCTATCCAAAGACTATGAATACAAACAAGTGGAATCACAAGAGGCAGAGATCCTCATGAGCCCCCGCAATCTATGCCTCTTGCAGTTGGGTGTTGTTTGCTATGATCCCGCAGTGAAAGTGTTCATATTACAGAGTTTTTGCATAGCACTTTATCCCACAGTTTTTGCATACAAGAAGACCAAAAAAAAAATAGAACTATGTAAGCATATTCACTTACTTTTCATGTGACACATTTATTACGTCAAAATCTGCACCACGTGTACACCGTTACATTTTCCTTTTATATTTAAAGTTTTTTTTTTTTTTTTAAGCACACAAACACAACTTCAGTTGATTTTGGCCCTACCCTTCCTGGCAGCACATCAAGACTAACAATATGGAACGTGCATTACGTACACCTTTAATCAGAGGAGCTGTGTACTCTGACGATTTCTCATCATAGAGACGTATCGATTAAGCTCGTTTAACCAGAAAATGTCTTATAGCTTGTTTGGCCCTCTGCGTCCTCAAGGCGCCAAATCATGCCACGCTAACCCGGCTTCTCAAATTATTGCGGCTGATCCATTTCCGGCAACTGTGTTCGATCCATCTCCAGTTTCTATTTCACGGATAAACGAATGAATAATAATAAGACTTACTTTTCTTTGGAGTGTTTCCAATCAGTCGTCTCAAGAAAAGCAGAAGACGTCGTCTGCGACCCCAGGTAAATTACGTGCAGCCGACAGCGGGGAAGCCGGCTGCCTGTGTCACGGTGTAGTCCGGACTAGCTATTGCACACCGACCAGCGAGCTGTGCCCCACTTATGCCTTTTGCTGTCAGTGTGTGTGAGAGTACTGTCATAGGGTCTGTGCCGAGGGGGGCGTTTCAAAATACCAGTAGTTAGGGTTCGTTTGCAACGCACGACTCCGGCCCGGCAACAACAAACGAGAGAGAAATCATGGCAGATAACCAGCTTGTGCCATAAATAGAGATGACACTCCAAACATTTTCAAGCTTCATAGATCCTCATGAGTCCGGATCATAAGCATAGACAACACTCCAAACATTTCCAAGAGGCATAAATCCTCATGAGCCTGGAGGGCGCATGAGGATCTATGCCTCTTGGAAATGTTTGGAGTGTTGTTATGCTTATTGTACCTCAGTGATTTTTGTCAGCCATGATTTCGTTCTGATTTGTTATTTGCATCTAGATCAATTCAGAATCCTCAGTGACCCGAGCTAGATTCGGTAGCGCGCACGCGGTGGTGCAGCGGATTTGCATTTAGTCAAGCACCATCGTAAGGCCCTTATGGTTTTGAGCTGTTTGTAACCCCATGCAGAAGTCTGTTTGCAATGCAGAGGGACATTTGGTTGACAGTTACTGACCTGGAAGTTTCCTGCTCAAGTTCCTGCAAAGCTTGTTGCGATCACAAATATAGGTATTCGTTGCATTCAAATCGAAAACTAGGCATAGGAAGGCTTAGATTTAGTGAAATTTCCATTAGACCTTGCGACCAGTACGATGTTTGTGCATACTGTACGATCGATAATCAGGCAGCCCTTAGATGTTAAAGCTTGCTGTACGAAGTGTCAAAAGGCGTCAGCAGTACAACATTTCTGTCATATGTATGCTGTCAGTGAAGAAAACATCGTACTGCGCGGATTATCCCCCGTGGTGCAGGTCTGTGAAGTTGTTGGGAAATACGTGTATCTAGAGACTTACAGCAGTATGCTGTTTCTGTCGTATGTCTGTTATCAGTGCAGAAAACATCGTAATGTGCGGTTATAGCTCTGTCGGGAAATACATGTATTTTGGGACCTACAGTCGGAATGAAAAGCTGATGAACTCCAGTGCTGCTCAAGAAACACTGAGGTAAATGTGATCAGGCATAGGCATGATGAGCATCCGCCTCCTCTCCCCCCCCCCCCCCCCATTTCACCACCCCGACCTCCTCACCCGTCACCATCCCGCCCCCCCCCCCCCCACACACACACACACACACCTCCACCCCCAACCCCATCCCATACACACACACACGCGCTCACACACACATACGTCAAGCGCACACATACACACAATAAGAAACATTGGGGGAAAATATTAGCAAGATGCACAGATCTTCCTGAGCCCCCATTCGCGGGGGCTCATGAGGATCTATGCCTCTTGCAGATGGTCAACTGTTCGCTGTATGCGTCCATCCACTAGCCTTAATTATTGGTTTTATGCAGCCTGAGTCGTGACTTTATTACTTGCTGTTCTCTGCCACATTGTCATTCAGTGCTCGCTACATGCGAGAACAAGTAATGAAAAGGTCAGAATGTGTGTGACGGCATCAATGTCTTGGAAAATTGCTCACGTGTACGAAAATTAATGTTTCACCTCCGGGGAACATAATTATTCCGTTGGTTGGTGACATAATTATGGGCGAATTATGGGCATACAATTAAAAAGAGATGCGGTTCATTGTTTGGGTACAACGTTGGGCGGGTGACAAAGGAAATGCTGAGATAGGTTTTTCCATCATATGATTTGAAGCGCGCGCGGAGGGGTGGGGATGAGGGTGGGCGAGAGGGACGGAGTATGGAGAGAGAGAAAACCAAGAGATAAAATCTTGACACGTTGCTGTCCGTGTTGCTGTTGGGTCTGTTTTGTTTGGTTGGTTGCTCGGTTGTGTGTTTTGGGTGGTTTGTGTTTGGTTGATTGGTTGGTCGGTTGGTCGATTGAGTGGTTTGTGTTTGGTTGGTTAGTTTGTTGGTTGTTTGGTTGCTTGGTTTGCTTTTCGTTTCGCTTTTGATTGGTTGGCTGGTTTGGTTGCTTGTTTGGTTTGACAGGTGTCTCCGTTGTTTTGTTGTTTTGATGGTTGGTGGGTGGATGTGAGGGTTGGTGGCCGGGTGGGTGGGTTAGCTGGCTTTTTGGATGACTGGTTGATTGGTTGAATTGTTTGACCTCTAAGAAAACAACGTTGTGTTCCGCGAATTATAAAACATATTGACTTTATTCGTGGTCGAAGTCATCTCTGGTTGTGAGCACCTGACAGCACTCACCACCTCCCATGCCCCCCATCCCTCCCCCCACTCACCCCCCCCCCCCCCACCGCCCCACAAACACACACACACACACACACACACACACACACACACACACACACACACACACACATACACACCTAGCATCCCCTCAGCACTGTAGGCACACACATGAGCCAAAGAAAATGTGAGGCCTGCCATCACTACATCACATTTGGTGCCCACTCCGGATCTGGGTGTGCATAATGTATGCCATGTCATGCTCAGTGGATTATGGGGGGGGGGGGGGGGGGGGGCTATTTGATGTACTTTTGTGCCTGAGATTAGCCGAGTCCGCTTGACCTCCCTTGGGTATACACGTGCGGAAATTGCTAAATATTTTACTTCTGCTACCAGCTCCTCGAGTTTGAAAGAGATTGATCGATCATAAGAGCTCAGAGCCACAGCTCTCGAAAAACCCGGCACCTGGTCGATCCGTCCCCCGCAACGAGTCAAGTATTTAGTGCTTGAGAGTTCAAGGGTGATGCCAGAATAGCTTGGCGCCTCCAGGCGCCAAGCTATTCTGGCACCATCTGGCACCATGCCTTGAACTATTATGGAAGATCCTATTCTGGCACCATCCTTGAACTCTTATGGACGATCAATCTTCTGAAAAGTAAATTATTCTTATGCTTATAAGGACGCCTCAAAGCGTCAAGCAGTTGTGGCACCTCCCTTGTTTGTAAAAATCAACACTGATCTGGTGCAGTATACAGCTAAAAGCACCATTATCAAAACAAAAAAGGCGAGCTATATAACTCAGTTCCAGTGCCAAGTGTGGGAAATGGATGGACCGTGGCAGCCCAAAGGTTGTGCCTGGCAATAGCTTGGTGCGATGTCCAGGAGTACCATGTAATGTTCAGCATCACTAATCCATAACTTGTTGTTTTGTTGTTGTTCTTCTTGTTGTACTGTTTTTTTTCTATTTTTGTTTTCTTTTGTTTTGTTTAGTTGTTTGTTTGTTGTTGTTTTTTGTTATGCTTGTTTTGTTTTGTTTTGTTTCACGTTTCGTATACGTTTTGCTGTGTTTAGTTGTGTTGTGTTGTGTTGTGTTGAGTGTAGTGCTGTGCTGTGCTGTGCTTTGTTGTGTTCTGTTGTTTTGTGTTGTGTTGTGTTATTTTTGGGTTTGCTGGTTTGTTGATTTGTTTGTTTATTTATTTTGATTTGATTTGATTTGATTTGATTTGATTTGATTTGATTTGATTTGATTTGATTTGATTTAATTTGATTGATTTGATTTGATTTAATAAAGACCACAGATCAAAGATGTCAATGAAGCCGTCCAATTTCAGCAAGAATGCATGCGAAAGCAGGGACCCATGAGAATCTATGCCTTCTGGCAGATCATAAGCACATGACTCTAGATTAACCACGTTTATGTTCTGCCCATGCATCAGCAATAGGATCACCCCAGCGAGACCGTCAGCGGTGCTGTCGCACTCATTATCCAAATGGTCATCAGGTGCTGACCCTCACATAAATTAGTTCGGCCTGACCGCAGACTAATCCCTGGTGAGCAAAAGGTCCTCGGGGCGACGCCGACCGCCGATGGCCCACGCACGTGTCGTTGCGAGGGCCAACGGCGGCCGGCGTCGGCCCGAGGGCCTTTTTGCTCGTCGGCGTTCTCTTGATGGACAGCACTGGGTGACACAGTCGAACAGCTGGGGACATAAAAATCTGTATATTATGTTGATAAGTTGTGCTGCTCTGTGATTTTCGACCTTACGGTTCTGGAGCCCCTTGATCCCCATAACCAGAAATCAGCACAATTATCTGTATACGCACAGCAGAACCTGTTTTGCGCGACAGCCTGTCATTAAAGACCATAGTTCTGGTGGCTGTCGCCTCCTGAATGATGGTCTTTAATGACAGGTGACACGCTTTGCCCTTCAAGTCTTCTCTTGTTAGAGAAGAACCCAACGGACAAAGAAACACGCTTAGAAAAGACAGTTACAACACAATTTATTTAATATTCTCTTGATTTAATATTCACCTGCCTTTCGAGACCACTTTTTTTTTCTTGCAAGAAAACGCAGAGCGAAGAACAGTGTAAGGTAAACTTATTTAACTCATTCTACCCCAACACCGAAATCCTTTAATTTTGCTGTTGTCCTCTGAAGACTGCATTGCAGTGCAGAACACAGATCGACCATGATAGTTCAAGGGTGATGCCAGAATAGCTTGGCGCCCATAGCGCCAAGCAATTCTGGCATCACCCTTGAACTATCATGGTCGATCCTTATCTTCCTGTGGTGTGTCTGGGATAAAATGAGATAAATGTAAGTTTACCTTGCACTGTTCTGCGCTCTGCGTGTGAGCTCGAGGTTCATTATTCTGGTAAGAAAAAAATCAAAAACAAAACAAAACAAGACGACAATAGTGTTGCCTGTCGATCCGAAGGCTTAGACGCTTTCCCGTAATAGTCCTTCATCCATGGACAGCCCTTCAACCTGCAAGAGACATAGATTTACATGAGTCGCTGCAGGTGCAGGAGCTCATGTGAACCTATGTCTCGTGCAGGCCGAAACCAGATCACACCGCTCCTCAAATGTAAGCTGTTATCTAGGGTTTAAGCGTGCAACCATTACCCATCGATTCCTCATGGCAGTGTCAGTCAGTCCGTCAGTACAGAGGCGCTCGACTACAAGCACGTAATTTTCTTCGTGTGCATACCGGCTCTCTGACGGTGTACACCTAAAGACAGATGCAAATAAAACTGATCGATTTCAACAAGAGGCACAGATTCTCATGAACCCCTGCGGATGAGGGGCTCATGAGAATATATGCCTGTTGTAGATGAAAGGTTCTTGACTTTAGGTGTGAACAGAGATACGGTATATACGGGAAAGTTACGGTCTTGTGGTCGTGTGCCTGTGGTCCGCTGTAGGAACCGGAGCTCTGAACTTCTTACCCTGTCGATTCCAGTACTGGTTAGGGTCAAAGAGGATTTTTAATATTTTGGTCTCCTCAAAGAAACAGCTCACATTAACTGCTTAGCCCGCGTGAGAGGCAAATTGACCGCGACCGATCACTGGCCGGTAGTGCTTTATTTGCGTCTCCACTATGATGGTAATCTGGCTTTGACTGGTGCCGGTTGAATGGTTTGACCACTAACGATTAACGATGAGAAGTGATCGATAAAAGCATTTTGTCTTCTTTCAGTCTCTTTACACTTTTTCTAATTGGCCTGGCTCTACTTGATGTTTTCCCTGGTCGTCCGTTTTCAAGGCAACGGGAGTCCCCTTGTCACATAATACCAAGGTAACATGTGATAAGGAGACTCCCTTATTACATGTTACGATTACAAAGTTAGCGCTGAGCAAAGGGTTCTCCCTCAGATAAATCTTTTGCCAATCATATTTCTCGGTACAAACGCACCCTAATATTCATTCAGTGAAACCTCTAAACAAAAATGTGCCAATAAATAATAATTTAGGGGGCTGCACAACAAAAAGAACTATATACAGGTGTTCTGTGATACCGCTGGTACCATTTTCATATAAAACATAACTGAATAAATAGATACGTTAGATAATATCAACGACAGGAAAATTCAACTGAAGCGAAGGCTTCTTACTGACCGTATTCGAAACGGCGAAGAAACAAAAAGCTGGATAAATAAAACTTGAGGGGGTTACGCAACAAAATCACTACATGCATGCGCTGTGTTCGGCATATATCCCCAATTTCATACAAAAGAATGACTGAAAATGTGTTAAATTAAAAAATACCTGAGAGAGAAATTCCAGGCAGCAGTCTTTTCTCGTGACTAACTCTGTGCCATACTCTCAAATCCGTAAATAGCCAAGGCAAATCATCAACTGACGCAATGCAAGGCAAGGGAGGCAATCACTCTATTTGATCTCGGAATACGTGGGACAAATCAGGGTTTGCTCCCTTTCTTTTCAACCCTCGTCAGCAGCTAGGCACTGAACATTATTTGAACGTGACCTGGGTTGCACACGTTAAATTCGATAATAATCCACTGACACCGAAAAAAAAGAGTGCTTTAATTAGGCAAAAGTCACTAAGTCCATGTTTGTGAAAGGCGAGATTTGATGCAATAAAAACTCTCACTCCTGAACATAAAAATGGACTCTCTTATCGCATGCAGTCCGACACACCAGAGAAGACACGGATCGAGCATGATAGTACAAGGATGGTGCCAAAATAGCTCCGTGAACTATCATGCTCAATCTGTCTCTAGAATTGTAGTACAGTCCTTTAGATGGCAACTTCAAAATTCGGGGATTTCGGTCCTGGGGTGGAACTTGTTAACTGATGGAATTTCCAAGTGAGCGTTAATCAGCTGTTTTTACATTGGAACAAAATCGCTCTGCAAGCAATCGTTTGCTGTAGGTGTTCTCGTTATTATTTGCTGATTTCAGATATTGGAACCATTTATTTATTTATTTGTTGAAAATATTGCATTTTTCCTGAATTATGTTCCCACATAATTCAGGAAAAAATGCGATGCAACAACCAAAACTGCTGTAAAATCAGGAAACATCTCGACAAAAATTGCTTAAACCTTTGAGTGTCGGCAGTGGTATCGCGACTAAAATCGCTACAGACACGCAACGGGTTAACCCTTTTGCTGTCGGTAGCGTGTTTGGTCCAAGTGACTCTTGCAGGAGTCACGCATAGCAAGCGCACTAGCGACAGCTAAAGGCCGGTTAAAAAAAATCTCTTCTCAACAAGACTTCTGTGGTAGTTTTGGTAGTTCGTAACATCACACTGGTAAAGCATCGATCGTTTACGCGTAAACAACTAGTTACAGAAATGTATCTCTGGAATCTCTGTTTAAATGCCATTTTGTTTACTTGCTTGCTTGCTGTTTTCTTGTTTCTTTGCTTATTGTTAATTCGGCGGTCGGTTGCTTGATTGCATGCTTGCTTGCTCACTTGCTTGATTTATAAACGTTACATGGTCAGTGTGTTAGCTCGCTTGCTGTTTTCTTGTTTCCATCTTGTTCTTCATTTGTGGGTTAGTTAGCTGGTTGGTTGGCTGGCTGGATGGATTAATTTGTATACTTGAACATGTGTCAATAAGACTTGAAAAGAAATCGTTCTAGGAGAGGGTATAATGAGCCCAGCAAAACTAGCAAGCCATTAAGAATTGTGCCGCTGTTGCATACTGGAATCTCTTCAGCGCCGTGAGTGCAAACTGACAATGTTAAGCAAACACTAGCACGGAATGAATTTCAGGCCGCTTGTTGGAAATTTTAACAGGAATGTGTGTCGTGCGTACGTTATGGGGCGCGATCGATACAGCCACGACACAGCCTCAAAACCAGCCCACAGTCCATTGGGACAAGCGGCATAGATTCTCATGAGCCCCTGCGTTCGCAGGGGCTCATGAGAATCTATGCCTCTTGTTGGTAGGCTTTGGGCTTCTTTATTGACATCTCTAAACCGCACACAGAGAAGGTGTTCGAGATTTAAGCATGAGCCTGTACAACCCTTCATCTTCCCGCGGACAACAGCAAGCCACCGATTCAAGGACAGCCGCCGAACTCCGCACCAGATGTAGAGATTGTCAGCCAATCTTAAGAGTGGTGAGAATCGTGGACGTTTTTGTGTTTAGTCTTGTAGCCTCAGGCAAAGTGCGCAGCGCTGTTTGGATCTGCATGGCTTTCAGGTGAAGAAGTATGCTTTCTGCACGTGTGCAATATATAGATGCCTCGTTTTTAGGACTGGTCCTGCTCAATGATACGTTTACAAACATTCAGGACTACAGCAGGCGTTTTTTGATGTTACTGTGACCGAGCTTATTGTTGACGATAATAATATCGACAACCAGGACTCTGTATGAAATAAGAGAACATTGTATTGTAACTAAATGTCGGAGGACGCACTTGTGTGTTGTTCTACCTGAAGCTAGTTTTAAGCAGAGTGATTGACATAGTGCGGACGGGACTTCTTTACACGCGGTGTGGTACCCTCATTTTTGTTATCTTAAAAGTTGTTGTAAGTGAAGTCGATTGTGGTCTTTGAGTCTGGAGTACGGTTTTTCTCCACTCTATGAAAAAGCGCTACGGACTGTAAAAGGACCCGTCGCGCTTTTTCTCCCCAGCTGTGCGACCGTGTCACTCAGTGCCGTCCATCAAGAGAACGCTGGAGAGCAAAAAGGCCCTCGGGCAGACGCCGGCCGCCGTTGGCCCGCGCACTACACGTCGGCCCGAGGACCTTTTGCTCACCAAGGATTAGTCTGCGGTCAGGCGGCCGGACTAAACGGTCAAAGAATTAAAATGTTGTCAAAGTCACTTCCCAGCACTTGAACAACCTGCCCCTTCCTCGTCATAGTTATTAGCTTGTAAACTAGCCTTAGAAATCGCGTGACTAGAAACATTTGAAACTCAGTGAAAGCAGCAGGAATATGTTTATGACAGATAAGTTTGCGTGCAGCTCTGGTCGCGTGAGGAGCATAACTAACTACAGCAACTGTGAGACAGTAACGCCTCAAATTAATACTTCCGTAATCTTGCAGAAATGATCGTGCGTGCATAGACGGCGGATGGTCATGAGCAGTTCAATCTATTCTGCATTGAAAGAATACATCAGACAAAAACATCGTACTTTGTACGGCATTCTGACACGTAGTACCGCATACTGAAACATCGTACCGCATGCTAAAACGTCGTATATTGGTAGCAATCTTTCATTGGAAATTTCACTAAACTTGACTAGGCCTTGAAAAAAAAATTTACCGATTGAATGCAAAGTGCATTTTTATTTGTGACCGCACGGATTATGCATCTTCATGTATCATGCTTCTTCAGTAGTTTTACCCAGAAAGCAAAAATATAGTGCAACTGAATCGATACACAATACTTTGCACGGATCCTAGTATACTTCCGGCGCATGGTTTTCTACCGTTGTACAGAGCCCAGGTGGCTGCATAACCACACCTCAACTGAGTCTCACAAACGCGTCAAATGAATGCTTCATTGGTCCGTTGCCGCAGGTTCTCTATCGCGGACGGCCCAACGAGTGTTGTTGTCGTTGTTGCCTATTGTGTGTCGCGTGGTCTGTAGTCCATTACGCCAGGCAAACGACATCTGCAAGAGGCATGGATTCTCATAAGCCCCTGCATCCGCAGGGGGCTGATGAGAATCTATGCCTCTTGCTGGTAACAAATCGGACAGTCTATTGATTTGCATCATCCGCAGAGAGAGGGAAGGATTATATTTTATGGTGTAGCGTTTCTCTCGCTGCCATCTCTGCTTGTCCACTTCGGAGCGGTGTAACGGACGCACTGCTGTCACAAGTAGGCTGCAGGTTTTAGAGTACAGTCATTGACCCATTCAGAGCATTATCCGATTCAGATTTCATATTTGTTACCGCCTGTTGCACCAAGTCTTGCGATCACTTGTTGAAGATCCAGCGACACACTGGAGACAGATGGACATTTTGGCGCACAAATTTTCTCCTTCCTGGGAGGTCTACTGATACCACAAGCAACGCAAAGACAAACGACGATTTGAAGAGCTCAGACGACCACGTACTGCAACAATATTTCTGTGTCGTCTGAACAGTTCTGTAATTGTGCAATAGCGAGAGGAAACTATTTCTTGCTTTCTAAGTACCATGCGCGCGTGTTAACTTTCAACGCTGTGCGAAATTACGTTACGAAACGTTCTTCGTGAAAGACTTTTCTCTTTTTTCGCTGACTCTAATCAAAAGCGCAGCAATTAAACGCATGCTAGTGTGATCCTATGCATCGCTTCCGTCTTCGCTACGTGTAACTTCTTCAGCAAGCACGGGCCATCGAGCTGACGTCGGCCGCAGTCGGCCTGCGCACTGGGAGTTCTTCCTTGACTTTATTGACCAGTTTGTCTTTACCCTGATGCGTGTGGCAGACTGTGTATAGCCATTTCTTCGCCAGCCGCGAAACCTGCCGAGTCACGGAGACAGGAAAGCCAGTACAATCACGAACTGTTGACAATTAAAGCGCGTGCTGAAGCACTTAGCACGTGCGCTACGTAGCTGCTAAATAGTCAGCAGAGTTCAGCAGTCCCAGAAAAAATTTCCAGAATTTGTCCTAAGAAGGCAAACGACTTTAAATAAGTTTTGTGAAAAAGACAGATTTTCACTGTATGACAATGAAAATCTTGCTTTTTCTAAAAAAATGGACGCACTGCGTTTAGAACTGCCAGAGAGGAGACGATCTCAAATCTGCAATTTCTGTCGAGCCACGAAGACTCTGGTCCACTCGGTGATTAGGACGCGTGCTTGGGCATTAATGTTTGCGAGTGCGTTTCGTACCTATTTGGACTGAAACTGTAGACGCCGGCAGTTGTAGTAACTACTCGCTAATCGCAAGAAAGTCTGACATTAACACTCTCACACAAAGATTATGTCCTAGAAGTTTCATTAGTTGAAAATGAACTGTTGACACTGCTGTTTCTTTCATTTCTGTTCTCTCCAAGTTTCACGTTACAGTAGAACTTGTTTTGAGGGACCACCTTTTCTTGCAAGAAAAGTGGTATTAAAGACAGGTACTCTCCCAAGAGCAGTCTTGAAAGTACAAAAATATCACCTGTCATTAATGACTGTCATTCAGGTGGCTACAGCCACCTGAATGATGGTCATTAATGACAGATGGTCTCTCTTTATGATGGTCGCTCAGAACAGGCTATGCCGTATCGTGCAGGGCTGCTAAGTTCCCACTAAAGACGTTCTATGCCAGTCGACAACGTCAGCTGAGCTTGTGTGATTGACAATTTATCTCGTCAGTTGCAATTTCAGCCGGATATTGTGGACCGCGCATCTCCGGGAATCTCTAACTCTGCAAGAAAGACAACCTACTGGAAGATATTCTTATATACAGCTTGCTTGTCTCGACTGCAAAAACACCTGCTCATCACCTTGGACACTCAAGCCGAATTTGTGGGCCCTATTGTGCACTTTGCACGTGGCAGTGACTTGCTACTTAGTTGTAACTGCGGACAGCTCATTCTCTGGAAGAAAACAGAAGGACGTCCAGCACGTTGAGGGACACGCTACCAGGTCGTCTATGCACTAGAAACCAGAAGGTAATTATGTACACGTAGACACAGGTCAGCTTTAGTACTATTACGTTCTTACGCTCTCCAGTCTGATGTAATGTAACACGCACTTGTCTTAACTGATTCAATCCCGACACACCACAGCAAGATATGGATTGATCATGATAGTTTAATGGTGGTGTCAGAATAGCTTTGCGCCTATAAGCTTGGCGCCAAGCTATTCTGGCACCACCCTTGAACTAACATGGTCGATCTGCCTCCTGAATTGTAATGCAGTCCTCAGAGGACAACTCCCAAATGTGGATATTTCGTACCTGGGACACAATAGGTTATTTGGCACTCAGTATGCAAAAGGTCCTCGGGTTGACGTCAGCTTTAGCTGGCCCGCGCACGGCCGTGCGCTGGCCAGCTAAGGCTGACGTCAACCCGAGGACCTTTTGCTTACCATGTGGGTTTTTTTCTTTCTTCACAAACCTTGGTAAATTCAGTGCTACTATAAAACAACCCGATCACGAATAATGCAGTCTGACCTTAGGCGGCTCACGTGTACCGCGATATTCTGAGGCTGACCTGTACCACGCCATTCTGTTCAATCTTTGAAGACGAGTTCCCAAAACTAAAGAGGTGTACGTTCTCCAACGACTGTATGAAACAGTTGCGTACCACCTGCAGAAAGAAAACGGATCTGCCGCGATTTAATAGTCGATCCGATGTCGGTCAGATGGTCATTTGCTTACTGGGTAGCGCCTGATTGGCTTGGCGCCTGCCTTCTATGTTCTTTTTTCCCTCACACAATTGTCATTCACTCGTAGCCGTTTTGACGCCGACTTAAACGTGGGTTGGGCACCCAATCCTACTATCACAAAAACCGTTTAGGCGGACTGACGCGGCTGGGGGTGAAATGTCAATGAAACAATAACACGTAATCTGCCACTTGTACAAGACTAATTGCTCGCACTAGGTCAACATGAAACAGCGTAAGGGTGCGTAATGAAGCTGACCAAAATATTGCATCGCACCGAATTTGATCAAGTGCTAATATTGTGACATTTGAGAGTATAGGCCCGATTACCTTTTGCGCACTGGTTGTCTGCGTCATTTTGCTCCAAAATGCCAGATCATTAATGATAGGGGCGTTTATTTAAAATAGTGCACGAGTACACCTGCCAGTGTGGATTCTGCATCAATAAGAAATGTTTGTTTTTAAAAAAAAAATTCACGTTGCTTTTTCGACATGATGCTGGAAGCCCTAGGTTGCAAGATCACAGGCCTTCAGATTGGGGGAAAAAAAAGATCAAGCTTGTTCTATAGTATACTGACGAGCAAAAGAAATGCAATATATTTGGAATCCATAAATGTCGCGTTTCCTTTGCTTGTCAGTATATGTCTGTTGAAAAATCATGGTAAATTCAACGTGGGCACATACAAATTGCAGTGCGTTTGAGTTCATCACTGTTCCGGCGTACTTCATGGACAATAGTGAGGTTTCGTTAGCAGTGAACCACCCACAACAACGAACGAGAGCGAAGACAGCGGATAACCAATGTGTACCATAAGCATAGCCAACACTCCAAACATCTCCAAGGGGCATAGATCCTCATGAGCCAGGAAGACTCATGAGGATCTATGCTCCTTGGAGATGTTTGCAATGTTGTCTATGTTTATGGTCCAAGCTGATATTTTCATTTCCCTCTCGTTTGTTGTTGGGAGTTGTACGTCGCAAAAGAAACTTCACTAATAGCGTTGTCCGTGTCCTCAGTAACTCGCCCGCGAGGGCCGTCTGCAATAATGTTTGTGGCGTGAGCGTTAAGCCAATCGCTTTCAACCCCGAATTATCCAACCAACCGTAGACCAGCAAACATACGTTGGCGTGTGATAATATACCGTGACAGTGCAGAATTTTGAAAATATAAAGTCACTGGTTTGCTACATCAACCTCATATCCTTTCGAGCCTATACTATTTGAAAATTGTCCCACCATTAACCATTACTTTCAAGCTAGAATTGACATTCTTTAAATTTGGTGCTCATTCTTTAAAATCCACGATTAGATGGATCGATCATGATCGTTCATGATCATGATGTAGTGCTAGGCTAATTCTAGACTAGTTCAAGGGTAGTGCCAGATTAGTTTTGCACCTGAAAAGGCGCCAAGCTAATCTGACACTGTCCTTGAACTGAGCTGAACTATTCAGTACAACCTAGCTCCCGTCGTAGTCAGAGCTAAAAGGGTTACTGGTCACTGCTGTAGCCGCTTGTCACTCTATTTAACTCCTTCCCTGGAACTGGACGCATATTTGGTTTCTGAAATCTTTCTGCATTCAGTGACCAAAAGCAGCTACCGTCCAAATTACATGCGTACCGAGGGGTGTCAGCAAGAAGCATAGATCCTCATGAGCCCCCGCAATTGCGAGCCGACATGAGGATATATACCTCTTGCAGTTGGATGGTGTTCAGTGAAGGGGTTAATCGCGTTGGGGCACTGCCCTTGAACTATCCCGGTCAATCCATCTTCGGCTGTAGCCAGTGCTGAATGATTGGATTATTTATTGGCCGTGGTCGCGGCGTTTCGGGTTTCAACCCGTTTCACATATCGTGTACGTCAGATCGTATAGCTCTCAGAGGCCATCATATCGTAGTTACGTATTGATGTGTGTGTGTGTGTGTGTGTGTGTGTGTGTGTGTGTGTGTGTGTGTGTGTGTGTGTGTGTGTGTGTGTGTGTGTGTGTAATTGAAAGCTGGTTTTTTGTTGTTGTTTTTTTGTTTTTTTGTTGTTGTTGCTTTTTGTTTTGTTTATGCCATATGTTGCGTTTCACATTTCTACCGGACTTAAGTGCTTGTTGTCAGCTTTTACCGTCGAATTCCCTCCACTGGTGCATATATCCATAATTATATGTGATAATGTTGTATACAGCCATGAATTTTCCATATATTTTAATATACAGTAAACGTCACTTAAAACAAGGTCGGAGATAGCAATTCTTATTGAAAGGTCCCGACACCTTTTCAACTGTACCTTATTTCACTTATATAGCAAATTTTGGTCATGACAACACACGTTTGGGTTCCATGGTACTTTCTTATATCCGAAGTTAATTGTAATTCAAATCATTACATCTCACACTGACTTTTTATTTTGCATTATCCTGCAGGGGATGGAGAGGCTTGATTTTGCTTCTCCGTTTAACTGGGATGTTTCGGTAGTAATAATGCGTTTCGAGAATAGTTCATTTCGAGAATAGTGCATTTCGAGAATAATGCATTTATAGCATGATGCACTTCGAGTATAATGCATCTTGAGAATATGAAGCTCTGATGTTGTTTGTGTGCGCGTGTGGGGGAGGGGGGGAGGGGGGGGTCTTTCATTGATCGATTGAGAGAGAGAGAGAGAGAGAGAGAGAGAGAGAGAGAGAGAGAGAGAGAGAGAGAGAGAGAGAGAGAGAGAGAGAGAGAGAGAGAGAGAGAGCTAGGATTCCCACATTCTACATCAGCAATACCATGATGCATCCGCGCATTGATTCAGTTTAGCCATACTATCAATCATACGTCCGCCAGTAGCACCCTCAGGATTCAGCCTTCATTCTATCACGCAGTATGTGGTCATTGAATGTCCCTCTATTCGCCTCTTTCATCCGTAAGCGGTGTAGATTCTCACAAGCCCCTGCAATACATATGAGTGATAGTCTTTGAGCTCCCAACGTGCTTCTGTCATCTGCAAGAGGCATAGATTTAGTCTCACGCGGCCCTGCAGTCGCACGTTGCTGTTAATGCTCAGATGATTGACTGAGAGTCCCTCAACCAAACTCTTTCATATATACAGTCGGAATAGATAAATATTCTATGAGCATATTATATGGAGAATTTGTGCTTCATTTGCTTACATCTCCGTTTTGTATGACAAGGGAAGTTCGTGGGGTTTATGCCTGTAACGGCAGAGTATATTACTTGTTTATTCCGCGGAAAATTTACCAGTCACTTGCCATTGTCCGTCGGTGCCCTGAAGGGTCCTTTATAGCGTACAATACGCTGGTCCTTTCATCTCTGCGACGGTCTATACAAACACTGATGTGCATACATGTTTCGGCACAAAATGTCCACGACTGAAAGGAAGCCCATAAACATGTACTCTATCAGTTAAGTTCTGTTCAGAATTTTATCTCTGCGTCCGGAAAGGTCTGTACGCAGTCCATCACAGGGAGCGGAAATCTTAGAGTTATATACATATGAATGGCTCTGAGTAAGGGCATATTACTCGCGGAACTCAGGGATTTCCTGTCCTTGTGGCTCCACCTCTCGTAATTCTTTAACTCATTCGAGACGTGCCGCCTCCGGATACGAGGCTTAAGCCGCGTATCCGGAGGCGGCACGTCTCGAATGAGTTAAAATATCAACTGTTTTTTCCGCCAATACCCCGGCTAAAACCTTAATTTCTGCGTAACAACAAACTTGGGACATAACAACACACAAAATGTGAGTGCCCTGGCGTTTTGCCAAATATCCAAAGTAATTCATTTTCAATCGCTTGTGGTTACCATGGACTTAAATGTGGGTCGATTTTTGTACAGCACTTATTTCCTCCCGTGTTTTGAATTTCTGTTCTCATTGTTTGCCTCGGCTGGCTTTTTTTCAGCAAAATTCATCGATGTACATTGATTAGCTTTGCTTTGCGGCTGCTGTGTGTTACGTTTTGCTACTGAGCAGTATCCGCCTTGTGTTCGGCGCTTTGCACCCAGATGAAATATGGAGATGTGCTGGTCTGTGATTTTGGACTTTACGGCAAAAAGCCGTAAGGTTCAAAATCACAGACCTGCACACAAACACACGAGATTTATTTTCAGGATTCAGTTCATTACTGATCGCAACTATTTTCCCAATTTTGACGTAGAAAGGTTCTGGTAAATCAAAGTGTCGCAGTGGCAGTGCGCCTGAATTGAGCTGTGTTCAGGTCGTATTCCAATGGCAATAGCTGTCACAGTCCCTGCCCCCCCCCCCCCAAAAAAAAAAAAAAATAAATAAACAAATAAATAAATAAATAAAAATAATTTTAAAAAAATTAAAAAACGCCCTTTACGACCGTCCATTACCATTCAGGTGCCGAGGACTTTAAGCCCCGAACTAATCAGCCATTCATTACTTTGATGATTTTATCATATTAAGTCACCGAATAGTGAAAGTGAAAGTTGCAAAATTCATTCAAATTTAAATTGTACCTTACGGTTTGACAGATTAGCCTACTTGAGCAGAAGGCCATGAAATCTGTTTTAACTAGACACCAGACAGCAGACACATCGTCTGACTTCATCCGTACGGTCGATAAGTAGTGTGATCTAGGTTACCAACCTTCACACACCACGCTCGCCTCATGATGAGGCAATATTGTCAAACAGCTGTGATGTTATTAGACTGATAAACGTCTTTGAATTATCTGAAATATTAAAGTCTATCATATTACCTGACACCATCTGGACATGTGCTGCATCATCCGTGTATAGATGCTAACAGCTGTGCGTGAATGCCAGCTATCTTAACCCATTCAGTCCTGACGACCTACAGCAGGAGATGGGTCGACCATGATAATTCAAGGGTTGTGCCAGATTAGCTTGTCGCCTGTCGGCGCCAAACTAACCTGGCACTGCCCTTGAATTATCATGGTCGATCCATCTCCTGCAACTGGTGCATAGTCATTAGATGACGCCTCCAAAGTTGGGAAATACGGCCGTCGGGCTGAATGAGTTAATCCCTTCCCTGCTGAGAAAATGTGAACACAATACAACTGCAAGAGACATAGATCCTCATGAAGATCTGTGCCTCATGATGAGACCACTTTCTGGTCATGTTTTGTTTTTTGCTTTTTGTGCGGCTGGGGCTCTTGGCATTGAATAAACAAAGATTTCAGTAATACAATCTGCGTCCCTTGGCAGTGAAAGGGTTAATACGAGATGAATCATGTTGAACACTTGTGTTTCACGTGTTCTTGCATATCTGTATCCTTACATGCAGACATGCATTTTCATAGCAAGTCAGCTTGGCTGTTCTCTGCTGTTCATCATGTGAATCTAAAATATACAGCACACTCATACCGTAAATCAATCCTTACACTCACAGATAGGTGAGGCTAGCGCTGGCGGGGGCAGGGGATCTAAATGTTTGTCTGTCCAGCGCTGAGTGATTCCCCTTGGTTTGTGTTCAATCCTTACAGTTTAGTTTGCGGGAGTCTGCTCGGGGGTTTCCTTAGATAGGCCCACTCGGAGAGTACGCCACAAGTACACTTCTATTCAAATGAGTAGCATCTCATTTGAATAGAAATGTACTTGTGGCATACTCTCCGGGTGGGTCTAACTGGGTGGTACTCCTCAAACGGTATGTGAAGCCTTACTTTCACTATGTTTCTAGTCCAGATAAGTGATGGTCCAAACCGGCCGGATATTCGGAGAGCAGAGACATTAACTAGCGCCAAACTATGCTTGTAAAACAAACTGATCCTCGTGCTGTTGTAGGGCTTTTGAAGGTCTGTGGATATTGCTACCTCATTCTGCTCCACCGAAATCCGCAAATTTTGAAGTTGCCCCCTGAAGACTGTATTACACTTCTGGAAACAGATCGAGCGTGATAGTTCAAGGGTTGTGCCAGAATAGCTTGGCGCCTATGGGCGCCAAGCTATTCTGGCACAACCCTTGAACTATCACGCCCGATCCATGTCTTGCCGTGGCGTGTCAGAATTGAATGAATTAAGGCTGGAAGAGCTCAGATAGTGACAGGAAGCTATGATGCTTCCCCAATGATTGTTGCTTTATCAGACATCACAGTGGCATCTGTACATCGAGAGATCGATTAAATTGTCAAAAGGAAAACGGAAAATAGAGGCTGAAAACCCTTGAAGTTAGAAACATGAAACAGGACGACGTTTCGGATCAAAGATCCTTCTTCAGTGTGATATGGAAACAACTTGAATTAAGGATTTTGATCCCAAACGTCCTGTTTCCTGTTTCTGACTTAAAGGGTTTTCAACCTCTATTTTCTGTTTTCCTTTCACGTGAAACCCTTGCGGCAACAGTTTTACTATATTACGATTAAATTGTCATTTTGGGAAAAAGACATACTACTCTGTGTGTGTGTACGTGTGTGCGTGCGTGCGTGCGTGTGTGTGTGCGTGCGTGCGTGTGTGCGTGCGTGCGTGCGTGTGTGTGTGTGTATGTGTGTGTGTGTTTGTGTGTGTGTGTGTGCGGACGTGTGCGTGCATTGGTGCGTGCATATGTGTGCGCGCGTGTGCGTGTTGTGATCAGCCACGCTGTGCAAGCTGATACCTTGGTGTCAGTATCTCGCATGGAAATGCTTTCAAACGTTTTTGTCAGGCGATAGGGTTTACCTAACACGCCACAAACGCGCCGACAATCATCATACATTTTTAATCATATTACAAGGCCACATGATCACCCAACACTTCCAGCGATTGCTGTAGCTGCGCAGATTTTGCGTCGTTTTTAGCACGCAAACCATTTTTTCCCCACCGTCCCCTCCAAACCACCCCATGCTTGCAACATACATGCACCCAGTTCCAGGAAGTACATTGTCATTGGCTTCACTTTGTCTCTCTGTCTGACAGCATGCAATTTTCTTTTCTTTTATTCTTCTTTGTTTACCTCCCCCCCCCCCTCTCACCCCAACCCCGCTACACATACAAACATTTTTTCCCCACCGTTCCCTCCAAACCACCCCATGCTTGCCACATACACACACTTTCCTGATCTAAGAGGTACTACATTGACTTCACTGTGTTTGCCTCTCTGCCTGTCTGTTTTTCTGGGTTTTTCTCAGGATGTCTATGCAAGCAGTATCTCTGAAACCGCTGTACCAATTTGAGCTACATGAAATTATTTTATTTTTAGACAGTTCTGTTCCGAGCATCTTGTATAAGTTGTATTTTTGTCGAGTGCTGTTTTCAACACGGTCTATATTCTCCAGCGAATTTCATCAATTTGACAGGCGTCCTTTAATTTCACCTGATATAGGAGATTGACCGGGCAGTGATAGTTCAAAGGCAGTGCCAGATTTGCTTGGCGCCTATGGCGCAAAGCAAATCTGGCACTACCGGTCAATCTCCTGTATCACGTGAACGTAGAGGACATTGTCAAATTGATGACCTACATGGTTATTTCATGTCTTGTCCTAAATTCTTCTACATATCGACTACCGACTACAGTCGACTTCGCTTATAACGAAGCCGCATATAACAAAAGTCGGAGACAAGCAACAAGAACTAATAATAATAATAATAATAATAATAATAATAATAATAATAATAATAATAATAATAATAATAATAATAATAAAATAGATCTCTACTACACATTTGTATTGTAACTTACTTCGTTTATACTTTGTTTCGGATGTAACAACAAGAAAATGTGGGTCCTCTAGCACTTTCTTGTAACCGAAGTTTACTGTATTATGAGCGTTCTATGGCCTGCTAAAATGGTCTCAGAGCCGAGCAGGTTAAAAGTTAATATCGAGGAGTGTTATGTGAATGTTGACACTTTATGCCTTGTTCAAACAACGCCGCACGTGCGCTGACTGCAATAAATCTTGTTTCAACACATCATGTCGATCAAACACTTTTTTTTAAAGACATTTTTCCTGATTAACTCACATCATGAGCGTTTTTGTGGGAAAAAAATCGATATCTGAACACATGTTGCATAAATGCAATGGCAGAGATTTTTGTAGTTTAAAGGTTGACAGGATGTCTCATGTCGCGATCAAACTGGGGATAAAGTGTACACTACCATTATGTCATCCAAGTTGCGCAAAGGTGATCTGGCCGACGTGGGGCGCCAGCAACGCCAGATATCGGCCCGGTGACTTTTTTCCTCATTGGGATGCAGGGACGCATCTTGGCGGGGGATGAAGTGTGTGTGTGCGTGCGTGTGTGTGTGTGTGTGTGTGTGTGTGTGTGTGTGTGTGTGTGTGTGTGTGTGTGTGTGTGCGTGTGTGTGTGTGTGTGTGTGTGTGTGTGTGGAGGGGGAGGGGGTTCCGGAACAACCTTTCCCCCCCCCCCCTTGCCCCAAAAAAAAAAAAAAAAAAAAATAATAATAATAATAATAATAATAATAATAATAATAACAATAATAATAATAATATTAATAATAATAATAACTAAATAAATAAATAAATAAATAAATAATAAATAAATTTTAAAAAATATAAAAGTCCGTTTTCTTGGTGTCTGAAAACTCTCGTTGACCCTCTCCTCGCCTACTCTTTCTTGTAGATCTTGCAAATTGAATCGCCCATCAACCCCCTCCCCCCCCCCCCCCCCCGGCTCCTTCACCTCTCCCTCACCCGCCACGCACACGCCCGCGTAATTTCTTTTCCCAACCGAGTTTCGCAACGCACGTTCCACGCATAGTTCTGCCTGTCTTTTCCCAACCGAGTTCCGCAACGCAAGTTCCACGCATAGTTCTTCCTACTAGCGTTGCAGAAGTCTGTTGGAAAAAGAAATTTCGAATCCCCCCCTCCCCTCCTCACCCCTCCTCCCCCCCCCCCCCTTCCCCACCAGCTTTTTGATATTCCGGCCGGTGGTGAGAAGGCGTGAAAAGTCATCATCACACACGCTTGGCTTGGCGCGCCTACACCCCCTCGGCAAACAACTGTTCCGCCCCTGGGAGTTTTCGCTTTCATTACCTATATTATTCATTATGCCGAGTGTGATCATTTGAATGTAATCACAATATAATGTATTTGACATTGCTTGTAGAGATTCCCATTTAAAAAAAAAAAAAAACTAAACATAAATAAAACATTCTTTTTGTTACAATTTTGTCAACTCTCGTTCGAAAGGCCCTGGGTTCGAACCCATCTGGGATCAAAATTAATTTTGTTCAGACCCTATTCGGTGCCCCGTCTTAGAAATCGCCTTCACAGTGGACAAAAGGCGTTTAGCCCTGTATGTTTAACGTTTAACCCATTGAGTATCAGTTGACGCAGATTGTGTTTCTCTATTCTTTGTTATTTCAACAGCAAAATGTCCTAACTGTCCCAGGAACGTGGGTTCAAAGTGGTGTCAGCAAGAGGCATAGATCCTCATGAGCCCCCGCAACTGCGGGGGCTCATGGCGATCTGTACCTCTTGCAGTTGGCTGGTGTTTCTATTACCATTTAGCATGCGTGCTATTTATATGTTTATTTTATGTTTTGTTTGAATTAGGATCGCACGTTTTGTTTCAAATTAGAGGGAATGAAAATCTTTAACTTTGTGGAGAAGTGAACAATTTTGAGAACAATTTTAACAAATCAATACATTATTCTGACAAATTCTTTCTGTCTCTTCAAGACTTTGCTTTAGCTGTGAAGCATGCTTTTCTCACGAGTGCAGTAATTTCTTTAACGTCGTTATGTAAGAGATAACCGAATTACTGCATTCTCATGACTCGGTCATCTTCAAAAACAGCAACAACAACAAAAATCGAACTTTTGGCAACCTTGGTGCTGGTCTTTAATTCTGAACCTTACGGCGAAAGACCAAAGGGTCCAAAATCAAAGATTAACACACGATATCTTTCCTTCACTATTTTGTGTAAAGATTCCAGGAGCCGATAAACTGCGCAATGGTGAAGCTTGAACGTGTCGGACAAAGCGGAGAAAAAAATAAAACAAACAAACAATGAAAAAGCTTCCTAGCAAGCTGAAGTCCCTCAGGCCGTCATCGGCCGTGCGCGGGCGAACTGAGGTCGGTGGGGGCGGCCCGAAGGACGTTTCCTGCACTGGACGGCGATATTCTTCCCACGATTTTGCTCTAAATTGTCTTCCGCGCACCCTCATCGGAACACCCTGAAAACTACTCCCGCTTGAGGATGTGCAAAGCCAGTTTTTGCTGTCATGCGGCGGGGATTCTCATGAGCCCCTGCGGACGCAGGGGCTCATGAGAATTCACGCCTCTTGCGGATGGCAGGATCGGTTTTTTGGGGGTTGCAAGCCCACTCTGTCAATATTCTGAAATTCTCTTGGGTATTTGTTGAGTGTGCATGTGTTTATCATGTGAAGGCGGAGACTGCATGCATTTCTAAAACAGACATTAGACGGATAAATCTGACGGATAGATTTGTTGGGTCTTTAACCCCTCCCCTGCCGCTGTACGTACATTTTGTTTCAGAAATTTGTTTATCAGTCAACGACCAAAAGCCGTAACCTTTCAATGAACATGGATACAAATTGGTTTCAGCAAGAGGCATAGATCCTCCTGAGCCCCCGCGGTCGCGGGGGGCTCATGAGGATCTATGTCTCTTGGGGCTGGATTTTGTTCGATTTTTCTCGGCAGTCAAGGGGTTAATTGACTTTGGAGGTTTGCCATGTGAAGGCAAAAGATTGCAAAAATCCATTTTTGTGGAAAGCGCGATTTTCAATATAATTTCAGGAAACGTTTGCTTTTCCACACACAAAAAAAAAAAAATGGTCTTAGGGATCACAGAACGGATTTTTGTGAAAAGCGCAATTTCCATTCCAATGCAATTAAAGTATCGTGCGATTTTCATTTTAATGCAATGACTGCCTTGTTTTTGCATAAAGGGACGTAATGTATTGTAGCTTCACAGGCAGAGAATTATCATTTTGTATGTCGTTATACACATATGCCCAGCGACATCTTCCTTTTTCAATAATCCAGGCGCCAGTTTAACCCTTATCATTCGGAATACACCAGTGTGTGAAATACGTTTGACTAAAATAGTTCAAGGGTAGTGTCAGAATAGCTTGGCGCCTCTAGAAGCTATTCTGGCACCACCCTTGAACTAAAGCCATTGGTCTATATCCTTACCTTTAACTCATTCTACCCCAACACCGAAATCCTTAAATTTTGCCCCTGTCCTCTGAAGACTGCATTGCAGTGCAGGACACAGATCGACCATGATAGTTCAAGGGTGATACCAGAATAGCTTGGCGCCCATAGGCGCCAAGCTATTCTGGCATCACCCTTGAACTATCATGGTCGATCCTTATCTTTATGTGGTGTGTCTGGGGTAGAATGAGTTAAGTACTATAAATGAATGTAGCTTGCATATGGCAGTGTACAAATTTGAAGCTTTTAGCATCAGTATGATATGGGTTAAACTAGCTGAACTCTCACGGGTGATTCGTCTCCCAAAGCCTGTACAAGGTATTCACCAACGCCGGCGTCTCAAAGTTGCAAAAATCAATGTTAGGTGTGACTCATTTTCATGCTCATCATTGAGATGCCGTGTCTATTGTCGGTGTAACGCGCAAAAATAACGTGTACGCGAAAATTACCCAGGGAAGATTTTGCGTATGCGAATTAGACTGTCATCGCCACGTGAAACCTACCTGCTTCACACCAAATTTGTCGCGTGAAAATATCCAGGGTCGATTTCGCATGGCGGGTAATTCTCATCGGCAGATGTCTCAACAAGCTTTCTTTATGACTACGTTCAGAATTAACTCTACAGAGGGGGGTTGTGATACATATGAACACGTTGTAATAGAGTAAACTTCGGATATAACAAGTCGCCTGTTATTATATCCGAAGTTTGTTATAAGCGAAGTTATTTGTAGAGATAAAGTGTGGCCGAGACTTTGGACAAGTGTCGCTGTGTCCAACTTTTGTTATATCCGATGTTGATCTCATAATAAGCGAAGATGGGTTCCTGGAAGGGAAGAGCGACAACCTTCCATGGTACACACGCCACATGGCTGCCCCTGACTGAGTGAAAATCGAACTAACAGCCAACTACCAATCCCCATTATCGCGGACAGTAATCACCCTCCCAGCCATCTCCTCGAGTAACACAGGCTTTTTTCTCCTCCATGGGCCAGCTGCCCCAACTATGGCAGCTCGGCGGCAGTTCCTGATTAGCTTGGTTGGTGTCTCGGCACAACTTGAACTTGGACTAACCTGGTGGTCTCGTTTCCTATAACGACCTGCACTTAGTTTATAAGCAGGCGGTTCGTAAGTGTGCGCCGGCGCCACGTGCACAGAATTGAATTAACACCTTCGCTGCCGGACCAAAAAGAGTAGCACACAAATGCAAGAGGCAATAGATCCTCATGAGCCCCCGCAATTGCGGGGGCTCATGAGGATCTATGCCTCTTGCTGACACCGCTTTGTAACCACGTTCCTTGGACAACGGACGTTCTTTGCCGTCGATTTGAACAATGATTTCGGGGACATCATCTGCGTCCAGTGGCAGAGAAGAGGTTAATGCATTCACCCTTAAAGGGTCAGGTCCCGAAGGCCGTGTACCTTCGGTTTAACCGCAGAGCAAACGGTCCTATGCTTTTGTGCTCGGTGGCTAGGATTGAAATGACTCATTGTTCTGTCTGTCTAAATGCTGTTCGCCTCCCCCTTGCACATACAGTGATCGGGGATGGCTAATCGGCACTGCGCACGCGTTTCATATAGGTTGGCCGACTGTTTGAGACACCACAACGGAAGATCGACCATGACGGTTCAGGAACAGTGCCAGATTAAAGCTATTTCTTGCTTCGACAAATAATAATAATAACAAAGAACATTTATATCGCGCTAAATCCCCAGGAGCAGTGGGTACTAAGCGCGTTACTAAAAAAAAAATGTATGTATGCAGAATCTCACTACCTTTAATCTTTAATCTATTTAATCTACACACGCACATACAACTGAAACACACATAAGAAAACCATTCCAAGTTAAGGCATTTTGATGATGTTGGGCGCCACCGCGATGTTGCTACACGGCCAACAAGTGCCTATAATTATATGCCTAATAGATGCTAGTGGATTGAGCAGTCAATGCTTGTTGGATGAGGAATTTTTCGTGTAAGGTCGGGAAAAGCGGGTTTACCTCCAAGATCTCCATGTAATGGAACTCTACTGACTTAATTGTTCCTAAAGGTGCTGACCTCCAATAACGGGACTTGTTCTTGTGTCAGGCAAACAGCTTACTGGCTTTCTGCGTGTCTCTAGAGCATAATTCTGCTGTCTCCAAGAAATGGAATGGCTTTCCCTGATGTCCAAATAAACAATAGCTCGTCGGGCCGATGTCGGCTGTAGCTGGCCCGCGCACGCCTGGTGCCGGCGAGCCAGCAACAGCAGACGTCGACCGGAAGACCGTTTAGTGCTAACTGGACAAAGCGGAGGGTCACACTGAACTCATTTGATGTCTTTTGCTGTTTTGTTTGGCCTGTGCCTTGTTTCCTGTGCGTTATTCCAACGGTTATATGCGCTTGTTCGTAATGACGCGCAATTATTTGTTAACAAAACACTACCGGCATCGTCACCATTTCAACCCGTTAGTGATTTCCTCAAACCGATTAGCGATGAGTTTGATTTAACAGGATTCAATCCAATCCGGCATGAAGCGTAGGAATCTATGCAGTTCTGAGTCCGGATCGTTACCATGGTTGCATCACTTGTGCTCATAACACCCCGGGGTCCAGCTACATGGGGGAACCGAATTCTCAACCAGTTTCTACCATCTGCAAGAGGCATAGATTCTCATGGGCCCCTTGCATTGGCAGGGGCTCATGAGAATCTAGGCCTCCTGCAGCTTGAACCACCCCTCACATTTCTGTGCGTCAAATGTAGAATGCCAATGGAGTTTCAGCTTTAGTGCCTGCAATCATACCAAATCGACCGCCACATAAAACGACCCGCAAATTATAGTGTTGACGTCCGATTACTCAAGCCTAGTGCAGCCGGCTAGCCGTGAATGTTGACTCAGGAGGTGTTACGATAAGGCGAGAAATTGATTATCGACTGTACGGGATAATGGACAGAAGTTACAGACACTGACTGCAATAAAACTACACATGTATACATACACGATGGACGAGTTTCTAGACCATAATATACACGTAGGGCTTTCTGAGACGCATCACATTTTGTGTGATTCTAGTTCATCTTTTCTTCCCTTTTAACCCCTCGGCTGCTACTGACCATACCACTTGGAGGAAGAGAAGCGGTATCGTAGAGTAGCAGTCAAGGGGACAAGGGGTCTTTTTTCCCGCCGAGTCGTACCGTCAGTAGCTGTTAACACACTCTGCCCCAGAACCGAAATCCCCAAATGTTGAAGTTGCCCTCTGAAGGACTGTAGTACAATTCTAGAGACAGATCGAACATGATAGTTCAAGGGTGGTGCCAGAATAGCTTGGCGCCTACGGGCGCCAAGCTATTCTGGCTCCACCCTTGAACTATCAAGCTCGATCCATGTCTTGCTGTGGTGTGTCGGGGCTGAATGAGGTACAACGTGTCGCACACATAAAGATATGTTCATTCTTGCTCGTTTTCGACGGAAGAGAGGGGAAGGAGGTGGTGACGTGGACTGGAGGGGGCGTGGGGGAGGGGGAGAGGGCGGGGGTGGGTGGGAGGGGTTGGGCAATGGCTGTTGGGGTGGGGGGGGGGGTGGGGGGGGGGGTTCTGATACATATAAAATGGCACACCGCACTGCATACTGTAATCAGCGTTCTTTCAGCCTTGCATAGCGAAATACGGCAACTGACCGGCACGATTCTAAACTCTTCTAATAGTAGTACACTTATTTAGGAAACTCGACGATGGGTAAAGAAACGGTTAGTTACCCTGTATCCTCCTATCAGGCTCCCAATCGCCAGCGCACATAAAAATATGCAGATAAAAAAAACAACAACAAGATGGTCATATACATCCCTTAACCCGTTTAACCCCACGGGCAAATTTTACAGATTTTGGAGGCGTCACTTAACGACTCCTCGCGCTGGGACCATACGGCGTTGAGGCGCGTCCCCTGGGTGGTGGATAAGGGGTCCCTCGTGAGAGGGGTGCACCGAATGAAATAAGGTGCCGTGAACCAACATGGTCTAAGGGAAGGTGACCCCGACAGAAAACCCCTGGTCCTCCTAGTAAGGGGGTTGGGCGTGGGGGTAGCTTCCCCACCCTGCAAAAAAGGAAATGGCTACAAAAACGCCGACGAAAAGACTAACAGTAATTCCTTTCCTGGAGGAGGAAGGTTCTTCTACTAGAAGACTTATGACGTCCTGTGGTGAAAGCCGGAAGTCTTCGGAAGCCACAGGACCGAGCCGCCTCTCTCTATCCAGGGATACAACCATGGGCACATGGAACGTCAAGACCATGTACCAGAGCGGCAAGGCCGCCCAGATAGCAGCGGAAATGCAAAAGTACAACCTTTCCCTGCTAGGCATCAGTGAAGCCAGATGGACGCAGTCTGGCCAGAAAAGGCTGTTAAGTGGGGAGATGATTCTGTATTCAGGTCATGAAGAGGAGAATGCCCCCCATACAGAAGGAGTAGCACTCATGCTGTCACCAGTGGCACAGAGAGCGCTGATGGGCTGGGAACCTCTTGGGCCAAGAATTATAACAGCAGCCTTTAGAACCAAGAAAAAGCTCAAGCTGAACGTCATCCAGTGTTATGCGCCCACCAATGACAGTGACGAGGAACAGAAACAAGAGTTCTATGACCAACTCCAGAGTGCCGTGGACAAATGTGCGGAGCGAGACATCACCATCGTCATGGGCGATTTTAATGCCAAAATAGGGGAGGACAACACCGGATACGAAGAGGTGATGGGGAGACAGGGACTAGGCTCGGAGATGAGTGAGAACATTGTAGACTTTTGTGCTCTAAACCAACTTGTCATTGGAGGCAGCATCTTCCCACACAGAAGAATACACAAAGCAACTTGGGTCTCACCTGACCATACAACAGAGAACCAAATAGACCATATCTGCATTAGCAAGAAATTTAGAAGATCCCTTCAAGATGTTCGAGTGAGGAGGGGAGCAGATGTCGCCTCAGACCACCATCTGCTTACCTTAAGAATGAAGCTCAAGCTAAAGAAAAGCCGCACAGAGACAACAAGAAGACAGCGCTATAATGTAGGCCTCCTGAGAGAAACTGGAGTTAGAGAAGAGTTCAAACTGGTGCTGTCCAACCGGTTTCAAGCGCTACAGGAGCTAGTAAATGAAGAGGAGGCGGTCACCACAGAGCAGCAGTGGAAGGCAGTTAGAGAGGCGCTGAACTCAACCTGCAAAGACACTGTAGGGTTCAGGAAACACCACCACAAGGACTGGCTGTCGGCACAGACCTTGAAGAAGATAGAAGCGAGGAAGCAGAAGAAAGCAGCGGTCAACAACAGTCGCACGAGAGCAGCCAAAGTAAGGGCACAGGGGGAATACTCGGAAGCCAACCGCGAGGTGAAGAGGAGTATCAGGGCAGATAAGAGGGCCTACACAGACAGATTGGCAGCAGAGGCAGAAAAGGCAGCAGGCAGCGGCAACATGAAACAGCTCTACGACATTACCAGAAGATTGTCGGGTAAGTATGGCCATACAGAAAGACCAGTAAAAGACAAAGAAGGCAAGCCTATTGCAGACAGAGCAGACCAACTCGACAGATGGGCCGAGTATTTTGAAGAGTTACTGAACAGACCTAGCCCCCCCCCCCCCCCCCCCCCCCCGACATCCAGCCGGCAGAGACCGACCTACCCATCAGCTGTGACAGACCCAGCCGGGAAGAGATCAGAAATGCAGTGGCATTTTTGAAGAATGGCAAAGCAGCAGGGCCAGATGGCATCCCAGCGGAGTCTCTGAAAGCAGACCTAGAGACAACAGTTGAGATGCTGTACCCACTGTTTGGAAAGATCTGGGAAGAGGAGGTGATGCCAGCTGACTGGAAGGAGGGGTACCTAATCAAGCTTCCCAAGAAAGGCGACCTCAGCAAGTGTTCCAACTACAGGGGAATCACCTTGCTGTCAGTACCAGGAAAGGTCTTCAACAGGATCATCCTAGAGAGAATGAAGAGCTCCGTTGACCCCCAGCTGAGAGACCAGCAAGCAGGATTCAGGAAGAACCGATCATGTACAGACCAGATCGCCACTCTCCGCATCATCGTGGAACAGTCTCTGGAGTGGAGCTCCCCGCTGTACGTCAACTTTGTGGATTATGAGAAAGCATTTGACAGCGTGGACCGAGAGACTCTGTGGAAACTCCTACGACACTACGGTGTACCCACAAAGCTCGTCCGCCTGATCAAGAGCAGCTATGATGGCATGACATGTCGCGTGATCCACGAAGGGCAGTTCACCAGAGAGCTCCAGGTCAGAACTGGTGTCAGGCAGGGGTGTCTGCTGTCTCCGTTCCTCTTCCTACTGGCCATAGACTGGGTCATGAAGATGACCACAGAGCACAGACGAAGTGGAATACAGTGGACACTGTGGACACAGCTTGACGACCTCGATTTTGCAGACGACTTGGCATTACTGTCCCACACTCATCAACAAATGCAGGACAAGACCACGAGGCTTGCTGACATCTCGTCCCAAGTGGGCCTCACCATTCACAAACAGAAAACAAAGACAATGAGGCTGAACGCAACCAGGGAAGAACCAGTCTTGCTTGCTGGCACCCCGTTGGAGGAGGTGGAGTCCTTCACCTATCTCGGGAGCATCATAGACAAAAAAGGCGGCACTGATGCAGATGTCAGAGCACGAATCGGTAAAGCCAGAGCAGCCTTTCTCCAGTTGAAAAAAGTGTGGAGTTCCAGAGAGCTGTCACAACACACCAAAGTCCGGATTTTCAACTCCAATGTAAAAGCAGTTCTCCTATATGGAGCAGAGACATGGAGATTGACAAAAACCACAGTCAACAGAGTACAGACCTTCATGAACAGTTGCCTTAGAAGAATTTTGAAAATCCACTGGCCAGAGAAGATCAGCAACGTCAGACTCTGGGAGAGAACAGAGCAGATAACAGCAGAGAATGAAATTGGGCGAAGAAGATGGGGATGGATCGGTCACAGTCTGAGAAAGCCAGCTTCCAGTATCACTAGGCAGGCATTGTCATGGAACCCCCAGGGAAAGAGGAAAAGAGGTAGGCCGAGAAACTCCTGGCGTCGAGACCTCCAAGCAGACATCAAGAGACTGGGAACCACCTGGAGTAGAATCGAAGGAGAAGCACAGGACAGGAGTTGCTGGAGGTCTCTCGTCGACGGCCTATACCCGGGTAGGGGTGACAGGCGTAAGTAAGTAAGTACTTAACGACTGTGCCAGCTGCAGGAGATGGATCGACCATGATAATTCAAGGGTAGTGCCAGAGTAGCTTGGCGCCATCAGGCGCCAAGCTAATCTGGCACTACCCTTGAATAATCATGGTCCATCCATCTCCTGCTGTAGGGCGTTGTGGCTAAATGGGTTAACCGTTTGTCTGACCAGCGCTGAATAATCTAGTGATATGTGTACTATTTCTACCAGCGCTAGCCTCAAATAATTATTTGGTTTGTGAACCGTCTACCAATAAAGATGCCGGTGCTAAAGTAACGCGAGAACGTCGCAATCTCACGCGACTTTCAGCCCAGATACACTGTGACAACAGACTCGGCGAGTTGCATAGGAATGGTTCACTTTGAATCAGCCTCAGAGCATTGACCTTTTTTTCCCTGCGATTTTACCGAAGCACTGCCCCTTGCCGGATAATGGTAATCCTAGTTCCAGACGACGACCTGAAGCTTCCATCAGCAAGAGGCATAGATTCTCGCGAACTCTTGCATCGGCAGGGGTTCATGAGAATCTAAGCCTCTTGCTGACCGAGAGCAGCCCCATACCTTCCTCAGATCGACGGTTTAATATTGGACATTGTTAATCCTCTTCCAGACAAAACTACTGACGTTTCCTGACAGCCTGTCGGAGGTAGCCGTCAGCGCTCTTCGATGCTTAGACTCAGACCTCAAAGTCCACCCTACCCTGAGGATCAGTAGTGGTTTACATTGGACCAGATGGATGATTCTCATTAGCCCCTGCAACCTGCTGGGGTCCAAGAGCATCTGCGTCTTTTTACAGATAGAACGGACTGGCTCCCCGCACTGTTTATATTCCACTCTATTGTATTTCCCACCGGTGCGTCCTGTCTGCTGACGGCCAGTCCTGGGAGCAAAAAATCTTCCGGCCGACGTGGGCAACACTTTGTGCAAAGAACCGTGGGCTGACGTTGATACGAGGACCTTTCGCTTACAGTGGTGGCCTTTGTTTGAAAACGAGATGACCATTCTGTCTGTTCAACTTGAAAGCTTGTCCGAGCGGACAGAATTGCCTTACCCCACTAGCAAAGCGTCTTCGGGCCCACGACGGCATCAGTGGGCCCGCTGCGCAGCTGTGCGCGGGCCCACTGAGGCCGTCGTGAGCCCGAGGACATTTGTTTACTGGGAAGGGAGAAAAAAGACCGTAAGTCCATTTTTTTGTGAAAAGCGAGATTGTGATTGTAATACATGTCCAATGATAATCTCGATTTTCACCAAAAAAAAATGGATTGACTCTAGGAAAACAAAAAACAGCAAATTAAGTCCATTTTTTGAAGACAGAGATTTTCGATGGAACTGTCTTCTCAAGGGCAGAGTGATGCTGTGTTCTCACGAATCCCGAGTAAAACGTGAATAATGTACTAGCAGCCATACTCGCTAGATCATTGACTCTGAAGTAAACCGTCTGTGAACAGTAAGGATTATTTTTTTATGTTCGTTTTATTCTCGTTGCTGCTGAAACGGCAAGCACTCACACTGACAAAGTCCACCTTTTGAGTTTACTAGAGTAGTGAATCAGCTGATAATACATTACTATCGGTGCGGTAAGTACGGATTGATCGTGATAGTTCAAAGACAGTGCCTTATCCGTTTGGTGACTTTCCAGGAACCAAGTTGATTAGGCCTAACCCTTAATGTCAACTCGTAAAGCCTTCTTCAGTTTGAATTTAATGTTTGGGTCTTTTTTTTTGTTGTTGTTGTTGTGTTTGTTTGTTTTTTTGTTTGTTTGTTTTTGTTTGTTTTTTTCGTTTTTCGTTTCGTGGGTTCTCGTTTTTTTATTATGTTCAGTTGTATTTTTCTTTCAGGTAGCTAAACGTCTACCCTGTAAAGACAGTAAGTCCATATTATTTTATCCATATTGTTCATTGTATTATAATTGAAAATCACGCTTTTCACACAAAAACTGGTCTTACGTTCTTCTGCCTTCACAAAATACCATAAAAATCTGAAGAAAAAAAACCCCACTTAGAATTGACAATTACAACGCAGTTTAATACATCTCAAGACAAGACGAGAATACAACGCACTACTTATCTTTCTTTTGCGAGATGTATAACTGAAAGAGTGACGTGACAAAAATCTAAATCCCCCAAAATGTTTACACCCCTGCACTTACTAAACTGTATTCCGTTCATTGTTGGGATTTTGTTTTGTCCTTTTTTGCGGTTTTGTACGCTTGGCTGTCCCCTTTTTATATGAACTTAACTCATTCGAGACGTGCCGCCTCCGGATATGGGGCATAAGCCGCGTATACGGAGGCTGCATGTCTCGAATGAGTTAATGAAAATCTTGCTTTCAAAATATGCCGACTTTCTGCCTTTTGCTTTGAAAGGGTATAGGTTTCTCAGAAATTCCCAGTAAGGTACGGTCCTCGGGGTGACGTCGGCCGCGGTAGGTCCGCGCACAGCTGTGCGCGGGTCCCACTGTGACCGACGTCGCCCCGAGGGCCTTTTGCTCACTGGATTGTAAGCTTGATGTGCAGCATTGACCCAGTGTTTCGCAATTGAGTAACCAGCCGTAAGCTGCCTGTGTCCACACACAAGCTAATAGAGTTTACAGTATAAGTTTCAATGGGCAGTGGGCAGATGTTCACATCTGCACGGGACATAGACGACCCCGCCCTCCACGAGTCGCCTGCTGCCTTGCAGGCCTGGCCGCTTGGCTGCGGAAAGGCTAAGGGAGGAAACCCCTGACATCAAAGCCCCCGTGTCTCCGGGGAAGGCTTTTGAGCCAGAGACTAGGACAAGGACAGTCTGATATAAAACCTACGACCCGAGGACCTCGATGCCATCGTCCCAGCTTGCTAGGCCATGGCAGATGAACCAAGGGTTTAAAGGGTGGGGCCAGTACTGCGCACACTGCACTCCACCAAAAAGCTCCACCGCGCAGGCTTTAGGAAACGTCCACGGACCATGACACTGACCATTCCAAGTCCTGTAGCGACGGGCGAGGGGCGAAACGGCAGGTGAAAGATGTCACTGGAAGCCGCAGTCTCAAACCTGCATGCAGGCGGTTCAGGATATTGGTCGCCTGATGTTGACCTGGGGATGACAACATCACTCGGCACACCCTGAACGACCAAGCAGCCTTCTCTAGGGACAGCACTGCTTGCTCCACACGGAGAGGGGCCTAGAAAAGGTGGCCTAACCAAAGCTCGTCCCCTCGCAACCCCAGTTGGCTAGCCGCGGTCAACGGGCATCTTCTCCTGCGGTCAAAAAGCAAGAAAGAATAACGGATCCACTCTCATGACGACCACGACCGGACTCAACGTAGCAGCTGGAACGTCCGAACCATGCTCGACAAAGCAGACAGCGGACGCCCTGAACGTCGCTCCGCCCTCATTGCCCATGAATTGCGGAGGTTAAACATCGACATCGCCGCGCTCAGCGAAGTACGCCTTCCGGACGAAGGCAGCCTCCAAGAACTTGGTGCTGGGTACACCCTCTACTGGTCAGGCAGGCCTGCATCAGAAAGACGGCTTTCAGGCGTGGGTTTCATGGTCAAGACATCCATTGCGACTAAGCTGGAAAACCTACCAACGGGCCACTCAGACCGCATCATGTCCATGCGCCTCCCACTGAGACACCAGCAGCACGTCACCCTTCTCAGTGTGTACTCCCCAACCCTCCTGGCAGAGCCTGCTGAAAAGGACAAGTTTTACACTGACCTGCGCAGCCTCCTACAGAGTACCCCTGCAGACGACAAAGTCATCATCCTTGGCGACTTCAACGCCAGAGTGGGCCAGGACTCTGAAGCCTGGAAAGGAGTCCTTGGCAAGCATGGCGTGGGGAACTGCAATGACAATGGCCGCCTACTATTGGAGTTCTGTGCGGAGCAGCAACTGGTCATCACCAACACTACTTTTCAGCAAAAGGACAGTCGAAAGACCACCTGGATACATCCTCGCTCCAAGCACTGGCACCTTATCGACTATGTCCTAGTGCGTCAGAGGGACCGCAGTGACGTCCTCCTCACCAGAGTGATGCCCAGCGCAGAGTGCCACACTGACCACCGCCTTGTCCGCTGCAAACTCAGGCTCCACTTCAAGCCAAAACCCAAGAAATGGGGGCCCCCCAAGAAAAAGCTTGATGTTGCCAGCCTTCAGCGTGACGATGTGAAAGCTGCCTTTCAGACAGATTTACAGCGCAGGCTCAAAGACACAGCGGACCCAGTAGACTCCTCCCCTGAAACACTTTGGGAACAACTGAAAACTGCTATTGCAAAATCCTCTGCAGAAGTCTTGGGTTTCGCCAGAAAGAAGAACAAAGACTGGTTTGACGAAAACGATGTAGAGATCCAGGAACACCTAGCAAAAAAAAAGAGCCGCCCATCAGGCCCACCTAGCCCAGCCTTCCTGCCCTGTGAAGAAGTCTGCCTTCCGCCTCGTCTGCAGCAGTCTCCAGCACAAGCTCAGAGATCTCCAGAATGAGTGGTGGACCAGACTTGCACAGAGGACCCAGCTTTGTGCTGACAATGGTGACTACAGGGGCTTCTACGAAGCACTGAAAGCAGTGTATGGCCCCAGGCACCTGGTACAAAGTCCCCTGCGAAGCGCGAATGGCCAGGCACTCCTCACAGATAATACCTCCATCTTGAACCGCTGGTCGGAATACTTTCAGAGCCTCTTCAGCGCTGAGCGCACTGTTCAAGAAGCAGTCGTCCTACAAATCCCACACCTCCCAGTAAAGGTTGAATTGGACGAACCGCCCACCGCTGAAGAGACCCTCACAGCCATCCACCAGCTCAAGAGTGGCAAAGCAGCAGGCATTGATGGAATACCGCCAGAGATCTGGAAACATGGAGGCACAGCACTGCACAACAAGCTCCATGACCTCTTTCTCTGCTGCTGGGAGGAAGGAACACTACCAAAAGATCTCCGTGACGCAGTCGTTATCACCCTGTACAAGAACAAAGGTGAGAAGTCTGACTGTTCCAACTATCGGGGAATTACCCTGCTGTCCATTGCTGGGAAAATCCTTGCAAGGCTGCTCCTGAATCGGCTGGTACCTGCCATCGCTGAAGACCAACTCCCAGAGGGCCAGTGTGGCTTCAGAGCAAACAGGAGCACCACCGATATGGTCTTTGTGCTGAGACAGCTACAGGAGAAGTGCCGCGAGCAGAACAAAGGGCTGTACGTAACATTTGTCGACCTAACAAAAGCGTTCGACACTGTGAGCAGGCAAGGCATGTGGCAGATCCTGGAGCGACTTGGCTGTCCCCCAAAGTTCCTCAACATGATTGTCCAGCTACACGAGGACCAGCAAGGCCAGGTCAGACTCAACAATGACCTCTCAGAACCATTCCCTATTCTCAACGGCGTAAAGCAGGGCTGCGTGCTGGCACCGACCCTCTTCACCATCTTTTTTAGCATGATGTTGAAGCAGGCCACAGTGGACCTCGATGATGACGATGCAGTGTACATCAGGTATCGTCTCGATGGCAGCCTGTTCAACCTCAGACGACTGCAGGCCCACACGAAAACCCTAGACCAACTGATTCGTGAGCTGCTTTTTGCTGATGATGCTGCCCTCGTTGCACACACAGAGAGAGCCCTGCAGCGCATCACGTCTTGCTTCGCAGATGCTGCCCAGCTCTTTGGACTCGAGGTCAGTCTGAAAAAGACAGAGGTCCTCCATCAGCCGGCACCCAAGACAGTGTATCGCCCTCCTCACATCACCATTGGCGAGTCTGAACTAAAGTCAGTGCACCAGTTTACTTATCTTGGCTGCATTATCACGTCGGACGCCAAGCTGGACAAGGAGCTTGACAGCAGGCTGGCAAAAGCGAACAGTGCTTTCGGGCGACTTTTCAAGCGGGTGTGGCACAATCAACAGCTGAAAACAGGCACCAAGATCAGCGTGTACAGAGCTGTGGTCCTCACCACCCTGCTGTATGGTTCCGAGTCCTGGGCCCTCTACCGCAGCCAACTACGACTCCTCGAACGCTTCCACCAGCGCTGCCTGCGTACCATCCTGGGCATTCACTGGAGTGACTATGTCACCAACGTCGAGGTCCTTGAACAGGCTGAAACTGTGAGCATCGAGGCTTTGCTGCTGCGGACACAGCTCCGCTGGGCGGGGCATGTCTCCAGGATGGAGGATCATCGCCTACCAAAGATCACCCTGTTCGGCGAGCTTGCTACTGGACACCGTGACAGAGGGGCACCAAAGAAGAGATACAAAGACTGTCTCAAGAAGTCACTTAGTGCCTGCCAAATCGACCACCACCAGTGGTCTTCGCTTGCTGCGGACCGTGACACCTGGCGCTCCACCATTTACAAGGCAGCTGTCTCCTTTGAGGACTCTCGCAGAGCTAGCCTTAAGGACAAGCGGCTCAGGAGAAAAAACAGAGATGCCGCAGCTCAGAACCCTGGCCAGACCTTCCCCTGCAGCCACTGCGGTCGAACCTGCCTGTCTCGGATTGGCCTCCGCAGCCACGAACAAGCCTGCAGACGTCGTGGGCAACTCCTATAAAATCTTCGTTCGCGAAGTCAAGCCAAGAGAGATAAGTTTCAACGCAGCCTTTTCTTGCGAGAGACATAAATTTCCAAACTTTATTTTCACACTAAAGTAGGGATTATCGATCTTGTACAACCGGATACAGCCCCCCCCCCTCTCTCTCTCTCTCTCTCTCTCTCTCTCTCTCTCTCTCTCTCTCTCTCTCTCTCTCTCTCTCTCTCTCTCTCTCTCTCTCTCTCTCTCTCTCACTCTCTCTCTCTCTCCCTCTCTCAATCGCGCAGTTAAACTGATCCTCCCAATCCCCTCTCTAACTTTGGAGGAAAAGCTTCAGGCAACAGGGCTTCTTCCTTTACATCAACACCTTACGTTTAATAAGTGCGTACTTATGCACAAAGCACTGAACGGGAAAGCCCCCCTCTACCTGGCTAAGCTTTTCACTGAGAGCGAAAGGGTCTACAGCACTTTGAGGAACAGTCTCGACATTGAACGTCCCCAAATTGACTTGTTTAAATCCAGCCTTTCGTACGCGGGTGCCTATTTATGGAACTCACTTCCTCCACATATACAGCAAACGAGACATCTTCCATTGTTTAGGACGGAAGCTTTTTAATACATCTCTGAGCAAACTTGAAAGAAACGTAGATAATATGCCCAAAAGAGTCATGTCAATGATTTCCTGTGGTCCTCCGTTTTGCACTTGTTAGCTTTTACATAATATCTCTCTTTAACGAGGTGTTTTGCCTGCTCACTTAATTCCTACACATGAGTAGCTGTATCATAAGTGTGCAGTCGCTTTCTATAAACACACTTTACATCCCCCCCCCCCCCCCCCCCCCGCCCAAGACCCTGTCATTTTGCTGTGTGTGTGTGTGTAATCTTTAGCGACTTTGGAACTTGTATCGGAATGTAACACAAGTGACCTGTGGGTGTAGCCGCTTGTTTCGTGCTGTTAATATATTGTTTTAATGTTGCTTTTAATGTTGTAGTTTAGCAAGGACAAACATGAAAAGAGGCATGTGCGCCTATTGTTTCAATCCTTGAGAAATAAAGTATCATTCATTCATTCATTCATTCATTATCTCTCTCTCTCTCTCTCTCTCTCTCTCTCTCTCTCTCTCTCTCTCTCTCTCTCTCTCTCTCTCTCTCTCTCTCTCTCTCTCTCTCTCTCTCTCTCTCTCTCTCTCTCTCTCTCTCTCTCCACAACTGAAAGCTAAACCGATAGAACAAGTCACAGAGCGTAAATTCTTGGGAATACACGTTGACGAACAACTTTGTTGGGAGACACATATAAATACAGTTTGTAAAACCATTGCTAAAAACACTTTCCTGTTGTCCCAGCTTAGACAAGTAACGGATACCTATAATACTCGTAAACAGGTTTTTTTTCATGCCCATATCAAGTCTCACGTTGATTATGTCTCCACAGTGTGGGACGGTTGTAGTGATGTTCACATGAACAGGTTAAACTCTGCTGTCAAAATGATAGATACGCGGCCCATTCCTACCACAGGCAAATTTAGACATCTAAACATTCTCGGCCTGCGTCAACAACTTAATTTCAACAAATGCATCCTCATGCACAAGATATTAAATAATATGAGACCGCAGTATCTAACCACCAAATTTATGCCACAGCAAGAACGCGAACGGACCTCAAGGAACAATACTTTACCCCTACCTCTGCCTAGAATTGACCTCTTTAAAACTAGTTTATCATTTTCAGGACCGTTTGTATGGAATACTATTCCT
>BTPG01000008.1:135286206-135324978 GCA_036245525.1 Semisulcospira habei
CGTATCTCCCAAATTTTGGAGGCGTCATCTAACGACTATGCACCAGTTGCAGTAGATGGATCGACCATGATAATTCAAGGGTAGTGCCAGATTAGCTTGGCGCCGACAGGCGCCAAGCTAATCTGGCACTACCCTTGAATTATTATGTTCGATCTATCTTCTGCTGTAGTGCGTCGGGGCTGAATGAGTTAAAGTAATTAGTGACGTAAAAACAGTTTTATAGAAATATTTCTGTCACATCAAGTTCAGCTGACGCTACCCTACTTTACTGTCGGTCCGCTAACCCCATTTTTGTAATTGCATCTTGCGAATAAGCGCATCATCTGTGGCCTTTCAAGAAAGGCATCCTTTGAAATATTCAGGTGAGCTTTGTCTCCTACTGCTTTTATGACGGGAGCTGGGTAGCTCAGTTGTTTGAGCGTTCGATTCTAGACCGAAAGGTCGTGAGTTCGAACCCAGTTGGAGTCAAAATTTGTTCAGACCTCTTTTCGGTGCCCCGTCTTTGAAATCATCCCCGTGGTGGACAAAAGACGTTAAACCTTTAACGTTCTGCTTTTATGGCGATGTGTATGTGATGTGTTTGAAATGTCCGTTTGATGTTTTGTGTGATGTGTTTTTATTGTTGTTTTTTGTTTTGTTTGTTTGCTTTTTTTAATGTTTTTTTTTCTCAAACATTTTATGTTGATAAAGAGGGTGCCATAAAGGAGATTGTAAATTCCTAAGCTAGCAGGAGGCTGTATAGCTTTGGTTTCAGCCGCCTCGGGACTTGGCAAGCAGCCCCGTGTACAATCGATGCTCTCATATATATAATGTTCCCCTGGAGTCATGTCATCTAAAAACTGGAATACGCCAGAGTCGACTATTACGTCAGCCCCTGTTCTAATTTAAAAAACAAAAACATTTATGTTTGTCATGTAACCGACATTGATTCCGTGTTTTTACATATTTTGCCTAGCAACGTCACGCGCGCAATCCAGATGTCCATGTTTTGCTTGCAGCTTGTATAAACATTTTGTCGCACCACATCGAAGCAAGCTGTCGCAGAAGATGGATCGAATCACCGTGATAGTTCAAGGAAAATGAGTCACCGTGATAGTTCAAGTGTAGTGCCCGACAAGCTTGGCGCCTAAAAAGGCGCCAAGCTAATCAGACACTACCCTTGAGCTATCACGGTGACTCATCTCCTGTAGTTGGCGCTGAAACTGGAACAGGCAGTCAACAAGATGTTTGCTAAGGATGTTTGTTAAATCGGTATCCATGCACACATGTTGCATCATATACGAGGAATAATATGATTCACAAATCGATACCATGTGCAAAGAAAATCACAAGGAAAGAAAAACACTTAGAAAAAACATTCACAATACAATTTGTTTAAATAGATTTCAATACAATTTCATAAATTTTAATAGATTTTGATAAGTTTAAATATATTTTCATAAATGTTCATAAATTGTGTTGAACTGGCCAAGCTAGTCGTGTTTTCTTTCTTTGCTGGGTTGTTTGTTTGTTTTTCCATACCGTATTTTCAATACGGTATGGAAAATCGACCACCGACCACCAAATCGACCACCGCCAGTGGTCTTCGCTTGCTGCGGACCGTGACACGTGGCGCTCCACCATTCACAAGGCAGCCGTCTCATTTGAGGACTCTCGCAGAGCTAACCTCAAGGACAAGCGGCTCAGGAGAAAAAAACAGAGTTGTCGTAACTCAGAACCCTGACCAGACCTTCCCCTGCAGCCACTGCGGTCGAAACCTGCCTGTCCCGGATTGGCCTCCGCAGTCACGAAAATGCCTGCAGACGACGTGGGCAAGCCCTATAGAATCTTTGTTCGCGAAGTCAAGCCATGAGTGAGTGAGTGAGTGAGAGTGAGTGAATTGAAAATACGGTAGATTTTGAGGTGGGGCTTGCCGGGGCACGTTCCTTAGCATGCAAATGACACAACAGGCGGGCGGGCCTGAGATAGTGGCAAAGAAGTAACAAGATAAAATGAGTTACGTCTAGCAACTCTAACCATGCAGTTGAACGTACGTTTGGCGCGAAGCGCCGTGTGTGCACACGAGAGCAGCCAAAGCAAGGGCACAGGAGGAATACTCGGAAGCCAACCGCGAGGTGAAAAGGAGTATCAGGACAGACAAGAGGACCTACACAGACAGCCTGGCAGCAGAGGCAGAAAAGGCAGCAGGCAGCGGCAACATGAAACAGCTCTACGACAGAAGATCGTCGGGCAAGTATGGCCATACAGAAAGACCAGTAAAAGACAAAGAAGGCAAGCCTATTGCAGACAGAGCAGACCAACTCGACAGATGGGCCGAGTATTCTGAAGAGTTACTGAACAGACCCACCCCACCCCACCCGACCCCCTAGACATCCAGCCAGCAGAGACTGACCTACCCATCAGCTGTGACAGACCCAGCCGGGAAGAGATCAGAAGAGCAGTGGCATTTTTGAAGAACGGCAAAGCAGCAGGGCAAGATGGCATCCCAGCGGAGGCTCTGAAAGCAGACCTAGAGACAACAGTAGAGCTGCTGTACCCACTGTTTGGAAAGATGGGTACCCAATCAAGCTTCCCAAGAAAGGCGACCTCAGCAAGTGTTCCAACTACAGAGGAATCACCTTGCTGTCAGTACCAGGAAAGGTTTCAACAGGATCATCCTGGAGAGAATGAAGAGCTCCGTCGACCCCCAGCTGAGAGACCAGCAAGCAGGATTCAGGAAAACCGATAATGTACAGACCAGATCGCCACTCTCCGCATCATCGTGGAACAGTCTCTGGAGTGGAGCTCCCCGCTGTACGTCAACTTTGTCGATTACGAGAAAGCATTTGACAGCCGTGGACCGAGATACTCTGTGGAAACTCCTACGACACTACGGTGTACCCACAAAGCTCGTCTGCCTGATCAAGAGCAGCTACGATGGCATGACATGTCGCGTGATCCGCGAAGAGCAGTTCACCAGGGAGCTCCAGGTCAGAACCGGGTAAGGCAGGGGTGTTTACTGTCTCCGTTCCTCTTCATACTGGCCATAGACTGGGTCATGAAGAGGACCACTGAGCAGAGAAGAAGCGGAATACAGTGGACACTGTGGACACAGCTTGACGACCTTGATTTTGCAGTCGACTTGGCTTTACTGTCCCACCCTCATCAACAAATGCAGGACAAGACCACGAGGCTTTCTGACATCTCGTCCCATGTGGGCCTCATCATCCACAAACGGAAAACAAAGACAATGAGGCTGAACGCAACCAGAGAAGAACTAGTCTTGCTTGCTGGCACCCCGTTGGAGGAGGTGGAGACCTTCACCTATCTCGGGAGCACCATCGACAAAAACTCCGCCGTGAGATGGCCTTCGTCGCCTGCTCGGCGTTAAATCCAAATAACTAACTAACTAACCATCGATAAAAAGGCGGCACTGAAGCAGTTGTCAGAGCACGAATTGGTAAAGCAAGAGCGGCCTTTCTCCAGTTGAAAAAAATGTGGAGTTCCATTGAGCTGGCACAACACAACAAAGTCCAGATTTTCAACTCATACGTAAATGCAGTTCTCCTATATGGAGCAGAGACTTGGAGGTTGACAAAAACCACAGTCAACAGAGTACAGATCTTCATAAACAGTTGCCTTAGACGAATCTTGAAAATCCACTGGCCAGAGAAGATCAGCAACGTCAGACTCTGGGAGAGAACAGAGCAGGTAACAGCAGAGAATGAAATTGGGCGAAGAAGATGGGGATGGATTGGTCACAGTCTGAGTTTCCAGTATCACTAGGCAGGCATTGTCATGGAACCCCCCCAGGGAAAGAGGAAAAGAGGCAGGCCGAGAAACACCTGGCGTCGAGACCTCCAAGCAGACATCAAGAGACTGGGAACAGTCTGGAGTAAAATCGAAGGAGAAGCACAGGACAGGAGTCGCTGGAGGTCTCTCGTCGACGGCCTATTCCCTGGGAGGGATGACAGGCGTAAGCAAGTAAGCCGCGCGTGTGTGTGTGTGTGTGTGTGTGTGTGTGTGTGTGTGTGTGTGTGTGTGTGTGTGTGTGTGTGTGTGTGTGTGTGTGTGTGTAAACACGACGTACAAGATTAAAAATAGAGGATATGCTTAACTCAAGGGGTGTCCAGGAGAGCCTTCGAGCATATTGATAGTGGATGTCTCATTGGCGAGTTAAATGACCGTTTATAGAAAGTCGGTTGTTCTACATTAGAGTCCGTAATTTTGATTATATGCACTTAAAATTTTGGATATGGCTAGTTTGGAAAAAGGCACTGGATCCGTTCGTTAGCAAGCTTTGTAGGGGAGGAGAACCATATAAGAAACACTTAAGCAAAAACGTCTCGCGTGACCGTCCAAAGAAAGGTAGAATCAATCTGAAACCAGGGTTTGATCGGATTATAGTGATGCATCTTAGGACAAAGCCAAATTTCAAAACTCTAATCGAAGCAGAAGAAGTTTCAGTTTGAAAAAAAGTGACACATTGTTTCATATTAGGCACCATTTGCCTAATATGAAATACTAGGTCTCCTATTATGAAACAGTGTGATTATGTCCTTTTTACAAGTTTAACTTACATCTTGTTGGAAAAATTAAGGCATGAGAGATGGTTAACATACATTATAGGTTCATTTAATATTATAAAGGAGTTAAATATAATGAGTCATCCGCCACTGGTCCACTGTTGGTCCATCCATCCATCATCCTGTGTATATCCCAATTGTGACAGATGTTATCATTTTGAATTTCTGACAGACCATAAGAGCCACAGACTTCTAATTTGGCACAGTGATCATATTTGACAATAGCTTTGATTGTCACTTGCGCTGACCTCCATGAAAGGTCAAGGTTACAAAGGTCAATAAACGGGTAATTTTTTAAAGAAAATAGTTATAATCTTATTTTAAAACTTGCCAAAGAGAAAAATGATGATACAACGTTTGTTTGCAGCTCTACTAAGTTAACCTCTCGTTAAGGTCAGAGGTCACGAGAAGTAAGAAGGCTTTTATTTTAGGTTGTTGTTATTACAGGTAGTTCGTATGTGAACTTTGCAATATGACCCCAGTGGCAATGTTTTACTAGGGGTTAAACTGTCTATGCATATTAATTGTATTGGCTCCTTCCAAAGGTCAAAGGGCAGGTATGTCAGCAAGTGTGTTGAAAATGTTCTATGTATGGAGGAATAAAAGCTACTGTATTTAGTTTTTCCACCTCAGAAGTAAAACTTGATACAAGCTAGTATTATCTACACAGGTTTATGTAACGGCATATTCAGAAGCAAATTCAGGGGGAGAGGGATGCTTAAAGGTGCACGGTTCCCAATATATTTTTTAATGTGTAATTTTCCATTTTGGGGAGTTTGGACCCCCCCCACACACACACACACACACACACACACACACACACACACCCTCAAGCACCTCTTCTCGGAAAACGGTCCGTCGTGTGATTTTTCACCCATTCGTGAAATGGTCTCCAGACCTCACTCCCCCTTCCCACGACCTCCCACCCGTACTAACACCAGCACCACCCGCCCCTCGTTTGATAGTCAACAAGTGGCGCATTTGTAGGTCCTCACCCTCTTCATATTCTCAGCAACTGTGATTCCGCCGACAGGAAGAGTTCCCATAAAAAGGTCCCATAAGAATCTCCCGCACGTTCTTTCTTTTTTTTTAAACAGCTCTATACCTTAAAGATAGGTCATTCGCAATAATATTTGCAGTATAAAATGCATACTTACGTACTTTCAAACGTTTGCTTCCAAAGTTACGTTTTTTAAAATTTGTGTGCAAAAAATGACTAATCTTTACAAACACATCGACCTGGGATGACCTTGACCTTTTCTACAGGTGAAATATGTGGGTAAAGTTGTTCTTGTAAACTACAATTGTGCCGAGTTTAAAGTCTGTGAATGTTATAGCTCCTAAGAAATTACTTATACAAACCGCAGGCATACACACACGACGGCTGAAGAGCGGCTGCATGGACGATTGGTGACTATATTTATACTGTTTCACATTTGCTGTCACACCTAAGCCAACAAGGTTTGTTCTTGGAACAACTATTTAGCCCCACCCCCTCCCCGCAGACAGTAATGCGCCATTTTGTCTGTCTGAAAGCATTCCCGACAACTGTGCGCGTCATCTTGAAGTGATGTAGCGACATAAACCTGGCTTTTGACATATTTGTTTTATTCTCTTCACTACCACTAGACGCAAATATTGCTCTGAAATCTTTCCTAATTCAGTTCCAAGGAACCCCAAACGTCAAATAAATGTATGTCAGTTGTGTCAGCAAGAGCCGCCAAAATCACCATGAGCCCCGCGATCGCGTGAGGCTCATGAGGATCTATGTCTTGCAGATGGATCCTATTGAGAGTTTATCGGCTGTGAAGGTGTTAAGTACAAATATCATCAAACAAAAGTTGAAAAAATCGGACCTGTGGTTTCAGAGATTATTGCCTACACAAAGGCTCACACAAATATGGCCTCTGATACCTTCACCTTACAGGTCAATGAATTCAGTCTGTTAAAAACATCACCTGTGAGGGTAAGGCATCTTTTCCTAAAAATTCAGAGCAAATCAGTACAGCGGTTTCAGATGTATTCTCTACTCTATAAACTGCAAAGAAGATATGGCAACTATAACCTTGACCTTGAGGTAGAGGCACAGTTAAAATTGATGGCAATGTGTGATATGGTAAAATACTATGATCGAAAATTTGGATTGAATAGGCCCAATGGTTATTGAGATATTGCCTAGCACACAATTCTGCACAAAACAAATATGGCCGTTGTGACCTTGGCCTTTACAACAGTGAATAGATTTTGATATGCAACACTCTGTGTCGTCACAAAATATCACAATTTGCCATTTGGATCACATCGTTTCGGTGTCCACAGTAAACATTACCTGGACAATGGCATACATAATAAATGTAGCCGTTGTGACCTTGACCTTGACCAAAGTGACATGATCCTGGCGTGGGATACTCTGTATTGAGAAAAAGTATCAACATCTGAAATTTGGAACAAACTTGCTGGATGGTTTCCGATTTATACGCTAGACAAACACTGTTCCTTATATGAAACACTGTTCTATTGTTGAAACACGTTTCATATCAGGTGCTCTTTGTGTTTCATAATATGAACAAGATACATCTCCAGGAAAATGCGTGCCTCCAAAACAACAAAAGGAGAACCAAAACGATTGCCGCTAGTTATCTGATGTCCGAAGATTGCTCTTCATGACAAGAGTAGCTATTTTAAAATAATCGCAAAACTGAATGCTCATGTAGGTGTTTCAAAATGGCGAAAAATTAGATGCAGAAGGGTCAAAAATCACATTTTCTCGGCGTGTTTTCGTTTTCATCACTCCTGACATAAGGAAATTCTTGTACCGGAAATAAGGCTCACTGAAGTAGATCTATACTACTGCACAGGCGGAATTTGGAAACGTTATTCCGTTTCGCCGGGAGCAAGGTGTTTCATAATAGGCACGGTTTCATAATAGGGGCTCCTCCCCTACCTGTTCAACTTTTTCGAAAAATAATCATTGCAGAAAAGCTTGACAGAAGTAAGAATCCTCGACCTCTGGAGAAGAATCAGACAGTGGCGGTGACATAAAAGCACCAAACGCCAGCCCACAGAACGTATAATTGGTAGAAAGTGCCGTGTGTCTGTTAGTGCTGTGTGTGCCACTGTGCGGTTCGGGGGGGGGGGGGGAGGGGGGGGGGGGTAGGGTGACTGTTCCGGTGGACAGAGATGAATCAGGATGAAGCTTAACAAGATAAGGATTTCATTGCAAAGTCTACCGTATTGTTTGGAGCTCACGTGCGTGTTTCTTTTAGGAATATTCAGAGTTGTTCATATTTGTAAGCGTATCCTTCTGATCCATTCCCCTCCTCTCTAAGCCATTCTCTGATCAACACACACGCCAGGGCACACAAATAAAGACGGACACACAGCGCTTCCCGCCATTAGTACGCTCTGTGGGCTGGAGTAGCGACAGAAATTGTGAAGAAGAATAGAGCGAGCAGCAAAATGACGTCACTAAAAGCTTCACGTCATGACATCGCTGGTCTCACGACGCCGTGTACACTGGGACGAATTTTATGTTTCACGTCACTCATCCGAAAGGCATGCTCTTCCAGAGCTGACTGTTTTGTTCCACACGGCCTCTTCCAGGGCTGACTGTTTGATGGGAGTAAATAGTGGCTCCAAAACTTGCAAAAAATGAATTAATTATTATTTTAAAAGTTGAAGAGGTACTACGCTGGTTTACGAACTCATTCAGTATCGCCCTTTACGTATAGGGTTCCGACGCATGAAAAGTGGTCTACATGTACGTATTGACACAGTGACAGTTTAAATTAAATCAATTCTTTCAGATTCTTCTCCAGAGGTCGAGGATTCTTACTTTTGTCAAGCTTTTCTGCGATGATTTATTTTTCGAAAAAAATGAACAGGTACAAAGCTTGCTAACGAACTGATCCAATGTCTTTCTCCAAACTAGCCATATCCAAAATTTCAAGTGGATATAATCTCTGTATCAGCCTCTGTCTCCTGTTTCCATTCTACACAACCTCTGCGTGGCATTATGTCCTACACCTTTTCACTGCCAGTTGACGCAGTTTTAGAAATCTTTGTTAATTCCACGCCAAAGAGCTCCCTCCCAGGGACATGGATTCAAAGTGGCGTCAGCAAGAGGCATAGACCCTCATGAGCCCCCGCAACTGGGGGGCCTGTTGAGGATTTATGCCTCTTGCAGCTAGATCGTGATGCCCTTTTCTCGGCAGTCAAGGGATTAAACCCGTTGTTTTTTTGTTTGTTTTTTCTCCTCTTGTCCCTTTTCATGTTATTCAGCATCCGTTATCATCTGTTAGGATGAACACAGAGAGAACCCATCCATCCTCGTCTAATGTCATTTCGAAGGGACAAGAATTGACGGCTGTATCATTAGCCCTCGACAAAAACAGCCCGCAGAGACGATTCCCGCTACGCAAAAGGTCGACGGGCAGACCATCAGTCGCAAACGGCCTTAGGCATGGCCGCGCAATCGACCGCGGGTCAACTGCGGCCAAACTCGGCCCGATGAAATCTTGCGTACTGTGAAGATACGGATATCCTCGGCCAAATGCACATTGACATTCATTGACACAAGTTATACACTGTCTTCAGCTAAAACCCCACTCATCTCCTCCGCCGCAGATTACTGGTAGACAACGACTGCTGTCTATCTGTCCTACGAATAAAAAAATAAATAAATAAAAAAATAAATAAATAAATAGACAGAAAGTCTCTATTTTTGTGAAAAGCGAGATTTTTATTGTAATACAATGAAAATCTCGCTTTTCACAAAACTGGACTTACTGTCTTTATAGATCTAAAGCATATCCTTTCGTTTAGCAAAAGGCATAGTTTGTCATGGGCCCCTACAAGATGTTCACGACGAGCTATACTGCTTGGAACGTTTGAATGTTAGAGTGATCCGCGCACGTCGACCGGAAAAAAAATAGTCCTCGGTGGAAGATCACTTGTAGATAAAAATACAGTTTATAAATTGCAAGAGGCATGGATCGTCATTGACCTCTACCAGCTAAAGGGCTTTATGGCGATCTGTTCTTCCTGCGGTTATTGTGAAGAAACGTTTGAATGTATGTTAAAGTGGTAAGCGCGAGGAAAAAAAAAGTTCTCGGTGTAATTGTACTGGTAGATGAAAACAGAGTTGATAAATTGTTCCTCTTGCAGATATGGTTTACTGGCTGAATGCTAGTGTCGTCTGCGCACGGTGCGACCGGAACAAGTAGTGGAACCAATCAGCATAATTGAATTTCTTTGTCCGTGTCAGTGACAGGAGATGAAATTGATCGCAACCTTCAAACGTCCGCCAGACACATACATGTACTGGTTGTTGTCCTTCCGCTGACGGTACCCGGGAAATATGTTTTCGCTTGCTGGATATAAATCATCTAATTGAAATATGTGGTGTTCTGTGACGTTGGCCTTTAAGGCCGAGAGGCGTAAGGTCCAGAATCGCAGACAAGCACAAATTATTTTTATTTTGGGGTAGGGTGTATTTCCCTTGTGTATGCTCTTTGATTTTGTGCTTTAACTCATTCGCGGCCAGCCACATCCGGATGCGCGGCTTAAGCCGCTGATCCAGATGCGGCTGGCCGCGAATGAGTTAAAGTGCGTCCCAAATGAACACTTTGTTTCACGGTGATATTGGTTAATTCACCTTCCAATTAGTATTACCAGAGTTAGAAGCGACCACGCCGCGTTAAACATTGCTATGTATATAAAAATGAATGAATTTTATTTTATGTCTCTGTACATCTTGGTGATATAAGTCACAAACAAAAATCTCTTTAAATTTAAAACTTTTTAAAACTTAATGTTAGATGACAAGATGAGGATTTCATACCAAAGTCTACCGTATTGTTTTGAGCTCACGTGATATTTTTCCTTTAGAAACAGTCGGAGTTGTTTCTGTTTTTAAGCTTATCCTTCTGATTCATCTCTCACCACCTTAATTGACCCCCCCCCCCCACACACACACCCCTACAGCCCCCACCCCCACCCCCTCTCCCCTTCTGACCCGCACGGCAATGGCACACACAAACACAGACGGCAGACGCACCAGTTACACGTTGTGGGCTGGCGTAGCCACAGCCATTATGAAGAACATGGTGGAATGGCCCTGGCCCACAAAGCCTCTTTGGCATGAGCTTGCATGCATATTCCACCTTTTCCACAATACGTTCGCAGACGTCATAACAAAAATAGAGAGGCTGTCTTCTTAAATCAAGGAGAGCATTGCGTCAGTTCATGCACGTGTACAAAATTTACTATGTGCTGGTGTTTTGCGTCAATTAGGAGCATTGTATAAAACACTGACGTGTTTGGTGCTTTTACGTCACCGTCACTGTCTGATTCTTCTGATAAAATCGAGGAGCCTTCCTTTTGACTTTTTTCCGCATTTAATTTTTATTTTCTAAAAACGTGAAGAGGCGCAAAGCTGGCTAACGAACTCAACTCATCCAATTTCTGTCTACAAACTACTATCCAAAATTTCAGGTGTATATTATCAAAATTACGGACTCCAGTGTGGGTCAACCGACTTTCTGTAAACGGTGATTTAACTCTTCAATGAGATATCCAATTTCAATATGCTCGGATGCTCTCCTAGGCACCCCTGAGTGAAGCATTTTCTTTATTTTCAAGCTTGTACGTAGATTCGGAGATTTTCGTGTTTACATGCATGCGCACATACGCGCGCGCGCGCACACACACACACACACACACACACACACACACACACACACACACACACACACACACACACACACACACACACACACACACACACACACACACACACACACACACGGCGTTTCGAGCCAAAAGTACGTTCAACAGCAAGGTTAGAGTAGCTAGACGTGACGTCATTTGATCTTGTTACTTCTTTACCACAATCTGAGACCCGCCCGCCTGTCATGTCCTTCGCACTCATAGGAAGCGCTTCGACCAGCCCCATCCCAAAGTCTACCGTATTTTCAATACGGTAGACAAAAACTGTACACGCATTACACAAGTTTACCTATAGGAGTTTGACATTTATTAGTTTAACTATAGTTGTTGCTATACTGGTATGTACAATATATCATTGATGTTTCCTGCTAGACCACCAAGAACATGTAGACCGGAACAAACTCTAGACTCAGTATACGTTTTAAACATGTTCACGATCGTATTATATGACATGACATCTCATTTAGAAGCGTACGGCCGTGTTACGTACCTAAACAATACTGCCTGTCTAAATGTTAATCACATTGAGGAGAAAAATAAAGTAATTTTGAGGCGTTTGTCAGTTCAAATCTCATCAGATGTTATTTGAACTGACAAAACGCCTCAAAATTACTTTAATTTACTTTTCCCCTCAATTTAATCTTCCCACGAAGTCATCTCATGTTTTTTTCTGTTGTTTTTTTTTTTCTTCTTTTTTTATGTGAACACCTTTGCCCTTTATCAATTGTGAATCTCTCATTCTCAGTTTGCGGCAATCTTCTTTTTCTCTCTCCAGATTAATGAAGACAGTGTCCCAGTCAACCCCCTTAACTGCCGAGAAAAAAAACACCACCCATTTGCAAGCGGTATAGATCTTCAAGATCCTCCGCAGTTGCGGGGGCTCATGGGGATCTATGCCTCTTACTGACACCACCTTGTGTCTATGTTCTTTGATGGCTATGGATCTTTGACGTTGAATTTACAATTGCCTTAAAATAAAAACAACTAAATCTGCAATGTGCCAGTTAAATTAGTTCCTTCCGTAAACCCACTCCCTATCTGTAAGAATCACTGATGATAATGATCCGCCGAACTCCGCGGGGCTCACAGTGACTTGTGTGCTCTCTGGCTGGCCCATTTACGTAAGTGCAGAAGATGGCTATCGGATGTTCAGCCTTCGACTCATGATTCGTTTACGTTTACATGTGCTGTTCTGTTGTGATTTTGGACCTTACGGCTTCCAGTCGTCAGTTCCAAAATGATAGTCCAGCAAATGCATATCATCATCTGAACTTTTCCTTCTTCTTCTGCCTCCCCCCCCCCCTCCCACACACACAACACACACGGCACACACACACACACACACACACACACACACACACACACACACACACACACACACACACACACACACACACCATTACACTGAGGTTGTTAATGCTCAACAACCACACTTATAGAAATGCCGAGATCCTCTCTCTCTCTCTCTCTCTCTCTCTCTCTCTCTCTCTCTCTCTCTCTCTCTCTCTCTCTCTCTCTCTCTCTCTCTCTCTCTCTCTCTCTCTCTCTCTCTCTCTCTCTCTCTCTTCTCTTTCTTCTTCTTTGTTTCTCGACATAATACGCTTCCTGTTTTTAAATTTTTGCTATTTTTCCCCCCCTCCATTTAGCCTCCACATTGCTTGTTCTGTTTTATAACTTGTTTTTATTAGTACACAAAATAGCATACCTACTTATATGTTAGATAATTATGTGCGCACGTACGTGTGTATGTGTATTTACAAAAGTGTGCATGTGCACGAGTACATGTATATGCGTGTCTGTGTGCGTGTGTGTATGCGTGTGTGTGACGTTTATTATTAGTTAGTTTTTGTTGTTTGCTTGGTGTTTTTGTTTTTTTTTAAGTAGCTTAGCAAGGACAGATTGTAAGAAAGGCCTGCGCGCCTAATATCTCAATCCTTGGAAAATAAAGTCTCTCTCTCTCTCTCTCTCTCTCTCTCTCTCTCTCTCTCTCTCTCTCTCTCTCTCTCTCTCTCTCTCTCTCTCTCTCTCTCTCTCTCTCGTACATCTGACTTTCAAATTTCACCGTTTGTTTGCATGCTATGCACGAGAGATAGCCATCCGCGCTTGGCATTCCGTATGCTGCGGGTAGGCACACTGTCCTCGGGCCCACATCAGCCACAGCTGCATGACCTGTGTACACAGGCAGAACTGAGCGGCCGACGACAGCCCGTCCCGTGAATCAGGACGGTCTTTTGCTTTCTCGGTCAAACGTATCGTTTGAACCTCGCTATCTGCAGTACTTGTAGTAAGCTCTTCAGATAGATTTATGCTGTATATAACCGATGTCGTGCCCGTTTCATGGCTTATTACAATATTTGCATGCATGTTGCGGTCATGTCGTTTAGGAAATGTATGCCTCGGGGCCAGTTGCATGAGTGAGCTTAGTCCTGCGCCAGCCACTAAGCAAGGTGATCCGCTATAGCGGAGCACCTTGCTTAGTGGCTGGCGCAGTTATGGCGGAGCGCCTTGCTTAGTGGCTGACGCAGTTATGGCGGAGCGCCTTGCTTAGTGGCTGACGCAGAACTAATCTCACTCATGCAGCTGACCCCTTGACTTTATGTCTTTGGGGGGTACTGTAGACTCAACCAGTATTATGCGCAGATGCTCGTGATCCACCGCTACTGTATCGATCAGCAGCCTCTGAGAATGTCTTCAGAAGTTATATACATAAAGCCGCGGCCTCGTTGGGCTGGCTTATTACAATATTTGCAAGTCTATCTAATTGTCACGCTAAACCCTGTGTGTCTGAGATGCAAAGACGTATGCAAATGAGACTGATTTTTACTAACAAGAGTCATAGATTCTCATGAGCCCCTGCGAATGCAGGGGCTCATGAGAATCTGTGCTTCTTGAAGATGTAAGGACCAGGATGAAGGACAGAGTACGGCTTCAGATGCAACTGAACGGGATATTCGGCGGAAGCTTCTTGCGGTACTTTTCAAAGGAATATGCATGAGCCGGGCCTCTGCTGTGCTAGACTGCGCGCTCGGTTTCGTTAAAATCGTATTTATCAATGTTGTTATTAAGGAAGGTATAAATGCTCAAGAAAGCCACCGCATGCTGGAGAATGAAAATAAATGACAGAAACACACGTCGACTGTACATGTATACACACACACACACACACACACACACACACACACACACACACACACACACACACACACACACACACACACACACACACACACACACACGCTTATACGCACGTACAGTTCAGGGCCAGTCCCCCAAATGGTAGAAATGTAGCCGGTAAGTCGCCCTAACGTTTTGGGTTTCGAACTCTGGTCGAGTAATTTTTTTTTTTTTTTTTTTTTTTTTTTTTTTTGTCATGCCCTTGTCGCTGTCTTATCTTCGAAAACTTCTTCATTGTGGCAAAAGACGCTGGCGGACACACAGGCACACACATACGCACGCAAACACGCATAAACACAGGCACAGAGAGATAGAGTCCTTGTGTAGATAGCTAACCTGTTTGCACGTTCAACTCTAGCTAAAAAAAATCTTTTAATTCGAGATCAGCATTCTTATGAAACAGTCGGCCTTGTCTAAGCTAGAAGTCTTAACCTACTGTCATCATGAAACAGTCTGTCTGGACCAGTTGCATGAGTGAGCTTAGTTCTGCGTCAGACACTAAGAAAGGCGCTCCGCGAAAGCGGAGCACCTTGCTTAGTGGCTGGCGCAGGGCTAAGCTCACTCATGCAACTGGCCCCTGGTCTTTGATAGAAAGTCTTAGCTAACTGACATATATAACAGTCGGCCAAGACGTCTGACTTTGACTATATCGACTGTTTATTCCACGTTCATGCACTCTAACCCCCCTCCCCCTCTCCCCCCCCACACCACCCACCCACCCACCCCCCACCCCCACCCCCCCCAACCCCCCCCCCAACCCCCCCCCCCCACAAAATAAATAAATAAATAAATAAATAAATTTTGCTGACTGACAACGGGCATCTCAGTGTAGAGAGAAATCTCTGGGGGACAGCACCACGCGACGCTGAGCTGTCAAGGAAGGTACGGACAATTACAACACAAAAAGAAAAAGAGAAAGAAATGAGGCACACAACAAATCTGGTGCTTTGAACGGATAAGTGAAGAACCGTTAAAGTATTGTAACCGCTTCACTGCCGGCGGAAGCAGATTGTTGATCATGGTAAGTTCATCGTCAAAGGAACGTGGGCACGCAGTGATGTCAGCAAGAGACATAGATCCTCATGAACCCCCGCAGTTGCGGGGCTGATGAGGATCTATGTCTTGCAGCTGGATCGTGGTGACTCTTTCTCGGCAGTGACGGGGTTTGAGGCAACAGCGCTTTCTGTGGATTGAGTGGCATCAAACATTCACACTTTCGCTTTTTAAAAAAAGCCCGCATGTTCTCATCAATAATTATATACATTTTTAAAATCTGCAATGATATTCACAACGTCTATGAAAACATTGTCCTTTCTGCACGAATAATTATCCTGTTGCATAGTCGGCGTTTTGCGTTTTGTAGATCTGGTGATTGCAGCCAGCGCCACAAGTCAGTCCTTCGGAAAATGTCAAATCCTCCACCCTGTAATTGATGAATCAGTTTGATTTGCATTATTCCTACGCAGCTTTGCGCGTAGATGCCTTTTTGTCTAATTCAGGGAAATGTCTCCCTGACATACAGTAAAGGACAATGCGTGCTTTTGGCCATTGTCCCACACGTTCTTTACAAATTAATCGCACGATGGCATGCTGGGCATTGCTCAGACATGGGATAAATATGTAAATTATCCATTTTGTAACTATGGCATTTTCTACACTCATACTGAAATACCGGCGACAGTCTCCGAGTAAGAAGAGTATATGTAGATGAAAATGGCGCTTATTCTTCGCAGAAAGCACTCACGAACCCTGCAGCAAGCACCAGGGGATGCTCATTCACCTTTGCTGATCACAGAGGTTCTTTGGAGTCTGTGTTTTTGGCTGGCAGATAAAATATTCTCCCAAAAACCCTGTGCAGTTCCAATACGCATGTTGCGAATTCGGCTGATTCCTAGCCGCAAGTAGCATTGACCCTCAGAACTCTCTTCAGTCAGGAAGAGGCATAGACGCACATGCACCCTTGCAAGCTGCAGGGGTATGTGAGGGTCTATGTCTCTTGCAGACAGGTAGGCCAGGGGCATGCACTGGAGCTTGTTCAGTATCCCGCCTAGCCAATTTCCCGTCAAAGTCCCTAAGTCAGAGAGGCCCAGCGCGACTTGCAAATTCAGTCATCTTTAGTCTCAAACGATCCAGAGTAAGGGAGACAGGAATCAAGTGGGCGTGCAAGCACAGCGTTGTAGTGATGTTTTCAGAAGCCTTCAGAAGCATGGCCTTGTGCGTGTTTGTGTGTGTGTGTGTGTGTGTGTGTGTGTGTGTGTGTGTGTGTGTGTGTGTGTGTGTGTGTGTGCGTGTGCGCGCGCGCGCGAGTGCCATCCGCAGCAGCTTCCATGTTTACATGACGATCTAAGTCTAGTTTTTCTCACTCAGGGACACATCCTCGCTAGGCAGGCGAAGTTCTTTTTATTTCTTCTTCTGAAAAGCGAGATTTTTCTTGTATTACAATGGACTGGCCTTTTTTCTCACTCAAGGGAATTTTCATTAGGAATTCAAACGCGCAAGACAAATGGGGCATGGGGTCAGGGGGCAAGGGATGACTGATGCAGTTGTGTCACAATCAACCCATTTGTCTTCTTTCAGTCTCTTTAATTTTTTTCTCTCATCGGCATGGCTCTATTCAACTGTTTCTCTGATTGCCTGTTCTCATGGCAACGGGAGCCTTCTTGCCAAATGTATTACTTATTACGATGACAACGTTACTCGCGGAGGAAAGCATCATCATCATCATCATCAGTCCCTTGCCCGAACTGGGCGTTGGGGGGACTGAAAGGCAGCAGCAACAGACAGTGCTCTCCACTGAGTTCTATTTTGGGCGGTGGCAAGCAAGTCTGACATCTCGAGTTCGGTCCATTCTTTTATGTTTGCGACCCAACTCTTTCTCTGACGACCTCGCCGACGACTTCCTTCGAGAGTGCCTTGGAGGATAGTCTTGGACAAGGTGTTGTGTCGGGTCACGTGGCCAAACCAAGCAAGCTTGCGCCGTTTCACGGTTGCCAGAAGGGGTTCATGTGGGCCCACCAGGGAAGTGACGGTGCTCCGTACATATTCGTTGGTCTTGTGCTCGCGGTACGAGATGCGGAGCAACTTCCTCAGGCACTTGTTCTCAAAGGCCTGGATTTTCTTTTCTGAGTCTGCAAGCAGTGTCCAAGTCTCACAGCCGTAGAGTAGAATAGACACTATGAGGGACTTGTAAAGCCTGTACTTGATGGTGAAGCTGATGGAGTTACTTCGCCATATCCTGTCCAGCCTGGCCATTGCGGATGTTGCTGTACCTATCCTGATACGGATCTCTGCTATGCAACTACCGTCTTTGGACAGGGTGGCTCCCAAGTACTTGAAGCTATTGACATCTTCTAGCTTTTGGCCATTCATGTGAATGTTGCTGCTGCTGTCGCTTGTGGTGTTGATCATCACTTTGCTTTTATCCGTACTGATCTCCATGCCATAAGACCCTGCGCTACTTGAAAGTTTGTCTGTCAGGTTTTGGAGCTCACTATTGCTGCCTGCCATGAGGTCAATGTCGTCTGCGAATCGAAGATTGCACAGGGATCTGCCACCAATAGAGATTGAAGTATGGTGGTCGTGGAGGGTTTCCTGCATGATCTTCTCCAGGAATATGTTGAAAAGGACAGGAGAGAGCAGGCATCCTTGACGGACACCGATCGTCGTCCTGAAGAACTCGCCTGACTGATTGTTAAGTAGAACCGCGCTGCAGGCGTTCTTGTAAAGCGCTTCTATCATTTGGATCAGTCCCTCCTCTATGTTGAACGATCTCATGACTTGCCAGAGTCCGTCGTGCCAGACGCGATCAAATGCTTTCCTGAAATCAATGAAGTTGTGGTAGAGTTCGCGCTGATGCTGCAGATGTTTCTCGATCAGGACGCGGCAGTTGAAAATCTGCTCTACAGTGCTTCTTCCAACTCTGAAGCCAGCCTGTTCTTCTGCCAGCAGTTCCTCGGCGAAAGTTTTGAGGAAAGCGTTTTCCCCCAAATACGTCTTTGGCCAATCACATTTCCAAGTACAAACCTACCGTAACCTTCATTCAGTCAAACCTCTAAACAAAACAATGCCAGTAAATAAACAAAAAGAACTATAGGTAGGTGTTCTGTGAGACTGTTGGTACCACTTTCACACAAAAGAATAGCTGAATAATAAGTTAGATAATATCAACGACAGGACAGTTTAAGCGAAGGCCGTATGCTATACGTACTGACCGTACTCCAAACGACGAAGAAACCCAAAAAAATGGATTAGTAAACATTGAGGGGGATAATCAACAAAATAACTTTATGCTCGCGTTGTTTTCGTCCTACATTATCAATTTCATACAAAACATGACTGAAAATGTATACAAACCAAGGGGAATCACAGCGCTGGACAGACAAACAGTTAGATCCCCTGCCCTGCCTATCAGGCACCCAATCGCCAGCCCACAGAGAAATACGCCAGCCCACAGAGAAAGACATGGGTTGTATAAGAGACCTGATCCATTCTTTTTGAGGATGGAAATGATCGTCTTGTTCTATACCTGCGTATTTTTCTGTGGGCTGGCGATTGGGTGCCTGATAGGCGGGGGCAGGGGATCTAACTGTTTGTCTGTCCAGCGCTGTGATTCCCCTTGGTTTGTATATACTTCTGCCAGCGCTAGCCTCACCCATCTGGTTTGTGAGTATGACTATTAAAAAATACCCGAGAGGCAAATTCCAGGCGAAAAAGGTTCGATTGGAACGAGGTTGTTGACCGACAGTCAAAAGTATTGAGATTTACGTCCCCTGCATATTTCCATCACACGCACGCAGCTTGGGGTTCTTTCAAAGTATTACATCGCGCTTAATATTTTTTACGGCTGAACACACAATCGTTGTATTACGAGTTAGGCTTTGCCCGTGGGTCGTGCGCCCCTCGGGTCCGATCATGGTGGTCAATGTCTAAGGTGAAAGTCTCGGGCTAAAGCCCTCAACTTTCACCTCCCACACGAACCCCCTGATCAGACCCTCGGGGCGACATGAACCACTGGCAAAGCCAAACTCGTAATGCAACTAATATTATCAATCACGAATCACGAATTCTTCAGCTTATTTTTGAATTGAATGAAATCGCGTGATCCTGTGACGTCTCTCTCTCTCTCTCTCTCTCTCTCTCTCTCTCTCTCTCTCTCTCTCTCTCTCTCTCTCTCTCTCTCTCTCTCTCTCTCTCTCTCTCTCTCTCTCTCTCTATCTATCTCTCTCTCTCTCTCTCTCTCTCTCTCTCTCTCTCTCTCTCTCTCTCTCTCTCTCTTTTCTCTCTCGCTCGCTTTTACGGTTTGTAAGATTGTAAGAGAGGGAATACCTCATGCCTAAAACTTTATCCTTGATAAAAACGTTGCATCATCATCATCATCATCATCATCATCATCATCATCATCTCTCTCTCTCTCTCTCTCTCTCTCTCTCTCTCTCTCTCTCTCTCTCTCTCTCTCTCTCTCTCTCTCGCTCGCTCTCTCTCGCTCTTCTTTCTCTCTCTCTCTCTCTCTCTCTCTCTCTCTCTCTCTCTCTCTCTCTCTCTCTCCTCTCTCTCTCTCTCTCTCTCTCTCTCTCTCTCTCTCTCTCTCTCTCTCTCTCTCTCTCTCTCTCTCTCTCTCTCTCTCTCTCTCTCTCTCTCTCTCTCTCTCTCTCTCTCTCTCTCTCTCTCTCTCTCTCTTTGGCAGCTGCCGGCATTCGATGAAGCCGGCACGATTTTGCGACTCAAGGAAGCCTGTACACACGGAGTAACAATAATACGAATGTCAACCTGTTTTTATTCTTTTTCTTTCTTTTTTTTACCACAGTGAGAACAATCAAGATCGAGATTTTAAGTTCGCATTTTCCTCGCACTTTCAAAATGTGTGCTCTAACAGACGTGTGAGTTAACCTCCTCACTGCCAATAAAAATGGATACGATCCAACTGTGCAAGAGGCATAGCACCTCATGAGCCCCCGCAATTGCGGGGGCTCATGAGGTTCTATGCCTCTTGCTGACTGACACCACTTTGTATCCAAATTTCCTTGGACGGATGGTGCACTTTAGAAACCGTGTCTGCGCCCAGTGGAATAAACGGGATTAGCTCTTTCGAGACGGGCCGCATCCTGGTTCGCGGGCTTTACGCCGCGAATCCGGATGCGGCACGTCTCAAAAGAGTTAAGAAGAACAGAAGTTTTAGGGGTTTTTTTAACGGTAACTAAGGGAGACCAAAAGTGGGTTTTTGAGGAAAATCTGTGTCCCCAGTGAACGTGTCCATTTGTGTGTAGACACACTGACAACGCGCACGGTTGGAAAATCGTTAAGCGTGTCTCAAGGGGTCGGCTTTGTCTGATGGCTTTTTGGCGTTATACGGATCTGTCGGCACCGCCAAAACAAAAACACCAGTCATGGGCGGATCTGTGGAGGGAAGGGGTTCAGGACCAACACCCCCCCCCCCAAAAAAAAAAAAAGGGAAAAAAGGAAAATTATGTACACACGCTTGGAGTGCCTACCCCTTCCCCCCCCCCCCTCCCAGGCCTTTTTGTCAGGTCCCTAACAAAACGATGGAATACCCACCCACCCACCCACCTTTCTTGGAGGAAAGTGATCCGCCTCTGCCAGTAGCTTTGTAATGTGCGTTGGTGAGATTTATTTTCCGCTGTAGTCAGTGACGTGGCAAATAAACTACCGATTATCAACACTCTAGCGCGATCTCTGACAAGATTGTTCCATTTATTATTTTTATTTTATTTTTTATGGTTATTTTTATTTATTTATTTATTTTTTTATTTTTCTTATTTTTTATTTTTATTTTTTTTTTTTTTTGGGGGGGGGTTATTGTTTTTGTCTATGTCCAAATTTTAGAGGCGTCAGTTAACGACTATGTACCAGTTGCAGGAGATGGATTGATCATGATAATTCAAGGGTAGTGCCAGATTAGCTTGGCGCCTGACGGCGCCAAGCTAATCTGGTACTACCCTTGAATTTTCACGGTCGATCCATCTCCTGCTGTAGTGCCTCGGGGATTAATGGGTAACTAGCATGCTGTATAGTGTCCAATCAATGTTGAACACAAAGCTATCTGCAATATAGGAAGAACGCGTGCACGTACGCACGCACGTATGAACGCACGCACGCACACACACACACATACACACACGCACACACACACACACACACACACTCACACACACACACACACACACACACACACACGCGCGCGCGCGCGCGCGCACACACACACACATGACTGACGTTGAACTCAGTTTCAAGATCTTTCTTGACAAAAATGCTATTACAAAAGACCGATTTCACTGTTTTGTACACCAGTTTGTAGGTGTAAAAGACAGTGTCTCTAGACCTTTCCATTATGGAGTTTGGAGTGCCTCAGGGCTCTGTCTTAGGCCCTGTATTGCTTACGTTGTATTCCGGCACAACCGCTGTCAGGTGTTATTTCCAGCCATCAGTGTTCTTATCATAAGTATGCAGATGACACTGAAATCTCTCAGAGTAGTCCACCTGGGAAATTTCAGTCTGTTGAAACTGGCATCAAGTCTTGTGGTGACGATGTCACGACATAGATGGACAGTAACAAACTTTTGTTAAACCCAGAAAAAACAGAGTTACTGCCCGTTGGCTCAGCATCCCGGCTTCTACAAATTCACACTGAGTCTTTACGCATAGATGACACTGATATTCCATTTCAGTCTTCGGTCAAATATCTTGGTATCAAGCTCGATAAGACTTTGAATATACATGATCACGTCGGTGAAATTTGTCGTGGTGCTTTATACTCTCTGTGACGCATCGCATCTGTCCGACACAGACTTTCTGAATCTGCCACTGCAAAGTTAGTGAATGCGTTGGTCACGAGCCGTCTTGACTACTGCCATTCTCTGCTTTTTGGTCTTCCATCTGAGCAGATTAGCCTCCTTCAGGGAGTTCACAATAATGCCGAAAACGAGACCATGTAACCCCTATACTGAAAGACCTTCACTGGCTTCCAATCCAATCCCGCATACAGTTTAAGATTGCGACCCTTGCATACCGCCACGTTGATGGCAGTCTTGCGTCATACCTTTCCTCCAGTCTAATTACTTACCAGCCCTCTCGCTCACTGCGTTCATCGTGAGAGAAACTTCTCAAAGTTCCAAAGTACCATCTCAAATCTGCCGGTGAACGCTCTTTCACATGTACTGCACCTTTAATTTGGAATTCCTTACCGACTGAGCTGAGAAATGCCTCCCCCCCCCTTACACAGTTTAAAGCAAAGTTAAAAACTTACCTTTTCTAGCAGACTTTCGTGTAATCTCTACGGTTTTCTCTACCCCCCCCCCTCCCCCCCACCCCTTTGCAGACTCTCTCTGTGTGTGTGTGTGTGTGTGTGTGTGTGTGTGTGTGTGTGTGCGTGTGTGTGTGTGTGTGTGTGTGTGTGTGTGTGTGTGTGTGTGTGTGTGTGTGTGTGTGTGTGTGTGTGTGTGTGTGCGTACACCAAACCACTCAAATGGTTATGCCATCCTTATGCAAAATGGGTGTGTGTAAAAGTCAGGCACCCATTTTTTCTGAGGGTTGTTTCTGCATTATCTTTCATTCAAAGGTCAGAAAAAAATATCAAAATAGGATGTCCCCATTTCGCCAGATTTACTTCATGTTGTGTTTTGGCGATGCCCTGGGCCTGTGTGTTGACACGGAAGCGGAGTGTTTTCAGATCAACTTGATGATCGCTGATTGGTTAGCCCAACACCGATGAACGGAGTTGTTTCCCTTGCCCTTCCTAAAACGTCGTCTTTCGTCCCCAACAGTTGGCCATTCTTCAGCGTTTGCAGAGGTACTTTATGCAATATTTCTTAGTTAAGAGCACGCCCAAATGTACTTGTTGAGTGCAGTTATTTAACTGAGAGATGCCTCCAATCCCCGATACCCGTTTGGCCCAGAAAAATAAGGCGTCTGCTTCAGCCGTGGCTCGGTCCATGTCTTCCTCTCTCTGACCGTTGAGTCTTGTAGTAAATGATAATAGAACCCCACGATTTTAACAAAAGCTTTCTTCTTCAATGAAAGGAATTCGTTCAATAACCCCATTACAAGGTCAATCTGCCACGCGATTTTGTTTCTTTTTTTTCTGACATGTGTGATTGTCAGTGATCGAAAAGTAACTTGACACATGCATGCACAGTATCAGTTGACTTTATTTTTTTTTAAATGGCGCCAGATTTCAGTCCTCGTTCGCAAAACTGCCTCGCGATTTGAAGAACAAACGTCCACAAACAGGTCTTTCGGAATGTGCAACTGAAGTGTCGCTTTTTACTGTATTACCAGTGTTTAGTTCCCAGGGTCACCCTGATCAGCCCCACAGGGTGGGTATTTCTCTCTATTCTGGGGCATGTGTTTCTGTCTACCCTTTGTCCATTCACCTGTATTTGCCTTTTTAAAACTCTCCCTACTGTCTGCACTGCCTGTAGCTCTTGATATTGGATGTGTGTTGCTAAATGGTCTTAGCTTAATTTAGGCCCCATGTGTTAGGTTTATTTAACGTATTTGACCGGCTGGCGACATACATGGCAATGTTCTGTTTAGGTGGGGTTTTTTTTTCACAAGCAGTGCAGGCACGTCCTGAGAAAGCCGTGTTGCTGTCGGGACGTTAAGCAATGTACAATCAATCTGATTCAAAATGTCAATTGGTTTACATGGTTGTATTGGACATGTTTGCAGCAACACCGTTTTGGTCACACCGGCTCAGGACTTTCTGCACACACCCAGCGCCGGATGGCAGCAGGATGTCCAAACCCATCGGGATCTATGGAAGTGGACAAGCACGCCCCTTCCTGGCACATGACCAAGGCCCATGGCCAAATTAGTCAGCTGCAGCATCATGGCCCCCCAGCCTCTGCCACAAAGGGTGCGTCTGGTAGGAGGGTGCATGGACGGCAGCGGAATGCTCCCAATTACAAACTGGTAAGTAAAGTGATTCTATGATCATCTTCATTTTATTGGCTGGCGTGTGTGCGAAGCAAAAGTGAGTTTATATTCTGGGCCACTGGTCGTCCGTCCGTCGTCCATGGTAAACTTTAACTCATTCTACCCCAACACCAAAATCCTTAAATTTTGCCCCTGTCCTCTCAAGACCACATTGCAGCGCAGGACACAGATCGACCATGATAGTTCAAGGGTGATGCCAGACTAGCTTGGCGCCCGTAGGCGCCAAGCTATTCTGGCATCACCTTTGAACTATCATGGTCGATCCTTATCCTGCTGTGGTGTGTCTGGGGGTAGAATGAGTTAACGGTGGCATTTTCTCGGAGACTATTCAAGCCACATTCTTCAAGCTTGGCCCAAGGATACTTTGTGGCAAGACCTTTTTAAACATGCCAATTTGAGTGACCTCTCTCAAAGGGTCACGCAGGGTTGACAAATGTGTGAAAACTGCTTGCATTTTCAGAAAACGTGGATTTTGCTGCTGCAGAAGCCAGCCCTCGTCACCGAGGTCACACATATGTAAATCGGTCATACACGGGATTACTCTTTTTATTCTTGTGCAAGGCCCCTTAAACCAAAATTGGGCTGTTTCTGTCCTAATGCAGCTTTGGTTTCAATCTTTCTTTCTTTCTTTCTCCAGTTGGCAAATGGCGCCTGGGATGGACCCGAGACTGAGAGTAGTGCCAGCGCATCGCAATACGAGGGCAGTGATGACGAGGAGTTTGTTCCTGGCTCGAGCTCACCGGATTCAGATCACTCAGCGAGGGGACGCGGCGCGCCGTGGTCGGCTAATGCTTCCAATACCCTTAGACGTTGAATTTTTCTTCTATCACAAGGTCTTGGCCAGCCAGAGAGATGATGAGATAAGCCGTCTCATCAGAACTGGCCCCTTGCTTCTTGAGTATTGAAAGAGATTATTTGACCGCAGGGACATTGAAGAACACACGGCTGGACAAATCAGCTCCAGGATGCGGGAGTTAGGGAGACTATTAAAGATTATCAGAGTGAGGTCAGAAATGAAAATCGCAAGTTTAAATGTTGTGATCAATTCAGCTAGCTTTGATCATGTTGTCCTGGCTGTAAAAGAGCTAGCAGATTTTGATGAGGACACACATCAGTTCAAAAAAGGCAATCTCGCAATGCGCATAGGCCATGCTTTGAAAAAGTGTTCACAGATCAAACAGTCACAGGCATCCAAACAGCTTGGGCAGGGTTCAGACGACAGGTGGCGACAGGAGCTCTCTGAGGCGCAGCGGTTTGACTGTCTTCAACGGGGACTGGTATGATTGTGTGTCCGCTACAGCAGCCCAGTCGGTCGGGAAAATGACCATGAACAAACCCAAGCTGATCCCATCATGTGAAGATGTGAGGAAGGTTCAACAGCTTCTTGAGACAAGGATGGTTTCGGAAGATTATCCGACAGTGGTTAAAGCAACTCTTTGTGTTGTATCACTTTTTAACCGAAAACGAGGGGGAGAAGTTCAGAGAATGAAGGTGTCAGACTTCCAGAATGCTAAGATTGGATCGATCACCAATCAAGATATCTTGAACGGTCTCACAGAGGTTGTGAAGAAAATGGTGAATCATTTTCAGCGAGTGGAAATCAGAGGCATGTTTAATAGGAGTGTTCCCGTTTTGCTGACGAAGAAGATGATGACAACTGTGGACAGAATCCTTCAAATGAGGCAATCAGTGCCAGCTCTCGCCAATTCCCAATACATCTTTGCCACACCTTCTGGTCAGAGGCCTTACAGAAGCCATGATGTTCTGAAGGCCCATGCCCTAGAAGCAGGGGTGTCATACCCAGCCATGTTCACATTTACTCAGTTACGGAAGCAGGTTGCAACTTTGGCTCAGTCAATGGCCATCTCGGAGTTAGACCAGGGTCAGCTGGCAGATTTCCTTGGCCATGATATTCGGATACATCGCCATATCTACCGCCAACCTCAAGACGACCTTCAAAAGGCAAAAGTGGCAAAGATTCTTCTGTCAGTTAACAATGGGATGACAGATTTTGAGAGTTGCATTAGAGCTGAGCTGGGCGATGATGAAGAGATTGACTTTGACAATGAAGACACATCAGAAACTGGCAGAGAGGTCTCGGGGGGAACAGCACCTGTGAATGAAGCAAGTAGCAAGTCAACAACACAGGAATCGATGAGCATAACGGAGAAAAGACGTCCAGAGCCTGATGACAATCTAGATAGTTTTGATGATGACAGTACTGCGTCAGCTCCTGTTCGAAAGAAAACTAGATTTACAAGGAAACCATGGGGGAAAGCTGAAGAGAAAGCTGTTCAAACTCGTTTCAAGACACACCTCGTCATGAACAAACTTCCTGGAAAGGCCGAGATAGAGCACGCAATGGCAGAAGAGCCCGCACTTAGACATAGGCGCTGGACAAACATTAAGGATTACGTCCGCAACAGACTGAAAAAGTTACAAAAGAAATGAATCGAGATCGAGGTTCCCCGCCACTCGCGGCATTTTCGGTTTCATACAGATTTATTACAAGAGTGTTATTATTGGGGTGGTTTCAGCATGTATAGCCTGCTTTTTTTATCTGATGGACGCCTGGATCATTTTGTATACTGTATAACCTTTGGATTTGCAAATCGAAACGGCCGGCTGGGGACAAAAGACAATAATAAGATAAGATAAGAAAACCATTGACAACGTAAAGATTGATTACAAGAGTGTTATTGGGGGGGGGGGGGGCCTGGATCATTTTGTAATATACTGCATACCATTTAAAACTCTGCAAATGGAAAAATGGTTGGTTGTTGGGGACGAAAGACAATAATAAAGGCTGAAGTTTCAAGTGATTTCTTATGTTGTCAGTTAATTAATTAATGTCAGTGTTCTGTTCTGTCATTTTAACTCATTCTACCCCAAGACCGGAATCCCCAAATGTTGAAGTCGTCTTCAGAAGACTGCGTTGCAGTGCAGGACATAGATCCACCATGATAGTTCAAGGGTGATGCCAGAATAGCTTGGCGCCCATAGAAGCCAAGTTATTCTGGCATCACCCTTGAACTATCATGGTGGATCTTTATTTTGCTGTGGTGTGTCTGGGATAGAATAAGTTAAGCCCAAATGTTGAAGTCGTCTTCAGAAGACTGCGTTGCAGTGCAGGACACAGATCCACCATGATAGTTCAAGGGTGATGCCAGAATAGCTTGGCGCCCATAGGCGCCAAGCTATTCTGGCATCACCCTTGAACTATCGTGGTGGATCTTTATTTTGCTGTGGTGTGTCTGGGGTAGAATAAGTTAAGCCCAAATGTTGAAGTCGTCTTCAGAAGACTGCATTGCAGTGCAGGACACGGATCCACCATGATAGTTCAAGGGTGATGCCAGAATAGCTTGGCGCCCATGCTATTCTGGCATCACCCTTGAACTATCGTGGTGGATCTTTATTTTGCTGTGGTGTGTCTGGGGTAGAATAAGTTAAGTGTTAGTTTGTTTGTCTGGGTCTTTTTCTATCTTTCATATTTTTCCACACTTTTTGACCCGCATCATACTGAGGCTAAAAGCTTCAAATTTGTTCACTGCCATAATTCTATGCAAGCTACATTACAGTACTTACAGATGAGGACATAGACCAATGGCTTTAGTTCAAGGGTGGTGCCACAATATCTTGGCGCCTAGAGGCACCAAGCTATTCTGGCACTAACCCTTGGACTATTTCAGTCACACTTGTTGCACACACTGGTGTATTCCGAATGATAAGGGTTAATAATATTAAAAATGCTCTGTTGCTGTTTGTCTGAAACTCCAGAGTACCCAAAACCAAAAAAAAGTCCTTTAATTTCCAGAATACATTATGTTGATTCTCACATCAATGCCATGATAAACTGTTTTGCTTCAGAAGGACAAAACGCAGCAATGTTTAAAAGATTTCCTCTGTAAAAATCATAATCGAAAGGTTACGGGCCAGTGTTTATTGAAATGTGCACCATACAATGTTAAAAATGTTAAAGCACACATACACATTAAGTTGGAAAAAAAATATTAATGTGAAAAAGAAGTATTCCATGAACTTGACCTTATTACAGACGCCTACTGTTGTGAAGACACCCATTTTGACTGTAATGCCAGTTTTTGGTAGAACCCCATTTTTTTTCCATCTAGTGGCTCTGTTTCTAGAAAATGTCTATTTTATTTTAAGTTATAGAGCTTAGTTATAAGGTGAGTTCTAAACATTCACATCAATTCCAGAGCCCTAGAATAAATAGAAATATGGGAACCCATTTTGACATAAAATGGTAGGTAACCCACTCTGACGCTTTTGTCTGCATGTGTGTGTGCGTGTGTGTGTGTGTGATGTGTGCGTGTGTGTGTCGTTTTCGCCTGAGCATTGAGTTATATTATAAATATGAGAAATGCACATTATAAATACCATGTATTATTATTATTTTTTAAAAGTCTGTCGTTAATATCATTGCAAATCCCTTCCAAGTGATCAGGCACATTTGTCTTTTTCCCCCGCAAACATAGCTCGAGAAAATTAAACTCCCATCCACCCACTATGCTGGAGGTACAAGACCGTAACTAGGAGCCAGGAAGAGGCACAGATTCTCATAAGCCCCGCAAATTGCGGGAGCTTATGAGAACCTATGTCTCCTGAGTGTGGTTAATGTTTGCGGCAATATCAAATATACTGACTTCCATTTTTAAAAAAACGCGAAAATTTCAAACGTTGTTTCCAATATTAAAACATCTCAACTGTAAAGAGTTAAGTTGCACACCATGCAGACCGATTTTAACCTGTTGGCAGTACTCAGATATCTGTCACACAAGTTAACTCTTTACAGTTAAGATGCTTTAGTACGGGCGAGAGGGCTGCTCAGTGCGCAGTTGTTGTTGTTGTTGTTGTTGTTGTTGTTGTTGTTGTTGTTGTTGTTGTGTGTGTGTGTGTGTGTGTGTGTGTGTGTGTGTGTGTGTGTGTGTGTGTGTGTGTGTGTGTGTGTGTGTGTGTGTGTGTGTGTGTGTGTGTGATAAAGAGAGCCGGCAAGAGATATAGATCCTCATAAGCCCCCGCAAATTGCGGGGCCTTGTGAGGATCTATTTCTCTTGCGCCTGGTTTATGTTCGCCTACAGGATGCAGAACGGGTCTCGAGAGGGCTGTTTCGTGCGCATTTTTTCGGTGACCCTTTTTGCGCAACTAAGTTTTTTGGCAAGGAAATAATGGTCTTAAATGGGAGCTTCCCTCTCTCGAGATGTCTTTAATCCCTTCGTTGCCAGTTATCACGGACTGAGAATCTCGTGAAAAACACTGATGCAAATGGGACAAGAATAGGCTTGAAGAACACAGGACTAACAAGAGACAGAAATGTCGCGGGGGCTCATGAGGATTTATGTCTCTTGCAGGTGGGTATCGCCCGCCTAGCCCCAGCAGTTAAGGGGTTAAGAGGAAAGAGAAATTGTGACCTGTTCTTAATGACCAGTATTTCCGTTGCTACAGCCACCTAAATGAGGGTCATTGGTGACACGTGATCGGTCAAAGGGGGTGGTAGCTGTACAAAGGTTAATAAGAATAAGAGTACTTTATTATCTCGAAAAGAGAAATTCGCTTGTGGTACATTTATCAGTAACAAATAGTACAAACAAGACATAAAAACATTATAGCATAATTATGAACATTTTCTCCCTGCACTTGCACAGCTACAAATTCCAAATGGATATAAAGTAAACACTACAAAATCTTTACACATAACTCTTACACATCTCACACAAACATCTTTTATGGACTGAACTGAGCGGCACTTATACATTCACACCCACCTCTATATATGCATACATAATACGCGTGTTTCAACCTAGTCCTAACCCTCACTACTTATTATACAAACATCTCAGTACATTATTACACATTATTACACAAGCTGCATAATTAAAGTCTACCATAGTAAAATAATTAGTGAGTAAACACTCAGTAACAACAATCCCAGTATGTCCATGTTTACCACCAAATGAAACGCAATATAATGACTTCTCTAAAATCAACAAGCTCCATTCCTACTGATTGCACAGGTAAAGGGGGATAGGGGGAGGAGTTAGGTTTGGGTATGCGTGGATGTACCTACAGATTGCTTAGAGTGATGGATTTGGGGATGAAACTGTGCTGTAGTCTAAGTGTTCTAGCTTTGTGCGTGCGGAGTCTGCGGCCAGAGGGGAGGAGTTCATAGAGGTGGGCAAGGACATGGGATCTGTCTGAAGCTATCCGCCTACCCTTTCTCACCACACGCTGTTCATACAGGGACTCCACACTGTTTTGCTTACTGCCAGTCACTTTGCTGCAGATGTTTACCATTCGTGCCAGGGTGTTCTTGTTCTTCACACTCAGACCTCCATACCAGCACACAGAACCGAAAGTGATGACAGACTCAATAAAAGAGCAGTAAAAAGTTTGAAGGACAGAGGGGTTCACATTCAGCTTCCTGAGTTTCTGGAGGCAGTAGATGCGTGACTGACATTTCTTGTGTATGAGGGAGGTGTTCTGAAGCAATGGCATCATTTGTCTTCAGTTTGTGTGCCTATTTTTGTGTGCGATTTGCAACCGAAAAACTACATTAAACAGCAACGTTCCCTGGTATTTTCAACGTGTTTAACAACAAAATGCCGAGGTGAACTCTAAAACAAATACGATTTGTGTTATTTACATGTTTTTTATGCCCTAGACAATAATACACTTGACTGCAAACGCAACGGTCTTGCGACTATTCTGTAGTATTTTGCATGTATTACAGCAGTTGTTGTTGGGTTTTTTTTTTAAATATAAACTGCTCAAAGATAACACACTCATCGCCATAAAAAAAACATCAAGATTGACATTACTGATAGAAAAATCGTCAAGGAACTTTTTATCAAATGAAATTCAAATCAGCGAAAAGGGAGACACATTCAAGCTGTTGAATTGAGTTAATGATGAGACATATTTGGAAACATGTTTTTAGGGGAGGGGTAGGGGGCAATATTCCTTTTAGCTGTATAGATTGCTGTATTTGTCACAAACGAAAATGCTTACTCAAGAAGTGTCATTTTATCCCATCGATTGCGTCCTCCTTTTTATGAAAGTTTGCCGACAGGCAAACCGATGTTTTCTTATGATAGCTGCCACTATCCCAGCCGTCTGGATGACACCTCTGAAATAATCGCAGTTTAACAGCCCTGTATGACACTCGTCTGAGGAACACGGGTATACATGTCACCCACAAGAGGCGTAGATCCTCATGCGCCCCCGCGAATGCGGGGGCTCATGAGGATCTTCGCCTCTTGCAGATATCGAAGTTTGCTTTGCCCCGGCGGTGAAGGGGTGGGTTGTTGCTCCTCCCAGCTCTTTGAGTCTCGCTGTATCCCAGCTGGCTTCAGCGCCACTTTACTTCCCCTTGAGGCGCAAAAATCAATGGTCTCCCATGGACCTTAGGCGATGGAAACCTAATGAAAGGCGGTGAGGTTTTTGCGCTTGATCACACATTCTGGAGTGACTCCGATTCTGCATTAAAGGAGCATGCGAAGAACAGTCTCATGTTTGCAGATCTTCAACGACGGAGGTTCCAGGAAAACCTACACGTTTAAAGGGGATCGACCGGACCCAGACAATACAACGTTGGTGGTTCGCCGTATCTTCCGTCTTAATGCTTTACTGTGTCTTTCAATAGCGCTTGACGAAACGGCTGACTGATAAAGTTTCAAAACCCTTTCAATGTCGAGAAAATTGAAACACTTCAGAGCTGCAAGAGGCATAGATCCTCATAAACCCCCGCTGTTGCGGGGGCTCGCGAGGATCTATGCCTCTTGCTCACACCACTTTGAATCCATGTTCCTGGGACTGATAGAGTTTTTCTTTTTTGAATAAACGAAGATTGCAGAAACACAGTCTGCGTCAGCTGACACTGAACGGGTTTAATGTCGTCAAATGAGAAACGTTTCTGCTTTTCTGCTCGTGTGCACGCAGGCGCCAATCTAATCTGGCACTACCCTTGAATTATCATGGTCGATCCATCTCCTGCTGTAGGGCCTCAGGGCTGAATGGGTTAAGCCAGCCGGCCAACTTTGATAACTTTGAAACCGTTGTTTCAGCAATCATTCCCAGCCCGCCGTGGAGCTAATCGTTGTAAGCATTGCATGTTTCCTGTTCCTGTTGTTCTCTGTTGTCTGACGACCATTCGATAAAACCTATGTTTATCACATGCTTATATTTGAACAAAGGACTTGTCAGCTCTGAATAGAATCCTAGAAAATATAACACTTTAATTTTTTTAATTTTGTGCAGTTCTAAAATGTATCTGAAGATTCACCCTTTCGCGATTAGCGTCCGTGTTGTCCGGTAATCACAAGTAGGTCAACATTTCCTGTGTTCCGACGGAAACAGTGGATTACTGTCGTATCGTCGTCCGCACTTTTAATCCACTGTTTTCTTCAAAAACGGTGGATTAAAAGCCTGGGCAAACAAGGGTGTGACCAACAATATCATATGTTTTTTTCCGGGATTTAAATCCATTGTTTCGGTCAAAAGACACACAGTTTGTGTTTTTTTCCTAATTCTGATTTCCATAAATCATCTATAGCTCTGCTAAATCCATCTTAGATTGTAATTCGCTTGAAAAACACGCGGATACAAAAGTTAATTAATCATGCCCGTAAGAGAACCACATTCTCAATCATGAACCATGCGTCCGTAATTTGCTTATGTTCCCCAGGCCTTAGCAGAGAAGGGGTTTCAAGACTCACCAGCATTCGGATTCGCGGCAAAAAGACGCGTATCCGAATGCGGCACGTCTCAAATGTGTTCAATTGCTTGTCTGCTCCTTTAAATGTCTTCACGAAAGTCAGGCTAAAATACCAGGCCGTCAAAAGAAAGATAATGAAGCAGTTCGAAAAGGATTCTCTCTCTCTCTCTCTCTCTCTCTCTCTCTCTCTCTCTCTCTCTCTCTCTCTCTCTCTCTCTCTCTCTCTCTCTCTCTCTCTTAACCTTTTCACTGCCGGAAAAAAGCGAAACCCACCCATCTGCAAGAGGAAAAGAACCTCATGAGCCCCGGCAGATGCGGGGGCTCATGCGGTTCTTTGCCTTTGGCTATTACTAGTCATATCCGCGCTCTTTAAATTGATGGGATTATTCGGTGTTGAATTCGCCCTGCTTTCTGAGACATGGTTTTGCGTCGACTGGCTGTGAATGTGTTTTAAGTCGCATCATTTGACATTACGGTCAGATATCTATAGGCCATTCCATCTGCGTGATGCACAGATTCCCATGAGTCCCTACAGCCCCAGAAGCCCATGAAAATCTACGCCTTGTGCTGGCTACGGTCGTCTTCTGTCACAGGCTTTTTTTCTGTGTTGACGTGAGAATCATGCTGGAGATGTCTTCTATTTTAGTTTTTTGAACGGTAGTAATGAACTGTCTTGTAATAAGACCAGACTTGCCTTGGTATATCTTTGTGCTGCAGTAGCATTGACGAATGTATCATAGGTGCACGACAAAATCACATCATAAATCATCACTAGAGCAGAACTTGTTTTGAAAGACCATCCTTGTGAGAGATCGCCTGTCTTTTAAGACCATCATTTAGGTGGCCACAGCCACCTAAATCAAGGCCTTTAACTCATTCAGCCCGACGCCAGTATTTCCCAAACTTTGGATGCGTCATCTAACGACTATGCACCTGTCGCAAGAGATGGGTCGACCATGATAATTCAAGGGTAGTGCCAGATTAGCTTGTCGCCGATAGACGCCATGCTAATCTGGCACTACCCTTGAATTATCATGGTCGACACATCTCCTGCTGTAGTGCGTCAGAGCTGAATGGGTTAACTCATTCTACCCCAACACCGAAATCCCCAAATTTTGCCGTTGTCCTCTGAAGACTGCACTCTAGTGCAGGACATAGATCGACCATGATAGTTCAAGGGTGATGCCAGAATAGCTTGGCGCCCATAGGCGCCAAGCTATTTTGGCATCACCCTTGAACTATCATGGTCGATGATTATCTTGCTGTGGCGTGTCTGGGGTAGAATGAGTTAAAGACAGACGACACTTGTTTGACCTTTAGGACTTCCTTAGACAATTTTTAAGACACTTTTGAGACCACTGTACTAGCAAATGACCCTAGTCGAACAGAAACACAAACGAAGAAATGGAACCAAATAAAAGTGGTCCTCAGAGAGTAACTCTGCATTTTGGTAACTTCCACTACACCCTCAGCTGACTTTTACACAGTACGTTACCGACGATTCAATAAGCAGAGTCTTGGCTCTGGAAGTAACGTGAGATCTGTCGAGTGGCATGGCACCCGGAACAACCCTTCACGTCCTCTGGCTGATAACTGATGGGGCAATTACCGTTCTTCAGCCATTCGATACTCGTCCTGAAAGGAAGCCGTAGAACCGTCAGCAAGAGGCATAGATCATGAGTCCCTGCATTCTGCAGGGGCTCATGGTGATCTATGCCTCTTGCTGGCAATCGTCCGTCAGTGTGGCTCGGTAGGAGGGTGGCATGCAGGATTCAGTGGGTGTCAGATCTTGTTCGTGGTCTGCCACAGTCTAAGGTCGCGCGGTACCAAACTCCGACGCAGTATTACGTTTGTCACTGGACAAGGTTCAGTGCTGACATGTCTTGGCGGCTTGGTTCTTAGAACAAGTAAACGAACAGTGTGGTTCTCAAACAGCGCCATATTGTAATTCACTGCTGTCTTTCACTTATCTGGTTTACAAAAGTGCACGATACTGCTTCCGGTTGAAGATAAACGCCATTGTGTGTTTTATATCGATCAGCTTAATCAGTTATGTTTGTTCCCGGACAGAACAAACGAGAGATGACATTTCGTTGTTTTGTTTCCCCATCTTTACCCACCCAGCCTCAGCCTACCCCCCCCCCTCGACCCCCCCCACCCCCTTCTTGCCAACAATCCCTAGTCTTGGCCACACTCTCGCCGTCCGCCTACCCTCCTATGCTTTGTTTGTTTGTTTGTTTGGTGTTTTTTTTTTTGTTTGTTTGTTTGTTTGTTTTTTATTGACAAAAAGGTCAAGTAAAATCAAATAGCAGAGACCGGGGCAGGGTGAGACAGAAAAGTCTCTTTTCATTCTCAGGCAGACCGTATTCAAGATAAATTCGTGAAATAACCTAATAATGTAAATTAAACCATTTTGCCACATACACAACAAAAATACGCGACAGTTTTTTCACAATAGTGATCAAAAACGCTCATCAAACCGGGGCAGGTTGATACACCCCAGGGCTAGTTGAGACATTGCGCAGGGCAGGTTGAGACAAAAATGGGGCAGCTTGAGACGCAGCACTCTAGTTCGAATCGCAAACGCACACGGATAAAGATAACTAATTATGCAAATATATCAAGTTACAGCCGCCACTCTGGTTAGTTATGCAACAGCCACATATCTAAAAGAAAAAATATCATATGCGCAATAACAAGTGACTAGATTTCTTTTTAAAAGTCGTCATAAAAACAAGAGAAACGGATCGCTGTTATGAGCCGACGCGAAAAACGAGAATTAAATGTAAACCAGGGGGGGTGGGGGGGGGGGGGTGTGGACTTTGTCAGATTTCCACAAAATTCAAACAAAGTGTCCCATTTAACTTCTGAATCAGACTTCCTTGTGTATTTTTTCACTCATAACGAACCTCTTCACCCAGTCTTTACCCTCTCGTCCATTGTCATCCCAGAAAAAGAGGTAATTTTTAATGTTTCGCTGAGTGAGCCGAAAGGCCAGACCAAGATGAGTTTTCGAATCAAGTCGAAAACTGCTTCTTGATGCCAACAATATGTATTGCTAGAACACAAACTCAGTAAAGAAAAGACCCACAAAAAACCTGCCATGTTTTGCAGCTCTGAATGACAGTTTAAAGCCGTTTGCGTTTAGCTAAGGTCTTCATGGCCTGCCACAAAGTAACTTTCTTTACAAAAGAGACGCTACAGCAGCACAATACAGCGACTGTCCTTCATCCACTACCTGCATAGGAGTGGCAAGATTTCCTCTGGAATAATGTGCTCGATTCGGTTTTCTCTTGAACTAACCTCACCATCTGTAATAGACCATTCTAAATGATTCATCAATTAGCATAGTAATACACTCTGTAAAAGAACATAAACAGCTGGGACAACTAATACATAAAATGTTAGTAAAGTACTGGCACTGGCATGCACTATTCTTGACAATCAAAAAGCAAGAATGACAAAGCCCTTAAGGCTCCCGTGCATGACCGATCAACATAATTAATCTAACCTTTTTGACTGACCTTTCCAACAGATCACTGAAATAAGCAAATGTTTAAGTTCTAACATAAGGAAAGGGTTGGCTTTTGTACCTGCGAAATCAATGTTTTCTTTAATGTACGTATTTTTCACTGTTGTCAACCCCCCATGAACCTTGAACTTTGTGAGTATTGAACCAAATTAGAAAGCAATGGAAGGTCTTATCATCAGCTACCGTTCAGCTAAATTTGGTTGAATTTTTAGGCAAAAATCCTGATAACAACTAAAAGTATACAAAAAAATTACATTTTGACTCATGTGCGAAACAAAAGTGAGTCTATGCTCTGACGGTCCATCCGTCGTCCATCCGCCGTCGTCTGTCGTAAAATAAATTAACATTGTCATTTTCTCGGACTCTATTCAAGCCACAGTCTTCAAACCTGACCCAAGGATACTTTGTGGCAAGACCTTTCTAAACATACCAATTTCAGTGATCACTCATAAAGGTCAAGGTCACAGGGGATCAGGAAATATATCAAATATAGCAATATATTTTGACATAATTTATTTTTTCTCAAATACTATTCACAACTTCAAACCCAAACTTGGTGCAAAGATACCTGATGGTAAGACCTTTCTATGCATACTAATTTTGTTGATCCCTTAGAAAAGCCATGGGTCACAAGAGCTCAGGAAATAGGTCCAAAATAGCCATTTTTTGACAACAGATGTTTTTTTCTCAATTACTATGCGCAACTTCAAACTCAAACTTGGTACAGATATACCTGATGGTAAAAACTATCTATGCATACTAATTTGAATGACGCCTCGGAAAAGTCAAGGGTCACAAGAGGACGATAAATGTGTATAAAATGCCATTTTTGGGATACATATTGTAGTTATTTTCAACATTCTTGCAAACTTTTCAGTTTGGCACAAAGGTTGCTGATGACAAGACCTTTCTATGTTATCACAAACGTCAAGGTCAGGTGGGTTTCACAGATGTGTAAAACTAAATTTTGAGGAAACATGGATTTACTTATTGTCACACAATTGTGGATCCGTCATACACGTGAGCCATAAGGGCTTTGTCTTTCTTGTTCACATCATTTGCTGATCTCTTGCGATTCTTGACCTTTCTGACGGGTAGTTCAAATAAACATGCATGGGAAGGTATATCTTACCAGATTTGGGATAGACGTTGCAAATAGTATTTGAGAAAAAAACAATTTTTGTCAAAAATGGCTATTTGTGATCTATATTATGATCTCTTGTGACCCTTGACCTTTCTGAGGGGTCATCCAAATTGGTATCCATAGGAGGGTCTTAACATCAGGTATCTCTGTACCAAGTTTGGGTTTCAAGTTGTGAATAGTATTTGAGAAAACATAAATATAGCTTTTTTAACCTATTTCCTGATCCCCCGTGACCTTGACCTTCGAGAGAGGTCACTCAAATTAGTATGTTTAGAAAAGTGTTGCCACAAAGTGTCCTTGGGCCAAGTTTGAAGACTGTGGCTTGAATAATCTCCGAGAAAATACCAACGTTAAAGTTTACCACGGACGACGGCGGACGGGTGGCGGCGGACGGACGATGGACAGACGACTCTTATCCCAGAACATAGACTCACTTTTGCTTCGCACGTGCGCCAGAAATGGAAAGGGACCTCTTCACCATATTAGCACGGGGCAGGTTGAGACAGCACGGGGTAGGTTGAGACAATGTCTCAACCTGGCCTGTCTCAACCTGCCCCAACCTGCAAAAAAAAATCTCGCACTGTTAACTACACTGATGCAAACAACGCTTTCATTGTTTCTTTGCTTTCGAAAAAGCCATGTATCACCACTGTCATTCAAGCATTAACTCTTAAATAGACATTTTTCAACATTGCCAGAAATGTTCGTACCCTTGGAAAAAAAAAAGCCTCATGTCATTCGGCTCAAAGCACATGTGGTCTGCTAAAACTTGGTTGATGTTGTAGACCGGGTTTTGGAAATATTTTCAGCGGAAAAAAGAACGGCTGATTTATAACAGTAAAGGCCTTATTTTGGGGGTGTCTCACCCTGCCCCGTGTCTCAACCTGCCCCGGTCTCGCCTACATCATATTTATCCCGCCCCCTGTGAAAAGTGCGACAGATATAT
>BTPG01000008.1:135325478-135372978 GCA_036245525.1 Semisulcospira habei
CGATCTTTTGGTTTGTTCCTTAATTGAGGTTGAACGAACCTAGGCGAACTTCAGCAAACCAGGTTTGCCATGGTTCTCTTTCTTAACTGAAGTGCTTGATTCGGCGTACTTACTGTCTGCGAAGGTGTTCAAAATGGCTGCCGCTATGCCGCTTCTCGATTTGAACGATGTTTGTTTTTGTACTCCTTGCAGTAGCGACCCCACAAACAGCGTTGCGCCTCCCACAAATCGATAACAATAGGTCTTGTTCTTCGCACGAGTGAAATATCGTCCGTCCGCCATATTTGTTTGTATCGGTGACTGTCTTCTTATCTCCAACGCAGAAGATGGTAAAAGTTTTGACCAATCAGAGAAAAGGTTCGCCTTGGTTTGCTCAACACGTTCAGCGAACCTTTTCCGACAGGGAACTATGGTTTGCCGAGGTTCGTAAACTACTTCGAACTAGGTTCGCCGTATCTTTAGATCGTCCAATTAAGAACCAACCTGGTTCGTCCGAGATCGTGAACTGTAGTTCGTCAGAGTTCGCGAACTAAAGTTCGTTTAATTAAGAACATGCTTAAGGTCGCGCGGTACCAAACTCCGACGCAGTATTACGTTTGTCACTGGACAAGGTTCAGTGCTGACATGTCTTGGCGGCTTGGTTCTTAGAACAAGTAAACGAACAGTGTGGTTCTCAAACAGCGCCATATTGTAATTCACTGTCTTTCACTTATCTGGTTTACAAAAGTGCACGATACTGCTTCCGGTTGAAGATAAACGCCATTGTGTGTTTTATATCGATCAGCTTAATCAGTTATGTTTGTTCCCGGACAGAACAAACGAGAGATGACATTTCGTTGTTTTGTTTCCCCATCTTCACCCACCCAGCCTCAACCTACCCCCCCCCCCCCCTTCTTGCCAACAATCCCTAGTCTTGGCCACACTCTCGCCGTCCGCCTACCCTCATATGCTTTGTTTGTTTGTTTGTTTGTTTTTTTGGTGGTTTTTTTGTTTGTTTGTTTGTTTTTTATTGACGAAAAGGTCAAGTAAAAAATCAAATAGCAGAAGACCGGTGCAGGGTGAGACACAAAAGTCTCTTTTCATTCACAGGCAGGCACCGTATTCAAGATAAAATTCGTGAAATAACCTAATAATGGAAATTAAACCATTTTGCCACATACACAACAAAAATACCGCGACAGTTTTTTTCACAATAACTGATCAAAAACGCTCATCAAACCGGGGCAAGGTTGATACACCCCAGGGCTAGTTGAGACATTGCGCAGGGCAGGTTGAGACAAAAATGTTTGAGACGCAGCACTCTAGTTCGAATCGCAAACGCACACGGATAAAGAATAACTAAATATGCAAATATATCAAGTTATCAGGCACCACTCTCTGGTTAGTTATGCAACAGCCAAATATCTAAAAGAAAAAATAATCATATGCGCAATAACAATGTGACTAGATTTCTTCTTAAAAGTCGTCATAAAAACAAGAGAAACGGGTCGCTGTTATGAGCCGACGCGAAAAACGAGAATTAAATGTAAACCAGGGGGGAGGGGGGGGGGGGGGACTTTGTCAGATTTCCACAAAATTCAAACAAAGTGTCCCATTTAACTTCTGAATCAGACTTCCTTGTGTATTTTTTCACTCATAACGAAACCCCTTCACCCCAGTCTTTAACCCTCTCGTCCATTGTCCATCCCAGAAAAAGAGGTAATTTTTAATGTTTTCGCTGAGTGAGCCGAAAGGCCAGGACCAAGATGAGTTTTCGAATCAAGTCGAAAACTGCTTCTTTGATGCCAACAATATGTATTTGCATAGAGCTCAAACTCAGTAAAGAAAAGACCCACAAAAAACCTGCCATGTTTTGCAGCTCTGAATAACAGTTTAAAGCCGTTTGCGTTTATACATTTAGCTAAGGTCTTCATGGCCTGCCACAAAGTAACTTTCTTTACAAAAGAGACGCTTCAGCAGCACAATACAGCGACTGTCCTTCATCCACTACCTGCATAGGAGTGGCAAGATTTCCTCTGGAATAATGTGCTCGATTCGGTTTTCTCTTGAACTAACCTCACCCATCTGTAATAGGACCATTCTAAATGATTCATCAATTAGCATAGTAATACACTCTGTAAAAGAACATACACAGCTGGGACAAACTAATACATAAAATGTTAGTAAGTACTGGCACTGGCATGCACATATACTTGACAATCAAAAAGCAAGAATGACAAAGCCCTTAAGGCTCCCGTAAACATAATTAATCTAACCTTTTTGACTGACCTTTCCAACAGGTCACTGAAATAAGCAAATGTTTAAGTTCTAACATAAGGAAAGGGTTGGCTTTTGTACCTGCGAAATCAATGTTTTCTTTAATGTACGTATTTTTCACTGTTGTCAACCCCCCATGAACCTTGAACTTTGTGAGTATTGAACCAAATTAGAAAGCAATGCGAAGGTCTTATCATACACATGCTGACCGTTTCAGCTAAATTTTGGTTGTGAATTTTTTAGGCACAAATCCCGATAACAACTAAAAGTATTTTTTTTAAAAAGTGGACATTTGTAGTAACATGACTCACATTATGTGTGCTGAAACACAAAGTGTAGTCTTCTGTCTATGCTCCTGTATGTGTTCCATCCCGTCGTCCATAGCCGGCCGTCAGTCTGTCGTCAAAATAAAATTACTCATTTGTCATACTTCTCGTCGTACTCTTGTTACAGCCCCTAGTCTTCAAAACCTGCTACACAAGGATACTTTTGTGGCAAGCACCTATCGTAGTCTGAATATACAATGTGTACGTACCACACTCTGATTCGCGCTGTCATGTGATCTCTGATCAGCTTCATCAAAGGTCAAGGTCAGACCTACGGAGTGTGCCGACTTTCTAACCGGCAAATGATATACCAGTACATCTCGCATTTTCGAGTTTCAGACTATAATGTTTACATCTTGTCTGCTTCTTCAACATATACCTGCTTCACTCCACACAATCTCGTCACGAATACATCCATATATAACCCACTGTGAGCTCGGTGCACTCACCATCACGATACGACCTACTCCAGGAGTTCCGGGACACATAGCAGTCGACGTGTCAGCGCTCTCCCTCCTGCCACTCCCGATCTTATGCACCTGAGCCGCCCCCATGTACTACATGTCGTTTGTCGATTCGCTGCATGTACGACAACGGTGCATTATAAGCTATATAGGAGTCACGATGAGCTCTCGGCCAAGTAATATACGTCATTAAGCATCTTTTACGGAATCCATGATCTGACGCTGTAATGCGTACGCCCTGTGGGGGGACGTGCTCATGACTATGAGAACCATTGTGTTGTACGAAGCCACAGACCATACAGGAATAGCGTTAGTGTTTCTGCTCACCTATGTACACTCCTCGAACCATAGCTCTTCTTTTATCTTCAAACTGCTAATTCAACTTGGTGTTACTCGCCAAGATTATACAACTGCATCAACCCTGCATAGCGCAGTAAGAACTCTATCGTGAGTCGCCAGCATGTACTTTACTCTTATGTCGCTCCGCACTTCGAACTACTGCCTCAGACGCTAGTAAAAGATATCATAGCGGCCACCAACAGAGTACAGAGTGACGATAAATGTGTGATGAATAATACTGTATTACTAATATCCACCCCGCCCGCCGCTCCCCTATTGTGTGTGTGTGTGTCCCCCCTGTGTTACGCGCAAAGCTCACATCTATCTGCTCCACAGTGTTATTACTTTACAACTCAGACCTCCTCCATCTGCTAACAACTTACGTTTTCCTATGTTAAGAATATCTACCGTCCTTTTGCGCCACTCAATAAGCGTTTCTGCTGTGAATGATCATGAATCCCTCGTCATCTCTGTCACCTCTATTCCCGCCTATTATCTATCTAGACTCACGTAACAAGGTCAGAGTCATCCAGCGTGACCCACGGTGGGTCCGATGTTTTCCATGTCGCGCAGAATGTGCCTCCTCATGATATCTATATAGCCCATCGTATCCTTTCGCGAGGCTAACGCGCCGTGGCTACTCGTCTAGTAGATTATGACTCGGATCTACAAATTATGTGCCTGGATACCACACCTGCGTCACACCTAATTCCTAACTACACGTGAAATGCCCTCTCAAATCGAGCTTGTCCGCTCGTCCTCTCTTGTTCACATCATTTGCTGATCTTCTTGCGACCACCTCGCCCACCTCATCTCCCAATCGTGCCCCACACGCCGGATGTATCTCCGCTTACTGCAACCAATAGTATACTATACACGTCTATACACAATACCGGATACGGAATGACTATTCCACGCTTTGCGCAGCAACTGACCCTACAATCACCTATACGAATAACAAGCTATGTCTACCAACAAAATAGTACCGTCCCATTCCATTCCCCCCTCTCCGACCCTGAGAACTATTACTCATATAACTACCTGCTCTACCACCCCTCACACCTCACATCATCATGATACTCACATACCCACCCTAGAGCTTTCTCAAATATAAACTATCAACTCTGTAAGCAGTCACGTACCCCTGTCTCATAATATCTAGAACCATGGTAGCCTGCAACTCTCTTACATATATCACGAGAACAATTCTTGTCCCTCCCAGTCACTTGAAACCTCGTCGCGAGTTAACCGTTACAATGTCAACTATACTCTCCTCCCAAGGAATGTCCTCTCTCTCGTCCTACAACACATTACCGTCAACTTTCTAATAACACTACGCATCGATGCAATCCCTCCACACCCTTTAGAGTGTCCAGTCGTCCTCTTCGCAAATGTAGAGTGTCAACTGACCACCATATGTAGAACTAACATAAGCCACCCGACATATAGTATCCGCCACACCCACGCCATAGTCCCACATCTATCCAACACTCTATTTGAAAATAACCCATCCTGTCAAACCAAAACAAACATTTTTACCCATACAAACAGGCATGAAACCTGAAAGTATAAAAACCCCCACCACCCCCCATCTAAATTCTCTACTCTCCCCAGCCCCCAAATACCCCCATCCTCAACCCGTCCCCTCCACCCCCTCCCTCACCCCCCCCCGTCCCCCCTCCACCCCCCCCCTTCCCTACCCCACCCCCCCACTCGCCCCCTGCTCCAGTCCACCACCATCCCACCGCCTTTTCCCCCACACACTGTTCTCAGCCTCAATATCCTCTCCGTCCCTCACCTTACTTAAGACCACTCCACCTGTTATGATGCTCAACTGTAGTTGTAGTCATAGAGTGTATATACCAAAACAACATAACTCACCCACAAATCTCTATATAGAATAGAGAGATATCCACTCACTCCACAAAATGAGAGTGAGACCCCACATCACCTTTCCACAATAGTGTTGTGTTGTCCCGTAGTGTTCTACACCCCCTACACAAACAAAAAAGAAAAAAAAAAAAAATAAAGTGAGATACCCTCCCACCACGCCCTACCTCCACATATGTCCTCAGTTTCATTGAACTAATTCACGAGAATAATACACTCTGTCCAAATGAAACTCTCCGAGTTACTCGAACTCATTCCTTCTCCCCCCCCCCCCCCCCCAACCGCCGCCACCCCCCCCCCGTGACGGCAGATGAGATGAACAGCCGTTCATGCAGTGTCGGAGAACTCGCCTGCTACATGCTGTAGGAGATCCCTTGTATCTGCATATCCTGTGCTAACCCAGCTTCACATCTAGATGCATACGAGACCCTCTTTTATTCGCCTCTGCTCATCGCGCAGTCTGATCGACCACGCTCGCAAATGGAAAAGGCGGCCTATCTCTCCACCCACTTCACACCCACGTCCCCCTTGTCTTACCAACATCTCTCTCTCACCTTGTGCAACTCACACACTCACTCACGCTTGTCCATACTCTCGCCGCACCGCACTGCCTGATGGTCAACAATCTGTACTCATTAGATCAGCCCTCCTCTGTTGGGCGTGTCGTTGAGCTTACTCAGCATCTACCACGAGTGTAGCGCTTCGCATGTCACCATGACAGTGTGCTACTACCATAGTCTAACATACATTAGCACTCTCATTCAGTTGTTCTCATACTGCCCTACAGACCGCACAGTAATAGAGATAGAATTAAAACATTTATACGCTCGCTACACCTGCTCCTCCAATAGAACCTTACGAGCTGTATGAAAGCAACGCCTCGTGTTCACTATCTGTCACTTTGCATATCTCTTGCAGCTTACGTTGTCGCGCCTTGAATAAAATGCCATGTTATCACACTGCATGTCGTAGACGCATGTAAACAGTTCTACCGTAAATGTTGACCATAGTTGTATGCACACTATTGTGCGACAGAGGTAGTAGTTCGGTACACACCTTTCCGGCAGAGAACGAAATGAATCCAGAAGACTCCTTCATGTCATCACTACATTCAGCACGTTGTTCTCTCAATTTCGCCGCTGAACAATGTGAGTCCATGACTAGCATGCGAGATAACTCACCTCCTCTCAAGCAATGATATGCTGTTGATCCCAGATATTAGAGATAGCCACCGATGGTTATGTGTAGCTTTTGTAGGGCCTTAGTAATTGCCATTTGTCTTTTCATAAAGTCGAGAGAGAGAAGAATACGATACCTCCTCCCCCTTTCAAGAAGAAACGAACCCCCCCCCCCAAAATGACCCCCCCCACTACCAGATCTAGACAGAGACTCACAGACCGACACTCTCGCCATCATTCACTACATCCTCTCGCTCCACCTACCCTCCGCCCTCCTCCACGTCTGCCGGCGGGTCCCCGCGTCTCACTCATAGTAACCGTGTCTCCAACTCATGCCCCCCCGGGTCTCAACCTACAATCATATTTATCCCGCATGTCTCAAAACTCCGAAGTTTAAGTTTTACACAAACCAAAATACACAACACTTCTGCCGACACTTCTCAATGACTGATCTTATGACTAGCTTTTCATGTTCCTGAAGGCAAACCTTTAAAGCTGTACGAGAGTGAAGTGGGGTCAGAGATTTCCACAGCCGGCGCTTTATGACTCCGCTGAGAGGATCACCCATGGAAAATTAATTACAGCCCCTTGGTCCTGTGGGCCGGGTTGTGTAGCATGCGGCGTGTGATAAACAGATTCCTACGAACAAGAGGCATAGATTCGCATGAGCCCCTGCGTTCGCAGGGGCTCATGAGAATCTATGCCTCTTGTGAAAACAAAACTGAATGAGAAGCCAATGAAACATTCATGACCATTTTTGTCTACCGTATTGAAAATACGGTAGATTTTGAAATGGGGCTGGTCGGAAGGCATTCCAGAGCATGCACATAACGTATTTGGCGTGCGGGGCAGAAATTCTGGCAAAGAAGTAACAAAATTAAAATGACGTCACGTCTAGCTACGCAAACCTTGCTAGAGAACGTCTTTTTGGCGCCAAAGAGCCCTATGGGTGCCGCGTGTGTGTGTGTGTGTGTGTGTGTGTGTGTGTGTGTGTGTGTGTGTGTGTGTGTGTGTGTGTGTGTGTGTGTGTGTGTGTGTGTGTGTGTGTGTGACAGCGACTAGTGCCCGCGTTTGAGGACGGACACGCTTGAAATAGTACGATATTGTCCCTAAAAGAATTATCTCGAGACCTTTTTTTCGGTTTTTTATTTATTTATTTATTTTTTATTAAGATGCTCATTGGCGAGAAAATGGCCGTTTCATAAAAACCGGTTGATCCACACTGGAGTCCGTAATTTTATAGATATTTTGCATATTGCTACGTAAAAGGGAGATATTGAACGAGTTCGTTAACCAGCATTGTTTTCACCCATACCTCACGCGACCAAAAACTTTACCGCAAACTGTACCATATGACCGAGCTACAAAACCCCTTGTAGCGACAAATGGCGGACTTTTTGTAGCTCTCTTTCAGACGCGTCTTGGATGCCAGTTTTGCTCTATAATAGATCACCAGACGTTCTAAAGTACAACGTTACTTAGTGTTGTTCGAAACAACAGGCACACTGCAATAGACGACAACGTCATGAAAGACTTTTAATTACGTCATAAGTCTATTATGTATAAATATATATTCCTTTTACGTCAGTCATGTCTGGCACGATCCAGGTCGGCAGATTTCTTCTTGACTTCTTTTACGAAAATAGTGGATGAATGAAACAAATACGTTATTGGTAGCAGGGGCTTGCTGCACGGAACCTTGCAGGCCTTCGGGAGGTCAAAGGAACAGCGTACCCCTCAGGCCTTCGGGGTACAATGACCTCCCTCAGGCCTACCAGGGTCCGTGTAGCAACCCCTGCGACCAATAACTTATATTGTACCTCTAGACCTTTTTGAGTGATAATTAAATATTTTTGAAAAAAAAATTCATGTTTTGGGGATTAATTTCACGAATTATATGGATTAATCCTCAAACAATTGAATCTTTTTTACGAAAAAAACAACAACAATCTTCTCATTAATAATCGCATGATTTTTCATATACGGTATTTACATAAGCCCACAGTTTGTCTCAGCTGTCGGGTACGATTAGGTCAGTTGTGACCTGTATTCCTTAGGAGTGAAATCAGACAATTTTCTGCAGCACTCTTACGGAGTCATTTGTAAAAGAGCTAACATAACTTTATTTTTTTTACGAGAAAAACTATCTTCTCATTAATACCCGCATCATTTTTCGTAAACAGTGTTTGCAAAAGCCTGCTATTTGTCCCGGCCCTGGCGTAGGATTAGGTCAAATTATGACCTGTAAGCTCTAGGCGTGAAAATCAGCAAGAAAATTGCAAAGTTGATCCTCTGATACGTCAAATGTTAGTACTGCGATAAGTGACGTGTGACATCGAGTCGTCACTATGAACACGGCGTCGTGGGACTAATGATACCATGACGTGAAGCTTGAAGTGACGTCATTTTGCTGCTTTTGCTATTATTCTTCTTCATAATAGCTATGCTACGCCAGATCACAGAGCTTACGAATGGGGGGAATCACAGTGTGTCCGTCTTTATTCAGTTATGTGTGCCAGTGTCAGTGTGTGGATCAGGGGGTGGCTTAGAGAGGAGGGAAATGGATCATCATAATACGCCTAAAAATATGAACAACTCTGAATGTTCCTAAAAGATAACGCATCTGAGCTCCAAACAATACGGTAGACTTTGGGATAAAATCCTCACGGCCTTGTTTACATCAGGCTGACTCACTTTCTCTCAAAAGAAAAGAAAAGGGGAGACACTTCTCTCCCCTGACAGTGCTCTGACCTATTTTACTTTGTAACCTGCACTGACTTTCTCTCACATTCGCTATTCTTTTGTCAAGAGCCATCGATGTGCAAAAAGGCATAGACCTTCATTGAACTCTAGCAAGCTGGAGCTTGTGAGGATGTGAGAGTCTCATTGAAACTACTTGTGTGTGCATTTTGCGACGGGAAGTAAGCGGACACTGACGGTTGAGTTCATGATGGATGCTACGAAATGCAGCTGTTCTTCTTTGGGTCGATGGAAATTCGATAGCATTCCGAACCATTCGCCCCTACTCTAAGCTGAAATTCTGCTCTCATCCATTCTTCACCCTTTGCTGCATCCCTCTCTCTGCCCCCCCCCCCCCTCCCCCCTCCCCTTCCGTTTTTTTCGACTCCACCACTCTTCCTCCTTACTCTTCCTTACTTCCTCCTGTCGGAGTATTACAACAGAACCTGTTCAGTTTAAGTGACCATCCGTAAGCTTATGAGAGATCACCTGTTATTAAATACCACATTTAGGTGACTTCCGCCACCTAAATGATGGTCTTTAGTGGCAAGTGAGACTTTTTGCCCGTCAAAACTTCTCTCGAGAGACCACTATACAACAGCTTTTTTCGCGAAAGCAACTTAAAATTTGTGCTCAAGGAAGGTTCTGCTGTATTGTCGACTGGTCATTGTAGATACTACACGAAGCACTATCAGACACAAGAAGCACGAAAGCAGGAGAGAAACAGGAATCATTTTGACAAGACAGATAACTTGCACTGCGAATGTCATCTTGACAATAACGCGGCCATTAATGTAAAGGAAGACTCCACACTGGTTTTGAACTTTTGGGTTTTTCTTTGTAATTGACGGTAGATTCCGCCAGCCAGCTCTCTCTCTCTCTCTCTCTCTCTCTCTCTCTCTCTCTCTCTCTCTCTCTCTCTCTCTCTCTCTCTCTCTCTCTCTCTCTCTCTCTCTCTCTCTCTCTCTCTCTCTCTCTCTCTCTCTCTCTCTCTCTCTCTCTCTCTCTCTCTCTCTCTCTCTCTCTCTCTCTCTCTCTCTCTGTATAGTGAAAGTTTTTGTGAACTCTTAGTTATCTAAATTGTTTTTCTTCTTCTGTACAAAGATCAGTCGTACAGACTTATAAGAGAAAGGATAACTATTGACTACTGACTTTATGAAAAGGTCTTTTGTCGTCGTGTGTACACTAGTGTCTATATACAACGAACAATATGGCGAGTGGATCCACTGGCTTAGCCACTCAAGGACTGAAAGTCGGACATTTAAATGTGTATCATTTATATCCGAAAGTACATGATGTCTCCCTGTTTCTGAACCAGCCGTCACATTTCCACCTCTTTGGTCTCACTGAATCTCGTCTGGACTCTCGAATCACTGACGCATGTGTCAGTATTCCGAATTTTTCTCTTATTCGACGTGATGCAACTTCTCCTGGTCATACTGGGCTAGCTGTTTATGTGCACAGCACTGTTCAGCACAGGGTACGCAGACGTCTTGATCTTGAGACAAAGGAGGTGGAATGTGTGTGGTTAGATGTCAAGCTTCCTAACACGTCGCCACTACTAGTTGGCTTTGTGTATAGGAATCCAGCATCGACTGCCGAGTGGTATGACGACTTTGTACAGGTGATGGATAAAGTGAATGACACAGGCAGGGATATACTCATTCTCGGTGATTTTAACATTGACATCTTAAAACCCCATTCGATGTGGCAATGTACAACAATGCTGTTTGGACTAAAACAGATGATTACCACTGCAACCAGAGTAACCAACTCTTCGTGTACTTTGATTGACCACATCTATACTAACAACCCTCAAGCTATCATTGAAACTGATGTCCCTTCACTAGCTGTCAGTGACCACTTTCCCATCACCTGTACATGGTCATGTTATGTTCCTAAACAGAGCCGAACCCAACATTTATACATTACTTATAGATGTTTTAGAAAACTAGATAGAGATAGTTTCCTTCATGACCTCAGTTTTTTGCCGTTCCATGAAGTTTACAATCACAATGACCCTGATGTAGCGCTCTCACTGTGGCTTGAGCTGTTCCTCGGAGTGCTAAATAAGCATGTCCCTTTAAAAAGGAAACGAGTCCGGTGCCGTGAGCCCCCCACCTGGATTACGGAGGAGATTAAACAAACCATGGAAGCCAGAAATCGAGCCAAGCGGGACAAAGATTTTATTGAGTTTAAAAGGTTACGTAACAGAGTCAAATACCTTATCCGGGAGGCACAAAAAGCACTGGTAGAGAAAACCATACGCAGCGGGAATCCGTCTTCAATATGGAAAGTTTTAAACTTACTAACTAACAATAGTAAAAATCGTTCTGCAAACACGACTGCCAACCTTACAGCCGATGCATTTAACGACCACTTCATTTTAGCCCCGAAATCTTTACTACTTGCTGAAGGTTTGGATCAGGTGGAACATGTCGCATCGCAGAAGCTTACTGACTTTTGTAAGCAAAGACTGTCCGCGGGCGATGCTTTTAATATCCCTTGCATCGCTGTACATGAAGTGGGCAGACTTATCTCTAGTCTCAAGAACAAAAAGTCAGCTGGCATTGATGGAATCAATGGTTTTATCCTCGAACTTTCTCTTCCATACATTGTGGAAAGCTTAACCTATATTTACAACCTATGTATTCAAAATAATATTTTTCCGGCGGCTTTCAAAAAATCTAAAGTGGTACCTATACCTAAAACAAAAGACACATCTGATCCAAATAATTTTCGGCCTATATCCATATTATCTATTCTATCGAAGCCTATTGAGAAGCATGTACACAAACATCTTCTCGAATTCCTGGAAGAAAAGTCTCTCCTGAATAAATATCAATCTGGTTTTCGCCCTAAACATTCGTGTCACACTGCCTTGGTTCATATGATTGACACTTGGCTGCTCAACATCAACAGAAACAAAATGTCTGGTGCTGTCTTTCTAGACCTAAAAAAAGCGTTCGACCTTATAAACCACGAAATTTTATTAGAGAAACTAGACTGCTACTTTAACAATAACAGCCCAGGGACACTCTCATTCTTTCGTTCATATATCATAGGGAGAATTCAAACTGTGTACATCAATGCTACCTTCTCTTCTGAAAAGCGTGTTGAGTATGGCGTGCCCCAGGGATCCATATTAGGACCGTTACTTTTCTGTTTGTTTATAAATGATCTTCCACTTCATATTTCAAATCCAAATACCGAATGTGACATGTTTGCCGATGATTCAACTCTTCACGCTGGAGGGAAAACTGTACCTGAAATATCAAGCAATCTTCAGCTTAGTCTTCAGGAGGTCTCACTGTGGTGCAAAAATAATCAAATGCTTGTAAATCCATCCAAAACGAAAAGCATGCTAATCACAACACGCCAAAAGCATCAGCTCCGCCCCCATTCACTTAACCTCTCTTTTGATTCAGTTCCCATTGAGCAAGTCAAGGAATATCGCCTCCTCGGGGTAATTGTTGATGACCAACTGTGCTGGTTGCCCCATCTAACACAACTAGGGAAAACATTATCAAAGAAGCTATTTTTACTGTCAAGATTAAAATCTATCATTGATACTAAGACACGAAAGCTATTTTTCAACTCCTACATTAAACCTCACATTGACTACGCATCTACTATTTGGGACGGCTGTAGTAAGGCTAACCTTAAGCGGATTAATTCTCTATACAATCGCGCAGTTAAACTGATCCTCCCAATCCCCTCTCTAACTTTAAAGGAAAAGCTTCAGGCAACAGGGCTCCTTCCTTTACATCAACACCTTACGTTTAATAAGTGCGTACTTATGCACAAAGCACTGAACGGGAAAGCCCCCCTCTACCTGGCTAAGCTTTTCACTGAGAGCGAAAGGGTTTACAGCACTTTGAGGAACAGTCTCGTCATTGAACGGCCCCGAATTGACTTGTTTAAATCCAGCCTTTCTTACGCGGGTGCCTATTTATGGAACTCACTTCCTCCACATATACAGCAAACGAGACATCTTCCATTGTTTAGGACGAAAGCTTTTAAATACATCTCTGAGCAAACTTGAAAGAAACGTAGATAATATGTCCAAAAGAGTCATGTCAATGATTTCCTGTGGTCCTCCGTTTTGCACTTGTTAGCTTTTACATAATATCTCTCTTTTTCGTGGTGTTTTGCCTGCTCACTAAATTCCTACACATGAGTAGCTGTATCATAAGTGTGCAGTCGCTTTCTATAAACACACTTTACATCGCAACCCCCACCCCCCCCCCCCCCCCTAAGACCCTGTCATTTTGCTGTGTGTGTGTGTGTAATCTTCAGCAACTTTGGAACTTGTATCGGAATGTAACACAAGTGACCTGTGAGTGTAGCCGCTTGTTTTGTGCTGTTAACATATTGTTTTAATGTTGCTTTTAATGTTGTAGTTTAGCAAGGACAAACATGAAAAGAGGCCTGTGCGCCTATTGTTTCCATCCTTGAGAAATAAAGTATCATTCATTCATTCATTCATTCTCTCTCTCTCTCTCTCTCTCTCTCTCTCTCTCTCTCTCTCTCTCTCTCTCTCTCTCTCTCTCTCTCTCTCTCTCTCTCTCTCTCTCTCTCTCTCTCTCTCTCTCTCTCTCTCTCTCTCTCTCTCTCTCTCTCTCTTTCAACCTTTCTATCAAGCAGGGTATTTTTCCAGATGCCATGAAAGATGCTAAAGTTGTCCCCATTCCCAAATGTGCAGATCCCAAAAGTCCAAACGATTTCCGGCCTATTTCAGTGTTATCACTATTATCGAAGCCACTAGAAAGACACGTTCATATGCACCTACTCCAATTCTTGGAGAATCACCGCCTCCTCGTATCTCTTCAGTCCGGTTTTAGACCTAAACACTCATGTCATACTGCCCTCGTTCACATTGTTGACTCTTGGCTGTCATCAATAAACAATTCCAAATTAAATGGTGCAGTTTTTCTGGACCTAACCAAAGCATTTGATTTAGTCGATCACAACATTCTTTTAAAGAAACTTTCAGTCTATAAGCTTGATTCGAACTCTATAGCTTTTTTCTCCTCCTACCTCAGTAACCGCCGACAGAAGGTGTTCTCAAACGGAAGGTATTCGAAAGAAGGTATAGTCAGGCACGGAGTCCCCCAAGGATCTATCCTAGGGCCTCTTAAAGGATCATTGTCATTGTCATTGTCATTGTCTCTCTCTCTCTCTCTCTCTCTCTCTCTCTCTCTCTCTCTCTCTCTCTCTCTCTCTCTCTCTCTCTCTCTCTCTCTCTCTCTCTCTCTCTCTCTCTCTCTCTCTCTCTCTCTCTCATAGTCATATAGGCCTATTTTCATGAGCTATGGCAACTGCAAGAGGTCATGAAAATGTATGCCATTTGCCAGCATTTGCATCTGCATTTTGCAAAGCGCGGCTCTGGCAGAATAATACTAATATACCAGAAGACTATCAATATAAAGCCAACGAAGACTCCAAAGCGGTGGGTTGGTTGTACATTAATTGCTTAAACTCCCGACGTCAAGAAGACTTTCTTAGGGAGTTCCAGCGTTGCATCAATGTGGGGCCATAAAACAGAATATTGAATATATTTTCACATCTGGTCAATAGAAAAATAAACCTGACGTGTTAGGAACGCATGCAAATTTATTGAACCCTAGTTCATAAAAGCAGTATAAAATCATTGCAGTCTCAAAATATATACATGGACAAATGCAGTAACCAGAAATACCTACCTAATGATTATCATCTCTTCGGCGAATCAGACCCATTTTGTAACACACGTCCAGCATCGTTGACTACGAGAAGCGCAGACAGTAGAGAGAATTTTAACCCTTTCAGTGTCGATAAATTTTAAACACCACTTAACCGCAAGAGGTATAGCTAGATAGGTCCTCATGAGCCCCCGCAATTGTGGGGGCTCATAAGTATCTATGCCTCTTGCTGAAACTTTGAATCCATATTCCTGGGACAGCTAATTGTTTGTGTGTGTGTGTGTGTGTGTGTGTGTGTGTGTGTGTGTGTGTGTGTGTGTGTGTGTGTGTGTGTGTGTGTGTGTGTGTGTGTGTGTGTGCGTGTGTGTGTTGGGATGGGGGGGGGTGTTAAATGAACGAAGATTGCAGAAACGGTCTGCGTCAACTGGCACTGAACAGCTTAAAATAGAAAATGCAGGTGAATGGACCAAGAATAGAAACATAATCCCCATAAAAAGGAGGAGACCCCACATCGTGGTACTGACCACTTCGGGTGGCCTTGGAACTTAAAAAGTAGTCAACCCCAACCAAGTCCTTTATGGCAAGCCGGGGTGTGGGGTAGATCCAAAGTGGCTCTCGAGGAAGCGGCCAGTGCGCAGAGGTCCTCGGGCCGACTACAGCGGCAGTCCGCGCACAGCCGTGCGCGCCAACTGCCGCCGTCGTCGGCCCGAATGTCTTTTGCTAGTGGGGCGTATACACTTTCTGCATTACTTCTTTTCATCTCCATAATTATTTTCTATTTTAGCAAATACAACTCATATTAAGATGGACAGTTTTCTCAATTAAGATTTTTTTAAAAAAAACTTCAGGAAACTGACTGCTTCTGGTACACAAAAAGTACAGATTTGACTTTTCATGTCGAGGCCGTGGTTGTTAAAAAATATTGTCCTTCGTAGGTTCAGTTACATTCCTTATACCCCACTGTATCCAAGAAGAAACACTCCCAATATTATGTTTAAATAATACACCTTTCATGTATACCTTTCAATAATTCTGTGATGGTGTTGCCTGAGTGCTGGTCTATGATTTTGGAGCTTACATATATCAATCGTAATGTCCAAAATCACACACCAGCACACTTTTGTCAGTCAATTATGACTTGAAGTTTGTTGTGCTCTTAACTCAATCAGCTCCGACAGACCACAGCAAGACATGGATCGAGCATGATAGTTCAAGGGTGGTGCCAAAATAGGTTGGCGCCAAGCTATTCTGGCATCACCCTTGAACAATCATGTTCGATCTGTCTCTAGAATTGTAATACACTCCTTCAGAGGGCACCTTCAAACTTTGGGGATTTTGGTCCTGGGACAGAACGTGTTCGAATGAAATAGTCTGTAGCATGCAGGTCTGCCTTATATTTGCAGTTGTATTGTGTGCATTATGTAATATCACATCTACATAATGATCAATTTGCACTTAAATGACAGAAGTAGAATTCATAAACCTCTCGTGCACATGCATGATTGTTTTTGTGCAAATCAAAATTAGTCTGTATTCTGACGAGAAAAACTGAGCACCACTCAACTTCAGGAGGTATAGATCCTCATGAGCCCCAGCAATTGCGGGGGCTCATGAGGATCTATGCCTCTTGCTTGGGCTACTTTTTATCTATGCTCCTAAAACAACTGTTGCTTTTGGTCTTTGAATAAACGAAGATTTTATAAACGAAATAATTATACATCCTCTGACAGGAACAAAAGTTAAAATAAATTATTGTGTGTAACATGAACAGGCCTGCATGATATTTGCAGTTGTATTGTGTGTGCTAGTGGATGTATCACATCTACATGCTGATTGCTTTGCACTTGAACGCCAACTGTCGCAACAACAAGAAAACCACTCTTAACCTATCATTGGAAAGGGCACTGCCATGCAGTACGCGCACATGCACCATTTGTGTGTGTGTGTGTGTGTGTGTGTGTGCGTGTGTGCGTGCGTGCGTGCGTGCGTGCGTGTGTGTGTGTGTGTGTGTGTGTGTGTGTGTGTGTGTATGTGTGTGTGTGTGTGTGTGTGTGTGTGTGTGTGTGTGTGTGTGTGTGCAAATTAAATCAAATTAACTGAGAGGTAAATTAGAAATCAGAGTTTAATCATTCCGATTCAGTGAATTTCTTCAGCTTGCTCCATCTGCAAACGTACAATAGTTCTATGGTCAATTGTCCTACATGCCGATTAATGACATACTAGGCGCGTACCCTGATGCATTTTAAGTACCCCAGATGGGCACCTTCCCCATGTAAAGACTGTTAAGTGAAAACGACATAACAGCGAAAATGTTACCAAAGCTTACTAATTGTAAAATTCGAGCCTTTAACTCGTTGGCTGTCGGTAGCGGATGTTGTCGCGATGATTGCTGCAGCAATCATCGCGACAAAAACTGCTACCAACAGCCAAAGGGTTAAGAAGAGAACTGCCAGTGCCAAGAATGGATACAATGAACGCAGTAAATCTTTGTAAACTCTCTTCACTCACATCAAACAAACTTTCCGCCACTATCATGAAAGTTCCATCTAAAATGAGACATCAGAAATCCTCAAAATTCTCTTACTCTCACACATTAAATGAAGGAAACTTCAGTTCATATCCATGCCAACATGCTAGAAGGACCGGCTCTTACCCGGTGTGCTTGCCGGCTCATAACCACAAAACACACACTATACAACTTCTTTTTTTTTTCATCTTGCATTCTATCTTGGCCACCAGGACCGCTGATTTCTGGAATGTGTGCAAAACAAATCATAAAGTTGAGCTATTTCAACAGAAAAAAAAAATGTTTTTCTTATGTAATTCAAGACAGTTATTGTTGACAGTTGACATTCTTTCTTTTTTTTTTAAATTAAAAAAAACTACAATAACACATTCTTCGAGCGTCCGTTAACGTGCAAGCAGCACAACACAAGTTACGTATGAGCTGAACTGAAGTCTTCACAGTCAGCAAAGATCCTGTGGCCGATGTCGGCCGCAGTGGGCCCGCGCACGACTGTGCGCGGACCCACTGCGGCCAACGTCGGACCGAGGGTCTTTTGAGTAATGGGTTCTATCACAAAATCAAATTTAGGTCCAAACAAGGTTCCACAGAGTCAATCGATACAATGTTACGTTTTGCGCGTGTCGGTCCTCGCTAGTCGGCTATGGTGTTTACCTATCCGAGTCAACGGTGTGGACGTGGGGCTTCGGGCACTCGAGCTGTATGTTCCAGCTGTTTACTGATTTTGATTTATGAATACTTCTGTCATACAAAAGAAAAATCCAGTGTCCACTTTTTTGTCTAAAAACAAAATGCTCTATGTTTACATTGAAAATCACACTTTTCGCAAAAATGGACATATCCGATTTTGTGACAAAAACCGATATGCCCATTTTTGCGTGTAACGCACGCAGACTTGCCCACAATCGTACGCACAGACTCTCACGCAACAGACGCATACACCGCCACTGACTCAGACGGGCGCATTCATGCGGTAAAACAAACACACGGGCTCCCTTTCTAAAGTAACCTTTATACAGTATAAATGAAAAAGAATGACTTAAATGACTATCAACTATATACAATATTCTACTATCACACCACACACGTATCACAGTATCTTTGCCAGGTTAGGTCTTAGTCTCACATTGCCTCCAACCTGTTTGATGTTGTTGCCTGGTTACGTTGGTCCTTCTCACGTCTAGGCGTGAAAGTCCTTCGTCGTACGCTTATTGCCGTCCTGTCTCTTCGGGCACGGACGTCCTCGTTCTCCTACGGTAATCAGTTCTCACTTTGACTTGGGTGTCTTGGTCCCAGTCAGAATCACTCTCAGAAGAGCTGGAGGGATGACCTCACGTAGGTCCCACCTGCGACTCGACGTCTCGGCGTCCGTCTTCCACTCTCGTTACAAGAACTCTGAATAGACAAAAGTCCCAACGTAACACTTGCTAAACACACAACATATTGGATCAATGAGAAACGTCACGTAACCTGGCTGATACAAATAACCCACACGTTCATTCACACACACACACGTGCTTCATAAACTATTTTCGTATCACCCCATCTCTGTCACTATCTTGAAACAGACTATAGCCTAACACTCTTGCTATACATTACTCTATACCCTGGAAAAGACTATGCTTACCCAACCACGTACTATCTTCCTAGCGGCTTAGACATACACACTTCATATTCCTTTAGTCATCTAACTCGGTAAACAACTGTATACAGAAACACTGGTTACTTCACCGAATTCTAAACATACTATAACTAAACCAAACCGGAACACCGCTATACAACCACATTAATCTTACCACGCATACTGTCTTTAACTAAACAACTATCAATACTACGTTTATGGAAACATACCTGAAATCTAGGCTTCAGAGTCTTGGAATGCGGGCTAGATAACTCAACAACCGTTCCATACGACAAAACAGCCCGCACTAACCAAACTAGACCTCTGACAGTCACAGCTTCCGCCTAGAACTCACTAAACAGAACTCACTAAAATTCCCGTGCTAACCATGTCTTACATATTCCACATGGGCAGCAGGCCCCACGGACTTTCGGCACAAACAAACCGTTAACAAAAACCGTACCGTACTAATCCTATTGTGCGAGCACTATGCACAAACATAGAGCTTCATCACAATTCCCCCTTCCTCGGGAAAAAAAGAAAAAAATCAGAAGGTTGCGTGTTCAAATCACGTCGGGGTCACCACTGTAACGCACGCAGACTTGCCCACAGTCGTACGCACAGACTCTCACGCAACAGACGCATACACCGCCACTGACTCAGACGGGCGCATTCATGCGGTAAAACAAACACACGGGCTCCCTTTCTAAAGTAACCTTTATACAGTATAAATGAAAAAGAATGACTTAAATGACTATCAACTATATACAATATTCTACTATCACACCACACACGTATCACAGTATCTTTGCCAGGTTAGGTCTTAGTCTCACATTGCCTCCAACCTGTTTGATGTTGTTGCCTGGTTACGTTGGTCCTTCTCACGTCTAGGCGTGAAAGTCCTTCGTCGTACGCTTATTGCCGTCCTGTCTCTTCGGGCACGGACGTCCTCGTTCTCGTACGGTAATCAGTTCTCACTTTGACTTGGGTGTCTTGGTCCCAGTCAGAATCACTCTCAGAAGAGCTGGAGGGATGACCTCACGTAGGTTCCACCTGCGACTCGACGTCTCGGCGTCCGTCTTCCACTCTCGTTACAAGAACTCTGAATAGACAAAAGTCCCAACGTAACACTTGCTAAACACACAACATATTGGATCAATGAGAAACGTCACGTAACCTGGCTGATACAAATAACCCACACGTTCATTCACACACACACACGTGCTTCATAAACTATTTTCGTATCACCCCATCTCTGTCACTATCTTGAAACAGACTATAGCCTAACACTCTTGCTATACATTACTCTATACCCTGGAAAAGACTATGCTTACCCAACCACGTACTATCTTCCTAGCGGCTTAGACATACACACTTCATATTCCTTTAGTCATCTAACTCGGTAAACAACTGTATACAGAAACACTGGTTACTTCACCGAATTCTAAACATACTATAACTAAACCAAACCGGAACACCGCTATACAACCACATTAATCTTACCACGCATACTGTCTTTAACTAAACAACTATCAATACTACGTTTATGGAAACATACCTGAAATCTAGGCTTCAGAGTCTTGGAATGCGGGCTAGATAACTCAACAACCGTTCCATACGACAAAACAGCCCGCACTAACCAAACTAGACCTCTGACAGTCACAGCTTCCGCCTAGAACTCACTAAACAGAACTCACTAAAATTCCCGTGCTAACCATGTCTTACATATTCCACATGGGCAGCAGGCCCCACGGACTTTCGGCACAAACAAACCGTTAACAAAAACCGTACCGTACTAATCCTATTGTGCGAGCACTATGCACAAACATAGAGCTTCATCACATTGCGAAAAGCGTGATAATCACAGTGTCATTGTAGAGCAGAAGGCCTCCTGCTCGTGGTTGTTATTCTTAAGACGCTGCGTTGCTGTGTTTCCAGGAAACCTTGCCCAGACTGTGACAACAACACACCACATCCCCATCTCTCTCACAGCCATCTCCTACAACAACAGCTACCACAGCAATGGCCAGCAACATGCAGCAGCTGCAGTCTCCTTCCCGACACCGCAGCAGGTCAAAGTCCCCCAAGCGTCATCACAAACGGGGTCATGGTCATGGCCAGGGAGAAGAGGTCAAGGGCAGTCGCACGATGAAGATCGCCTCAAGGCCGCCTGAAGAGGACGACGTGTTTCGCCTGTACCCTGGAGCTCTGCAAAATCGAGAGTATGTTCTTATTTTTGCTGTTTTTTTCCTTAACAAAGGGTCGAAATTGTTAATTAAATGCTGTGAATTACAGTTCAAGAGAGAGAATTATCATGATAGTTCAAAGGTTGGGCCCGAATAGCTTGGCGCCTATAGGCGCCAAGCTATTCTGGCCCCACCTTTGAAATTTCATGGTCTTATAATTACTGTAAATTCGTGAATTACCGGTCAGGGGACAGATTTAACATGATAGTTCAAAAGTTGGACCAGAATAGCTTTGCGCCTATTCTGGCCCAACCTTTGAAATTTCATGGTTTTTAAATTAAGTTCTTGTTGTGTATCTAGGCTGGAACGGTTATAACACTGTCAGTGTTATGACCGGCTGTCGTAAAATGAGTTTGATGCTTGTTCTGGCGACAATGTTTCCGTCGTAAGCGGAGATGCAGCAGCCGTATCAGTTATGCGCTGCTACCAGTATGAGCTTTAAGATAAATAGAATAGACGCCTTAAAATGATATTATTATTATCATCATCGTCATTTGCAGCAGCAACAGCATCATCATCATCGTCATCATCATCATCATCATCATCATCATCTGCGGTCTTTTTTATATCTTGGGCCGCTATACTGGAACGAACTCCCCTTCCATGTCCGCCACAGTGTTTCAAAAGATGTTTTTAAATCTGCACTAAAAACACACCTTTCCAGCTCCACTACCCCACCGATTACCATTGACTGCTGAGGATTCTCTTGTAATTTTGCTGTGGAGCCTGGAATGTGTGCGTGTGTTTGTATGTGTGTAATACTTTGTAATTGTATTTTTGATATTTGTAATGCAGCTAGAGCTCTACCTGAGGTTAGGCGCCATATAAATTATATTATTATTATTATTTCGATTATTATTATTTCGATTATTATTATTATTATTATTATTATTATTATTATTATTATTATTATTATTATTATTATTATTATTATTATTATCGTCGTCGTCGTCGTCATCATCATCATCATCATCATCATCATTAGAAAAGATCACATGGCATGTAAGACCATGATTTAGGTGGCTAAGTCCGTGCCATGTTTGACCTACTCTGATTTAGGGGTAACCGGTTCTGTTTGCCTCCGACGCCAAATTGCCAGCAGTCAGTAAAAAGTAAAACTACGTGCAGACAAAATTTAAATTAATTTTTAGGCGAAGACAGGCGTGATAAAATGAGTAGTATTTGGCAAAGCCAGTGTGTCTATTTTTTTTAAAAACGAGATTTTCACTGCTATACAATGAAAATACAGTGAAATGCTATACAATGAAAATCTCGCGTTTCTCAAAAATAAATATACTGACGTTTGCCAAATAACCGCAGTGACTCAGTCAATAATGTTTTCAAAGAGCTGACAGCCTCATCGAGCCAAGGGACGAAACTGCAGAACAGCACGGAAAGGAGGTCTTGGCCTGTAGCTTGTTACTTCCCTTTTAATGCGCTCGCGCTCTCTCTCTCTCTCTCTCTCTCTCTCTCTCTCTCTCTCTCTCTCTCTCTCTCTCTCTCTCTCTCTCTCTCTCTCTCTCTCTCTCTCTCTCTCTCTCTCTCTCTCTCTCTCTGGGCGAGCAAGCGATGAGTGAGTGAGTAAGCATGCACGAGGTGTGTGAATGAGTATGGCGAGGGAGTCGAGTGGGGTATGGTCATCGGGAGCCATAAGTAATCATGATGATTCAGCTGTGACGTTGCTTATGTAAAGCTAAATGAGCTCATACTGAACAGTTAACCCCTTCCCTACCAGTGGACGCATATTGTATTTTTGAAATCCTTGCAAACGCATCCTCAAAGATTCCCATCCCGCGTCGAAGAAACATGGACAGAAAATGGTCTCAGCAAAAAGCACAGATTCTCATGAGCCCCCGCAACTGCGGGGGATCATGAGAGTCTATGCCTCTTGCAGATGGGTGCTCATTTTGCTCGCGCGCAGTGAACGGGTGAACATAGAAAGTAATCAAGGGTAAACGAGGGGGCGCAACGGGCAGGATAAGGGGAGGGGTTGTAACCGCGCCATATGGAGCGCGAAATCAGCCTGTATTTCAACACTGTCCGATCAAGCGCACTGACAGGGTGCCTTTTTGTTGACTTTACTGAAGGTAATGCCCAGACCTTGTTCTTGACACAGTCGGTATGGAATTGACCTTGCACACTCGCAGGCTAAAACCTCGGTGACTTCCTCAGTCCAGTGACGTATACATAAATGGGGCCGATCCCGTCACAGATTTATGCAATCCAGACCACAAAGGTGACTGCCAAGCGTGTAAAATGCAAAGAAGTACCGAACGATAAAGAAACACACTTAGAAAAGACGGGGACAACACAATTTATTAATATTTCGGGTAAATACCCTTTGTCAAAAACAGACAAACAAACAGAGAAATCAGCCGCTACTTATTTTCTTTCGTAGAAGGGATGTGGCATGTGTGGCGGGGCCTTAATGTATTTCACTTTTTGTGGTACGCGAGCCGTTGTCTAAGCGTGCGCATGCGTGCGTGAGTTGTGAGTGCGCGCTTAGAGTTACAATTATTATAAGATAAGCGCATTATAAATTCTATATATAAAAAAATTTTTAAAAATTTTTAACTCTATCTGCTATCTGCCAAGATGACAGGTTTTTGGATGGTGTAGTGCAGGGCTTACATAGGATTAATGAACTGAGTATCACTCTGCTATTACATCATTACGTTTTGTCGTCGGAAAGGCTGCGCTTGGTTTACGGCAGGCATACTTTCTCCTCCACACACCCCGCTCCGCACCGCTACTACCACAGTTGCCACATCCCTTCTACGAAAGAAGATAAGTAGCGGCTGATTTCTCTGTTTGTTTGTCTATTTTGACAAAGGGTATTTACCCGAAATATTAATAAATTGTGTTGTCCCCGTCTTTTCTAAGCGTGTTTCTTTATCATTCGGTACTTCGTCACAGATGTGATCGGACCTCTTGCTCAAACTCCTTCACTGGCTTCCCATCCCCCAACGCATCCAATACAAGATTATGTCTCTCTGCTACAAATCCCAGAACAACTGCGCTCCTGCCTATCTCTCCAACTTACTTCACCCCTGGTCGTGACGACCACGACCGGACTCAACGTAGCATGCTGGAACGTCCGAACCATGCTCGACAAAGCAGACAGCGGACGCCCTGAACGTCGCTCCGCCCTCATTGCCCATGAATTGCGGAGGTTAAACATCGACATCGCCGCGCTCAGCGAAGTACGCCTTCCGGACGAAGGCAGCCTCCAAGAACTTGGTGCTGGGTACACCCTCTACTGGTCAGGCAGGCCTGCATCAGAAAGACGGCTCTCAGGCGTGGGTTTCATGGTCAAGACATCCATTGCGACTAAGCTGGAAAACCTACCAACGGGCCACTCAGACCGCATCATGTCCATGCGCCTCCCACTGAGACACCAGCAACACGTCACCCTTCTCAGTGTGTACTCCCCAACCCTCCTGGCAGAGCCTGCTGAAAAGGACAAGTTTTACACTGACCTGCGCAGCCTCCTACAGAGTACCCCTGCAGACGACAAAGTCATCATCCTTGGCGACTTCAACGCCAGAGTGGGCCAGGACTCTGAAGCCTGGAAAGGAGTCCTCGGCAAGCATGGCGTGGGGAACTGCAATGACAATGGCCGCCTACTGTTGGAGTTCTGTGCGGAGCAGCAACTGGTCATCACCAACACTACTTTTCAGCAAAAGGACAGTCGAAAGACCACCTGGATGCATCCTCGCTCCAAACACTGGCACCTTATCGACTATGTCCTAGTGCGTCAGGGGGACCGCAGTGACGTCCTCCTCACCAGAGTGATGCCCAGTGCAGAGTGCCACACTGACCACCGCCTTGTCCGCTGCAAACTCAGGCTCCACTTCAAGCCAAAACCCAAGAAATGGGGGCCCCCCAAGAAAAAGCTTGATGTTGCCAGCCTTCAGCGTGACGATGTGAAAGCTGCCTTTCAGACAGATTTACAACGCAGGCTCAAAGACACAGCGGACCCAGTAGACTCCTCCCCTGAAACACTTTGGGAACAACTGAAAACTGCTATTGCAAAATCCTCTGCAGAAGTCTTGGGTTTCGCCAGAAAGAAGAACAAAGACTGGTTTGACGAAAACGATGTAGAGATCCAGGAACACCTAGCAAAACAAAGAGCCGCCCATCAGGCCCACCTAGCCCAGCCTTCCTGCCCTGTGAAGAAGTCTGCCTTCCGCCTCGTCTGCAGCAGTCTCCAGCACAAGCTCAGAGATCTCCAGAATGAGTGGTGGACCAGACTTGCACAGAGGACCCAGCTTTGCGCTGACAATGGTGACTACAGGGGCTTCTACGAAGCACTGAAAGCAGTGTATGGCCCCAGGCACCTGGTACAAAGTCCCCTGCGAAGCGCGAATGGCCAGGCACTCCTCACAGATAATACCTCCATCTTGAACCGCTGGTCGGAATACTTTCAGAGCCTCTTCAGCGCTGAGCGCACTGTTCAAGAAGCAGTCGTCCTACAAATCCCACACCTCCCAGTAAAGGTTGAATTGGACGAACCGCCCACCGCTGAAGAGACTCTCACAGCCATCCACCAGCTCAAGAGTGGCAAAGCAGCAGGCATTGATGGAATACCGCCAGAGATCTGGAAACATGGAGGCACAGCACTGCACAACAAGCTCCATGACCTCTTTCTCTGCTGCTGGGAGGAAGGAACACTACCAAAAGATCTCCGTGATGCAGTCGTTATCACCCTGTACAAGAACAAAGGCGAGAAGTCTGACTGTTCCAACTATCGGGGAATTACACTGCTGTCCATTGCTGGGAAAATCCTTGCAAGGCTGCTCCTGAATCGGCTGGTACCTGCCATCGCTGAAGACCAACTCCCAGAGGGCCAGTGTGGCTTCAGAGCAAACAGGAGCACCACCGATATGGTCTTTGTGCTGAGACAGCTACAGGAGAAGTGCCGCGAGCAGAACAAAGGGCTGTACGTAACATTTGTCGACCTAACAAAAGCGTTCGACACTGTGAGCAGGCAAGGCATGTGGCAGATCCTGGAGCGACTTGGCTGTCCCCCAAAGTTCCTCAACATGATTGTCCAGCTACACGAGGACCAGCAAGGCCAGGTCAGACTCAACAATGACCTCTCAGAACCATTCCCTATTCTCAACGGCGTAAAGCAGGGCTGCGTGCTGGCAAGACCCTCTTCACCATCTTTTTTAGCATTGATGTTGAAGCAGGCCACAGTGGACCTCGATGATGACGATGCAGTGTACATCAGGTATCGTCTCGATGGCAGCCTGTTCAACCTCAGACGACTGCAGGCCCACACGAAAACCCTAGACCAACTGATTCGTGAGCTGCTTTTTGCGGATGATGCTGCCCTCGTTGCACACACAGAGAGAGCCCTGCAGCGCATCACCTCTTGCTTCGCAGATGCTGCCCAGCTCTTTGGACTCGAGGTCAGTCTGAAAAAGACAGAGGTCCTCCATCAGCCGGCACCCAAGACAGTGTATCGCCCTCCTCACATCACCATTGGCGAGTCTGAACTAAAGTCAGTGCACCAGTTTACCTACCTTGGCTGCATTATCACGTCGGATGCCAAGCTGGACAAGGAGCTTGACAGCAGGCTGGCAAAAGCGAACAGCGCTTTCGGGCGACTTTTCAAGCGGGTGTGGCACAATCAACAGCTGAAAACAGGCACCAAGATCAGTGTGTACAGAGCTGTGGTCCTCACCACCCTGCTGTATGGTTCCGAGTCCTGGGCCCTCTACCGCAGCCAACTACGACTCCTCGAACGCTTCCACCAGCGCTGCCTGCACACCATCCTGGGCATTCACTGGAGTGACTATGTCACCAACGTCGAGGTCCTTGAACAGGCTGAAACTCTGAGCATCGAGGCTTTGCTGCTGCGGACACAGCTCCGCTGGGCGGGGCATGTCTCCAGTATGGAGGATCATCGCCTACCAAAGATCACACTGTTCGGCGAGCTTGCTACTGGACACCGTGACAGAGGGGCACCAAAGAAGAGATACAAAGACTGTCTCAAGAAGTCACTTAGTGCCTGCCAAATCGACCACCACCAGTGGTCTTCGCTTGCTGCGGACCGTGACACCTGGCGCTCCACCATTTACAAGGCAGCTGTCTCCTTTGAGGACTCTCACAGAGCTAGCCTTAAGGACAAGCGGCTCAGGAGAAAAAAACAGAGATGCCGCAGCTCAGAACCCTGGCCATACCTTCCCCTGCAGCCACTGCGGTCGAACCTGCCTGTCTCGGATTGGCCTCCGCAGCCACGAACAAGCCTGCAGACGTCGTGGTCAACTCCTATAAAATCTTCGTTCGCGAAGTCAAGCCAAGGGAGAGAGACTTCACCCCTACACTCCTCCCCGCTCCCTCCGCTCCGCCTCCGACCCTCTCCGCCTTCACATCCCCCGCACCAAACTCAGCACTTTCGGCCCCCGCTCCTTCTCTGTATACGGTCCATCCGCCCTGGAACACTCTCCCGCTCTCTCTCCGCCAGAAAACACCCTTTCTCCTCCTTCCAGTCCGCCCTCAAAATTCACCTCTTTCAACAGTTCTAGCACTATATCACCACATTCTCCACCCCAAGTCGACTGTCGTAAAGGCCCCGCCACACATGCCGGTTGTGTCCCGATTTTGAAGCCGATTCCGATCCGATTGCGATCGGATGACGTCATATATCCGATCCGATCCCAATCGGCTGGGAATCGGGTGTCTAGAACCTGCTCTATTTTTCCGATCCGAATCGGCCCCGATTGTAAGCTTCAACCAATCAGAGCGCGTCTCGCAAAGCACGTTGCCCCAGTTTGAAAATGGCGGAAGATCAGTACCACCTTCGTTGCCGATGTCTCGCCCGCCTCTTCCCGAATATGATGCAAACTGCTGATAATGCAAGCACATCATCATCACTGTCAAACTAGCAGTCATTTTGCAGAACAGGTACGACTTTGATCTTCGGTTCAAACCGATCGGCTAAAAAAGTCGGGAAATGTGTTGGTTGGTTAGTTCGGGTTTTACGTCCACAGCACCGAGGTGATCATGGACGTCCCTGACGGGCGGGTTTAGGGGGACAGGGAAATCTATTGCCTATGGAGTACGACCTGAACACTGATCAACTCAGGCGCACTCCAACTGTGCCACTTTGATTTATCAGAACCTTTCAACAGACATGCTATTAAACAAATCCGTTTATTCCCCCGGGATTGTGAGTCCAGCTACCGGGGCCGGGACGGGATTCGAACCCACGACCCGGCGATTCCCTTCGCTCTCCTGCTCCGACGTTGAACCGCCTGAGCTATTTCGGACTCTCGGGAAATGTGTGGCAGTGCACACGTTTTTATAGTCCGGCCCGATCACCTACCGATTCGAAACTGCTCGGGAATCGGCCTCAAAATCGGGCATGTGTGGCGGGGCCTTGATGTATTTCACTTTTTGTGGTACGCGAGCCGTGGTCTAAGCGTGCGCATGCGTGCGTGAGTTGTGAGTGCGCGCTTAGAGTTATAATTATTATAAGATAAGCGCATTATAAATTCTAAAAAAAAAAAAAAAAAAAAAAAAAAAAAAACCTCTATCTGCTATCTGCCAAGATGACAGGTTTTTGGATGGTGTAGTGCAGGGCTTACATAGGATTAATGAACTGAGTATCACTCTGCTATTACATCATTACGTTTTGTCGTCGGAAAGGCTGCGCTTGGTTTACGGCAGGCACACTTTCTCCTCCACACACCCCGCTCCGCACCGCTATTACCAACCCGTAACCTTGAACTTACTGTAAACTCTCTAACTATACGTCACTACCGAAAAGAAAGTGAACACGATCCAAATGCAAGAGGTACAGATCTTCATGAACCCCCGCGACTACGGAGGCTCATTAAGATCTATGCCTCTTGTTGAAACCAATTTGTATCCACGTTCCTTGAACGGTTATGGCTTTCGGTCGCTGACTCAGTAAAGATTTCAGAAACAAAATATATTCAGTGGCTGGGAAGGGGTTATTAGACCACAATCAACACACTCACTAGGTATCTTTTGTACTGCTTTCGCTATTTTGCTTACTTCGAGGCATTAGACCAATGGAATTGTAATTGTCTACGATAGTGTACCGTGAAGCTAAGAACTGAATGAGTGCATGAGCTGACATGACTGTGTCGTGATAAATTGGAAGTTCACACTGTGACGTTAAACTGTACTTTCACGCTTTGTGAATACACTAACTGCATGAGAGAAAAAAACGCTAGACAATATTTTTTTGGTTGACTTCATTTAAGATCAAAACTATCTCTTCAGTGCGTTTAACAATACACTTAAAAATGCCGCGGGTCCAGATCTTAAGTCTATACTACGTGACCCTCGACAACCAAACTGGCTGTTGTCAATAATGGCCCTGAAGACCCTCGGTTAATCCCTTAATTCTATAAGAGGCATAGATTTGCATGAGCCCCTGCGGTCGCAGGGGTTCATGAGCATCTATGCCTCTTGCTATTAGGAATCGGCTATATGTTCGTCTCTCTGCTCCAAACAGGAAAGGTACTGTTGATAGATAAGCTTAGGACTATAGTTGTGTTTGCTTAACTGAGAGTAAGGATTGACTCAGCATTGTGTGGTGACTTTAGCATATAGAATGACTTCGGGGGAAATTTTATTTCGGGCGCTTGTCATATTTACTTGAACTTTTGCATATAGCTAGTTTGGAGAAAGACATTGGAAGAGTTCGTTAGCCAGCTGTGTATCCTTTCAACTTCTTTAGTAAACTTTTTTTTTTTCAGAAAAGAATTAAAACACTAAAAAAAAAAACTTTACTTTTAAAGAAAGTGAGCGGTGACGTAAAAGAGGCAACTCCGTCACCATTGACGCAAACACTGACATAATATGACGTCATTCTCTCTCTCTCTCTCTCTCTCTCTCTCTCTCTCTCTCTCTCTCTCTCTCTCTCTCTCTCTCTCTCTCTCTCTCTCTATCTCTATCTCTCTGCGCCACCGAGGATACACTGTCAAACCTACCTTTTCACATCTCCGCTTCAAATGTGTAGTTATTCTATTCATCTGGAACTAAAGTCCTGAAGTGGAGCGTGGGTAGGTGTGCAACAGTCACGGATTCTTGTATATGTGATAAATAATCCTGAAAGGTGGTTGTGAACACTTCAAATGCTATTTTTGTTCCACGACTTTCGTTAGTCTAACCTTGGAGTAGATCTACAACACTGCACCAAGTGTGTTTTGATTTTTTGAATACTTTTTGTGAATGTTTGCAATAGTGTGGGCTTGAAAAAAAAACGTACAATCCTTCAGTGGCAGTACCTTCGAGTTGTTTTTTTCAAGCCCACACTATTGCACAGAATAGGGTATGACCCTGTAGTTCTAACAATATATTCCGATGTGATGCCGATTCAAGATCTTCAAGATCGACCGTTGATTGTGAGCTGCGTCTGAGAAAGAAAATGAAATATTGCTTTACTAGCATATGTTGCCGCTTTACTAATGTTGCATATCTGAGACTTTTCACTTGTCGAAGGTGTTAAACATAAAAATTGAATATGACCTCTGTCTGCGTTTGAAATGATATTCTCGGCAGGATCCTTTCGGCATGTCAGTAGCATACTTTATTTTATGCCCATCGATTTTTGTTGTTTGTTTGTTTGTTTTTTTCCCGTTACTGTATTGTCTTGACGTGCACTCATACACATTATACGAGGAAGGCGGTGAGCATAGAATAGACTATGACTCTCTATTTATTTTAATTCGTTGGTGATATTCACTACATCATAATCACTAGAATTTTTTATTCTCTGCCTGTCGACTTATCTAATATGTCAGGCTATGCGAGGCGCTCATACTCAATACAATAGAAATGTGACGGGCATAGAGTGTCTTATGATTCCTTCAGTATTATATGCCGATATATTACTAACTGAAAAAAGTAATTCATGGACTAGCATGTCTTACTGTATTTTGATTACTAATATCTATTTAATATCTTAAATGTGTGCTGCGATGGCATCATCTTGACATATCGTGCGAGTGTTGACACTTTCATCACAAGCATATTTGTATCTGCTTGTGCTTTTCTTGGGATTTGTCCGGACATAAGAAATTGCTGGACGCTTCTGCGATTTAAAAAATAATAATTTTGGCAGCATCGAGTTATAGAAACATTGAACTCTCATTTGTACCACGTACCGTGTTTGGAAATCTTATTGCGTGTCACTACTTATTGCATAGATTAGATCGTTCGTGTTAAACCTGTTATCGGGTATTTAGCTTCGGTTATTTAGCTTTACTTTCTCATTCCCTTGTTACTTCACATGTGCAACCAGTTTCTTTTTTTCTCCCATTATCCTGTAGTCAGAAAGACAGATGTCACCAAATACCAACAACCCAGATCGCCTCTTAAACATTGGCCATCTTAATGTGTATCATCTCAGCCGCAAAATACCAGACATCACTATTCTCTTAAATCAGCCATCACAATTTCATATCTTTGGCTTTACTGAATCCCGCCTGACAGACAGTATCAGTGATCAGGCAATCTCCATAACTAATTTTACTATTCTACGTCGTGATGCCTCTGTTCTAGGCCAATCTGGCATAGTAATATACATACATGACTCTATAATTCAATATGTGACTAGAAGATTTGACCTAGAATCAAAGCAAATTGAATGCATGTGGCTGGAAATAAAAACATCGAAGTCATCACCCGTTCTTGTAGGGTTTATTTATAGAAATCCAGCGGCCACAGTGGCATGGCTTGATGACTTTGAATCAATGATTGACACAGTACAGAAATGCAGGGGGGATATACATATCCTAGGTGATTTTAATGTTGATTTGTTAAAAGACTGTTACTCTTCGTGGAATTCAATGATCTCTTTTCTTGGTTTAACACAAGTTGTTCAGTCGCCCACACGAGTTACTTCATCTTCTGCGACAATGATAGACCATATCTATACTACAAAAGTAAATGCTGTTAATAATGTCCATGTTCTCAATTTTTCTATCAGTGATCACTTCCCAGTATCTTTCTCGCTGTCTGCCAAATTAGCTAAGAATTTTTGCACAGGGCATACTACTATTATTTACAGGTCTTTCAAAAACTTTAACCAGAATGCCTTTCTCTATGACTTATCCAATATCCCATTTAATGATGTGTTAAATTACAAAGACCCAAATGAAGCCCTCACCCGCTGGTATGAACTTTTCCTCGGTGTTCTAGATAAACATGCCCCAGTGCGAACAAAACGTGTCGAACATCCCACAATCCCTGAATGGCTAACTGGAGAAAAAAAGAGCAGCCATGCAGCTCAGAGATACACTTAAGAAAGAAAAGAAATTTGTTGACTATAAAATACAAAGAAATTTTGTCAAATCTTTAGTCCGAAAAGCTCAAAGACAACATGCCGAACAGATCATTGCAGACGGCAAGGACCTGCGCTCTGTTTGGCAAGTTATCAACACCTTTACTAAAGGTCACAATCACAGAGACATGAACATTGCACCTGAGCTCACTGCAGATACCTTCAATACCCGCTTTCTTAGCATAGCTGAGACTTTAGCACGCACTAATACAAATGATCCTGCGAAATACCAACGTTCTGAGCAACTACGATTTCACAGTAACAGTACTGCTGGTTGTGTTTTTTCACTCCCCCCAATGACTGTTTTTGACGTGGGTAAATATATATCTAATATGAAAAAGAGGTCATGTGGTTCAGATGGCATCAGTTGCGAAATTCTTAAAATAGCTCTGCCCTACATAGTTGAGTCTCTAACGTTCATTTACAATCTTTCTATTCAAAGAAATATTTTCCCTGATGAGTTAAAAACACCTAAGGTCATTCCCCTTCCCAAAAGCAAAAACTTAAACTCATTGAATGATTATAGACCTATCTACATTATACCAGTCATCTCAAAACCTATTGAAAAACATATCCATACACATCACAAAATTTTCTAGAACAGAACTGTCTACTCAGTAAAATGCAGTCTGGGTTTCGCCCGCAACACTCTTGCCAAAGTGCCCTTATACATATCATTGATAAATGGCTTACAGCCATTACAGACATTAATAATTCTCAGTTATCAGGTGCCTGTTTTTCTTGACCTTAAAAAAAAGCCTTTGAATTAGTCAAACACTATATCTTTTTTTTTTATTCTTGTTTTTGCATTATATACATATATCACAAGGTACCAAAAAAAAAACGAACTACAATCCACAATACAACAGACTACGAAACAATACAAAATACCCTACAATAAAGTACACTGCAAAACAATATAAAACATAGAATTACAAAACAATGCGGGAGTACAATACAACAACAAAACTAACCCTACACGCGTAAATGCCCCACCCCCACCCCACCACACACACACACACACACACACACACACACACACACACACACACACACACACACACGCACACACACGCACACACACAAACACACAAACACTCACGCACTGCCAGGCTAAACCACAACATTGTGGGAAAAAGGAGAAGAATGCCATACTATGGGAGATTCGAAAAGGTGAAGAAATACAAAGAAGGAAGTGTATGTGTGGTAGTGTCTACTGACAGAAAAGTGCTCTGTATGGAAACCAGAGTCTATTAAATTTTTCAGTTTGGCCTAGGATCCCATATCTGTACTTTTCCACTTTAACACGACTTTTCATACAGTTAATAAAGTGTTTGATTCTTGGCTGGGTTTCCTGTAACCTGCATTTATAAATATGAAACTTGGCAACCAGAATCATTAGGTCTATAACAATGTCTGACTTGAAATTTTTGGTAGTTCCGAAAAGCACCAACTCCTTACAAAAGCTAAGAGTTGCACAGTTTGCACAATCATCCTGTAACCACTCTACCATGTCTGTCCAAAACTTCTGTACACAATGACACTCCCAAAAAAGATGGGCAATAGATTCTTCCTCAAGTTGACAGAATGTACACATTGCCGTGTTGGACAGTTTACGTAAAAACAAAAATCGTTTTGTGGGCAAGAGTCTGTGTATCAGCCTTAACTGAAACCACCTGAGCTGACAGTCAGGGGTTGTTTTAGGTGATTTCAAAAATATACATTTCCATTCTGGTAGGTCATCAAACATTTCCTTCCACTTTCGCACACAGACAGGATTAAACTTTATATTCACAAGAGCTGCGTAAACCATTTTTGATCCGCCTTTTAAAATGAGGGACCATACCTTGCTATCAGACTTTATATTGTCTCCAGCCGGTTCAAGTGCTGTTGAGTCAATATAAACCCTAATGGCATTGGTTACACCAGTATATAAGAGAAAATTAGTTGAGACCTCAGGGTACACCAGCTTAAATTGCACAAAAGAGAGGAGTTTGCCATTTTGATCTAAAAGATCACCAATTGCCACAATTCCATTTTCTTTCCATTCATGTAGATGTACAGTTTTTCTATCTCTTATTATATTCTATACCCTTTGTCAAAATAGACAAACACTATATCTTATTTTAAAAATCTACCGATGTATCACATCGATTCCAATACCGTACATCTGATATCATCCTATCTAACTGACAGAAGACAGAAAGTTTTGCTTAATGGTAATTACTCGAGTGAAGGTTTAGCAACGTGTGGTGTTCCTCACGGGTCCATTTTGGGCCCATTGTTGTTCAACATATTTATCAATGAGTTACCATTCTCTATCTCACATCCCGATGCAACATGTGACTTATTTGCTGACACTACCATACATACATCAAACAGCGAATTGCCAAAATTAAACGAAGTTCTCCAGCAAAGCCTTGATGAGGTTTCAAGCTGGTGCCAACATAATCATATGATAATTAGTGTCCAAAAGACAAAGAGTATGTTGATTATTTCACGCCAAAAACATCCACGTGGTCTCCTGCCCTTAACATTATACCTGAACTCTGAGCCCCTTTATCAAGTTAAAAAACATCGTTTGCTTGGAGTCACAGTAGATAACCAGCTCAGCTGGGAACCACATATCGAAAACACATGCAAAACAATATCTAAAAATCTATTCCTGCTATCAAAACTAAGTCAAATAGTTAACACTGACACTAGAAGACTCTTTCTCCATGACCACATTAAGACACACTGTGATTACTGCTCCACTATCTGGGATGGATGCAGTGAGGTACATTTAAAAAAAACTTAACTCATTGTATCGTCGAGGGGTAAAGTTAACTGTGCCTGGTCCCTCCCCAACCGACGAAAAGTTTAGAACCATCCGACTGCTAAACCTAAACAAACAGTTCACATTTAATCGATGCATACTTATGCATAAAATTCTTCACCATAAAACCCCATCTTACCTTCGTATGTTATTTTTGGATAGTCAAAGACAAAACACGAGGAACAGTTTGTTACAGCTACCATGGGCCAGGCTCGATATATATAAAACCAGCCTTTCGTTCTCAGGTGCCAAAGCCTGGAACAAACTACCACCCCAAAATAAATCCATTTCTAACTCTAGAACCTTCAAAACTCGTTTATATAACATCTTGTTACAGTAACTTACTACCTGAATGGACTACTTATATATATATATATATATATATATATATATATATATATATATATATATATATATATATATATATATATATATATATATATATATATATATATATATATATATATATATATATATATATATATATATTCACTATTATTTATATGTGTCCGCATTATTTGCATTGCTTTTGTATTGTTTTGTTTTTGTTTTGTTTTTTGTATTTTTTTCAGTTTATTTCTTCATGTTTCGATTTATTGTGTTATCGTGTTCCTCTTACTGGAAGCGAAACCGGAAACATTAAGAAGGCAATCGTGTGCACATGTTTTCTTTTCCAACTTGTTTTGTAAAGGAAGGCCCATTGATACAAATGGATCGATAGAGCGAGTGTCATTTGTTGTAGCAAAGGGGATGACTCCTGGGCAGCTTCTGATTTGTCATCACAACGTACGTTTGTTTGTTTTGGTTTGGTTTGTTTTGGTTTGGTTTGTTTTGTTTTGGTTTGGTTTGGCTTTGGTTTGGTTTGTTTTAGTTTGGTTTGTTGGTTTGTCGGTTTGTTGGTTTGTTTGTTTGTTTGTTTGTTTTTTTTTTTTTTTGATTTTTTTAAGAGCCTGCGCAATTTAGTCAAATTAGAATTAGATTTGTGTCAACGCAGTGGTTTAACTCATTCAACTCCGACGCGCCACGGCAAGACATGGATCGAGCGTGATAGTTCAAGGGTTGTGTCATAGCTTGGCACCCATAGGCGCCAAGCTATTTTGGCACAGCCCTTGAACTATCACCATCGATCTGTTTCCAAAAGTGTAATACAGTCTTCAGGGGGGCAACTTCAAATTTTGCGGATTTCGGTCCTGGAGCAGAATGTATTAAGAGCTCGGACAAACATGCAATATTACATGTTTATCCTGGATTTAATCCACTGTGTGCGTTAACCCCTTCACTGCCAGTGATCACAAGTCGCGCGTCTGGCACAACTGCACACTGACTGACTGTGACATTCGCGACAAAAGTAGGCATACAGAATATAGGACTCACAAGACTCGCAGTTGCGTGAGCTCATGAGGATTCATGTCTCTTGCAGCTAGGCAACGGTCTTGCCGCGGCAGGTAAGGTGAGGGGTGGGGTTGGGGATGGGGTTGGGGGGGGGGGCACAGTTTTGGGCCACTTCTGATTTCAGAACGTCTATGGCACTGTCTTTTGCAAAACCTGTGTATCTTCGCCTTGAAATCGTCTGTTGGCATATGGCATTTATCGACAGTTCATCCAGCAGAAATTCATCTGACTTTTTCACAGTTTGCGTGTCACATCCAGCTTGACGTATTGCCTGGCATTCCTAAAAGCTTCTAAAACTGAGTTGTCACGGCATAGTTCTATTCGTGGATCAGCCAGCTGGGATGCGAGGGAGGACCTTTTTGTTCAGCAGCGCGGCGTAGGCGTAACTGAACCTAGTTAACAGCCAGATACATTCAGAAGTTAAATGTTTATTTGATCGATCGTCACAGGCTATTCAAAACATCAGATCTGCTACGGGCAGAGTTCAAAACTGGTACACGACGGGATATATTATATACACACAATGTGAGCAGTATCTGTTGCAGTTTTCCGACTATCATGGGATGGTTGATCCTAAGAATCAACTTTTAACCCCTCCACGGCATGGGCAAGGCGAACGCAACCCAGCTGCAAAGAGACATAAACCCTCATGAGCCCCCCGCACACGCGGGGGCTCATGAGGACTTATGTCTCTTGTTAATCCTGTCTTCTTTAAGCCCGTTTTTAGGTAAGAAGTCATGTGTGTTTTTCAGGCGAAAGTTGGTCAGAGTGCAGTGGTTTCAGACGCGAAATCCGCCACCCCTGGGATTAACGTCAATTTTGAAGATGCTGGTGAGCCTAATCTCTGCCTATTGCAGATATAGACTTGGCCGGATTAGCAGTTTCATAGAAGATTTGTTAAGACTGAGCTGCTCCGTTGTTTATGTCGTCTGAATATTAACCCATTACTCCTTCACTGGCAGCGGTCGCAGATTGTGTTTCTGAATCTTTGTTACTTTGTCGCCTAAAAGAGTTCCAGCCGTTCAAGGAACATGGATACAGAGTGGTGTCAGCAAGAGGCGTAGATCCTCATGAGCCCCCGCCGTGAACGGCGGGGGCTCATGAGGATTTATGCCTCTCCAAGTAGGATCGTGTTCGCTTTTTCTCGGGAGTGACAAGGTTAATGAGAGAGTTCTCATTGTTTCTCATGAGAACTGTCGTGCACGTACAGCACGAACGTGCGGCTAGTCAACAGGACTGACTAGATCAGTTTGTCTGTGTATGTCAGGAGCTTTGCCACATCTACTGTGTCAGTTGAAGAGATGGATCGAGACACGCTGATCAAGCCTGATCACAGCCATGGACCCAACAGGCCTGACGACTATGTGCCAGTTGTAGGAGATGGATCGACCATGATGATTCAAGGGTGGTGCCAGATTTTCTTGGCGCCTTCAGGCGCCAATCTAATCCTTGAATTATCGCGGTCGATCCGTCTTCTGCTATTATAATAGCCAATGATACAACAGGCCAACCCATGGATGTGCATTCATGTTGGAGCCATTGCTTTCTGCTTGGTTCTGAATGTGAAAGGCTGTAGTGTTAACCCACTCAGCCCTGACACACTGCTACGCGATATCGACCAACCATGATAGTTCAAATGTGGTGCTAGAATAGTTTGTGTCTACTGAGGCGCCAAGCTATTCTGACACCACCCTTGAACTATCATGGACGAACTGTCTTTTGAATTCTATAGTGGTATTAGCGTAAAAGGGCTCCTTCAGGTGCCAAGCTCTCTAACACCACCCGTGAACTGTCACGGTCGATGTGTCTGTAAGTGTTTCTTAAAGGGCGCCTCCAGTGGCCAGGCTAGCTTGGCATCATCCTTGACCGATAGTAAGATCCTGCACTGTGTAATTATTATTGTTATTGTTATTATTATTATTATTATTATTATTATTATTATTATTATTATTATTTGTATTTGTATTATTATTTGTATTATTTGTATTATTATTATTATTTGTATTTGTATTATCCTATATTATTTTAACGGACACCTCCAGGCGCCAACCTATTCTGGCTTGTCTCCTGGGCTGATGTGCAATGCAGTCTTCAGAGGACAACTCGCAAATTTGTACAGATGCGGGGGCTCTGCAGGCTCTGTTCCTTTTGCTGATCCGATTATCTGTGTTCCATGGGCGGCTGGGGCTCTTTGGCGTCGAACTGACAGAGAGTTAAGAAACAACGTCAGAGTTAACTGACAGCGAAGGTGTTAACGCATGATGCGTCTCCGAGCGATAGAAACCACGTCGAGGCAGACGTGCGTTCCAGCTGCGATGGCCAGGGCTTAATTAATTACAGGCCACGGGTGTCCAGGCATATTGGTCGCACGTCTGTGTTTTGTCACGTCCGAGTTGCTCGTACATGAAACGTTGACTACTTTTGCGGTGTGGGCACTATTGTTGCTGGTTTGCTTGCGTCAATTGATTTTGGTCCCTGTGATTGCTGTTACACTACCGCAGCCACACGCAAGTTGTTGTAGATGGAAGACGCAGCCAGACAAGAGTGTTTCCAGAAGAGTCTTTTATTTCTTGGTCATCGTGGGTCTAATAGGTTGGGCACAACCAACCTACTAGCATGGCATACTGAAATGGCGAAAATACCGGAGCTCGGTCTCTCGCTTCTCAGCTCCCTCTATCTATCTCTCTCTCTCTCTCTCTCTCTCTCTTCGTTGTGTGCTCTCTATCTATCTCGTTCTCTTCATTGTGCGAGCTCCCTCTCTATCTCGTTCCCTTCGTTGTGAGCTCTCTCTCTATCTCGTTCCCTTCGTTGTGAGCTCTCTCCTATCTCGTTCCCTTCGTTGTGAGCTCTCTTCGTTCTGGTGTTCCCCCCCACCCCCCCCACCCCCCACTATATATACCCGTTCTGGCCGAGGGCATCGCCCCTTTGTCTCAATCAGTCAAAGGGACTATTACTGTCACCCATAACATTCCACATTTATCATGGTGGTCAGCGTCCTCTGATCCTAGCTATCAAAGGAACCCATTACTGTCTCTCATAATTATTCCACATCTATTATGGTGGTCAGCGTCCTCTGATCTTAGCTATCAAAGGAACCCATTACTGTCTCTCCTAATTATTCCACATCTATTATGGTGGTCAGCGTCCTCTGATCCTAGCTGACCAGGGACCTATTACTGTCTCTCCTAATTATCCCACATCTATTATGGTGGCCAGCGTCCTCTGATCTTAGCTGACCAGTAACCTATTACTGACTCTCATAATTATTCCTTGTCAGCAGGAGTCTGTGTTCCTCACTACTAACGAGGGCTCATTATTTATTCATTAGTCCCAGCTCCCAGTTCGCTACTGCCCGCATCGGGACCGCTAAAGTGAGATTGATGTATTTCCACTCGAAATTATCATTCATTAGTCCCAGCTCCTCGTTCGCTACTGCCCGCATCGGGACCGCTAATTATATTCTCGTTATTTTCATATCAAGGGAAATTATAAAATTACCCGACCGTGATATTGGCCGTATACACTTATAGTGTAACATTCCTCCCAAACCTACCCGAAAAAAAAGGAATCTTAATTCACAAGATTCGTTTTTTTTTTTTCATTACACAATATTCAGACCACAAAATCATTTCAAACAATTAAACATGTTATCTACAAAATACATCATTTTTCGGAATGACCGCTTATTTAAATCGATCACTCCTTATTAAAAATTATTATTGTCCAGCGTAATCACGCCAATAAATGTTCACATCAAAATCGTCGACTCAGTTATGTCTTTGCACATGTGTTCGTTATTCTTCACGATTCTTCCTGGATCGCCACAGCGTTGATCCTTGGTTACCCCAACGACGGGTAAAACTTGACAACGTTCGAGGCGGGGAGTAACTGCACTCCTCCCTCCATCATCGGCGTAGAGTCCTTCGCTCTTGCGACGTCATTCACGTCTGCTGATTTCACAGCCGCCGAAATCAACGTAGGCACAGTGACCTCACGTTCACCCTTCCTGAGTCGTGATAGTATGGAGCCAAACCATGCGCTAGTTTTCTTCTTATATCGTATACACGCTACCCGAATTATGATCACTACAACTGTCCCTACGATAGAACCAATGATGATCTGTTTCCATATCGCCCATTCTTGTTTTGGCTTAACGAATCGCATGCTCTGAAGTCGAGCAATTAGATGATCCATTGGCATTTCCTTAATTTCATCTAACTCTTTGGACAAAGAGATGGGATCGTAGTCTGGTAAAGCGCTATGAAATGGTTTCCATAACATTACATTGGAAAATGCATAGTTTTCCATCCATCCTATCAATTTGTCTTCCACCTGATACTGGCTCTCTTGTTGGTAGTAAGGGGTTAACATCAATCTATCACTAATAGCCGTACATGATTCATTGAGGCGGATTAGCGATAATGGTGGGTTGATTTGTTGGTACGTGACCCCTTTATCGTGACAACTAATACTCATCTTTAGTGGACTATGATTACTAATGACCCATAGCCCATCCATTATATACCGTGCCATAGGTAACACTGTACCCAACTTGACCTTTGTTTGGCAGTGTGTTGCAATTACGTCTGAGTTGTTTAAAAAACAGCGCCGTAACACAAAACTGATTAATGTTCATAGGATATATTGCACTTCGAATCGCACAGAATCCTATCAAGGGTTTGGAACAAGCTTCAAGTTCAGCTTCCGTAAGGAGCGCGAACCGCGTACGTTGCGCGTCTACTGCTATTGTTGTGGATTCTAAGTCATACTGAGCCGTCATTGATTCTGGCGCAGGCCGACCTGAATCTCCAGTTACTAGTGGTAACTTCATCAAGTTTTTGAAATACGACATTGTGATTAATATTTAAACCCTGCGCTAGCCCCAATACTATCAGACTACCAAAAAAAAACTTCATCTTGTTGTTGTCTGCAACATACGAGATATCACCAGAGACTTATACCACTGTCTCTGACAAAACTCAAATCATGCTTCATGATTTACACATTACAATAGTCCTCTTCCAGATACCGTCTGAGAGTCGCATTTCTAATTTGAAGCCTTCTTTGGCAGAAGAGTCAGTATCGCTTCAAGAATTTCCCTAACCCCATTAGTCTGTAAACTAGGCTGAATCGAACGATTGTCGTCGATCTCCCCATCATCAGAACTGTCTGATGTGCCCTTGTTACAACTAACGTTTACTGCTGAGAGAGATCTTTTCTCTCTTGTCTTTAGGCGCTTTCTTAACTCCATTAACGGAACGTCCTCCTCAGATGAAGAATTCTCACGCTCTTTTCGTACCCCCCTAGTCAGTCTGTCTCGTGCGTTCTCTTGCCCTACTGCATCGTCACTGTCGCTATCGGATGATTCTGGAGCTACAACCTGTGTGGCTTTACGTAATGTTCTCCCCCTGGCTTTTGGAATAGGCCACTCGCTAATTTTGGCTATCCGAAAGTGTTCAGCATGTGAACTGACCTCAGTGCCATCTAGTTGATGTCGTACCCTGAATGTGACAGGCGACAATTGTTCCACCACTCTATAGTGCGACCTCCACTTACTGTCTAACTTATTGTGTCTACGGTGATTACGAAGGTACACTGGGTCACCGACCTTAATCTCGACAGGCTGTACACCTCTATTAGCATACTTAGCCCCCTTCTTCTGTGCTTTCTTAATTCGCCGATACACTTGGGTGAAGGCCTTGTGTTGCTGCTCAAGCGCTATCTTGTGAAAATCTTCACCAGCGTATTTTCTCCGGGGTCTAAGGATGTTATCTAATGGTAGCACTGGATCGCGACCGTACAGTAAGAAGAAAGGAGATTCCTGCGTAGTTTCCGAAACACAAACCCTATAAGCTGCAATAATATGCACGTCCCATGTCGAAAAATCCTCTTGTATCTTTTTGGACAGAATATCGTTAAAAGTTCTATGGAAACGTTCGACCTTAGCATTGGACTGTGGATGATAAAGACTGGTCGTGACATGATCTATGTTCAGTTCTGCCAGCGTTTCTGCCATAACCCTATTCACATTCTCAGATCCATTGTCTGATACTATCTGCAATGGACAGCCATGTCTGGGTAGAATTTCTTCTACGAGCAGCTGTACCACTGACTGCGGCGTTTTATCTGGTACAGGGAACGCCTCTACCCAACCTGTCAGATGACAGATGAATGCTATGACATAGCGATTCCCGCTAAGGGAGCGGTCAAACGGACCTGCCAAGTCCAATGACAACTTAGCGAATGGGTATGGAGGAATGTCCATTTCCTGTACGGGGGCCCTTTTCTTTTGTAACACTCTAGACTGACAGATGACACACCCACTAACATATTCATACAGTTGTTTGTACATGTTAGGCCAGTAATACTTTCTACTGACTGTGTCATGCGTCTTGTCTATTCCTAAGTGACCATTTTCGTCATGGTACTGTCTGACTACGTACTCTACCAAGTGAGACGGAATTTACAATCTGGCTACTGGTTCATCATCAGGATGAGACAAGAAATATAGAACATCCTCTATCAGCATGTATCTCCTATTGACTGTCATGATTCCTTGTTCACTAATCAATAAGTCCTTTAAGCGCACTATTTCAGAATCCTTCTCCTGTTCCTCAATAATATCAAACCCTGGAAGATCAACTTTTTCCAGCTTCTCGTCACACCCTGCCCTTACTGTACAACTAGCGAACTGCTTGGGTGTGAATTGGTTGGAGTTTATGACTCCTATGACAAAAGCATTGTCATTGACCTCTCTGGTTAACTCTACTTCTTCCTCATGCTCTGGCATGTGAGTACCACTCGGCACTCTGGATAGTAAGTCTGCCAAAACATTTTGGGGACCTGGGATATATTCAATAGTACAGTTATATCCTGAAATGCCTAGGGCCCACATCTGCACCTTCTTATTCTGCATTGGTGAATTAAGCAAATACTTAAGAGGCATGTGATCCGTGCGGATTACAAACTCCGCATTATGCAAGTAGTGATTTAGCTTTTGAAGAGCATAATGGATCGCAAAAGCCTCTTTCTCTATCGTCGACCATTTCCTCTGACTGGTACTAAGTTTATGGGATAGAAAGTAAATAGGTCTTTCTACCTTTGAGCCTGGGGAAATGTCTGAATCCTCATCGCATTTTTGCGCGAGACATGCCCCCACGCATGTGTCGCTGGCATCCGTGTAAAGGATGTACGGACGCCGTGTATCTGGATAGGCTAACACTGGTGCTACGGCTAACGTCTCCTTCATCAAATCAAACGCTTTCTGGCATTCCTCTGTCCAACTGAATCTCGCATACTTTCGTGTCAGTGCTATGATTGGTTCAGCCATCTGGGAGAAATTAGGAATCATTTTCCTGTAAAACCCAATCATACCAATGAACGAACGGCACTCTCTGACACAGGTCGGAGCCGCCATAGCCCTAATGACTTTTACCTTTTCCTCATCCGGTTTTATCCCCTGGTTACTAATGACAAACCCTAAGTATTTGGTTTCTTCCTCAAAGAACTGACACTTCTTGAGTTTCAGCTTCAGGTCATGCTGTCTCAATCGATCAAAGACTGTCTGAAGGTGACACAGATGGTCTTCTATTGTTTCTGAGAAGATCAAAATGTCATCGAGATAGGCACAGGCAAAGCTTTCTAAACCGGCTAGCACGATATTCATAAGCATCATGAACAATCCCGGTGCTCCCACCAAACCAAAAGGCATTTTCGTGAATTCGAATAATCCCTTGTGGCATGCAAATGCTACTCTATCCCTACTCTCCTGATCCGCCATCTTGATCTGCCAGTATCCCGACTTAAGGTCCAGACTGGTAAAATACTTGGCCTTTCCTAGCAGTGACAAAATGTCATCTATCAGCGGTAGTGGGTACGATGTTTTCTTTGTAACCTCATTCAGTTTTCTAAAGTCAACACATAAACGTTTCGACCCATCCTTCTTGGATACAATCACTAAACTAAAAGACCATGGGGACTGAGAACGTCTTATCACGCCTGCCTGTAACATCTCTTCTAGAGCCTTGTCAACAATCTCTCTATCTTGAAGCGGGATTCTATACGGTTTTATCCTAATGGGAGGATGATCGCCGGTATCTAGTTTCATCGTGACAGTGTCAGTAGCCCCTAAATCAAGGTCGCTATTCGCGAACAAGTCTTGATTGTTCGTAATGAGCTCTGACACTACATCTTTCATCTTCTCCGGCGCAGTGACTTCCGTCAAGTCGACTGCCGATACCTGCCGATCAACCGACCCTATCTGTACTTCATGTACTTTCTGAACTGCTGTTACCTTCCCTACAACACAACCCCTTCTAACTCTATACGTCTTGTTTGTGTTGTTTACTATCAGTATGGGGTACGTCTGGTGCTTATTTTGCCTGACTACCGTGCTTGTCACTAACAGTCCCGGTTCTTGTGCTATAAATCCCTTGTCTGTTTCCGAAATCTCTAAGAGTGTCTCTCTTGCAAAATACGGAGCATTCTTCATCCGTACCTGGAGTACTTCTGCCGTCTGAGGTTTTATCACTTTCGTCTTAGTCACTCTGACCAAAGACGAAATGTGGATGTCCTGTTCATAGGGCACATAAACACTTCCGACTCTGAGTTTCTTCAAGTCAAAATAAATCCTCACCCCGTTTTTGTCTAACCAGTCATTTCCCAGAATAAAGTTCCTGTTGAGCCCTGATACCACGTAGAACTTATGTTTAAACTTTTGCCCCGCTACCGTAAATTCTAATTCTGAACTCCCCAATACGTGTAAAGCTTCTCCACTAACTGACTGTAACGACACATCTACCTTTCCTAACTTTGGCTTATGACTGAGTTTATCGTAAGCCCCCTTGCTAATCAAAGACACCTCTGCTCCCGTATCGATCAAGCTACGAAATCGTTGCTTCCCAATTTTGAACACTATGCACTTAGGGCTACCCGCTACATTAATGCTAAACAACTGACTCTTTCTACTTTTCCGGTCCTGCGTAACGGCTTCGTGTGCTGCAGAACCTTCTAGTTTTCCTGCCTCGGCGGAAACCTTCTTTCACCTTGTGGCCGTCTGTTTCCGGCCTTTCTACATTCCCGCTGAATGTGACCTCGTTCCCCACACTTCCAGCATTGAATCGGGGGACGCATTGTTTGCTGACCAACCGCCCCTATCACTCGGCAATTTCTTGCCTGGTGCCCTACTCTCCCGCATTTAAAACAATTACGGTGACGAGCATGGTCTACTTCAATAGTCTCTTCTCCACCCCTAGCTGTCGCTCTCGGCTGACTAAATGGCCGATTGTTTATCGTGCGTAGCTCAAACCTATGGCGAAGGTTTTCCTCCTGCATGGCCACCTGCACGGCCCTATCTAACGTATTTGAGTTGTCCCTCAGGACTTTCATCTTAAGAAAGTCGTGCGCCAATCCGTCAACAAAGAAATTTGTTAGTTGCCGTTGTACCACAGCAGCGCCCATCTGACTCGGGAAGGCTTCGCCGGCCAGAGTCATTAGTCGCTCTGCGTACAGAGGCACGCTTTCCCTCGGGTTTTGTTTCACCCGCTGTAGCAACGCAAAAGCATGATTTTCATCGGCGATTTCGCCGAACCTTACGGTTAGCTGCCTTTTCAGTTCATCCCAATCCCCTGCCGCTTCCGTTTGTAAGAATCGGTGGATAAAATCACTCACCACCCCCGAGCTTGCTTGATAAGCAATGACCGGGCGCCTGTTGAGGGCTTTTATTAGCACTGCATATTTGTCAATTTCTTTTATCCACTCCCTAAATTTGGTAGGCTTTCCGTCAAACGTTCCTACCATCTGCCCTATACTCTGGGCGTTAATCGCCTGACTCATTTCCTCTACTTTTTCGCCTAAAATCCTAAACACTTCCTCTGCCATTTTTGTTTCTTTTTAAATGTAACAACAACACAACCCTAGCTAACTGGTCTGGCTCCTATATAAGACTCAACAAGGGTTAAACGAAAAAAAGTCACTTACCCCGTGATCCTTTCGGCTGTTGGTCTTGAATGAGTCGCAGACGTCTCGTGGGCTCGAACTCTGTTTTTTCCTTGACGTGGGCTCGAACTCTGCTTTCCTTGAAGTGGGCTCGAACTCTGCTTTTCTTGAAGTGGGCTCGAACTCTGCTTTTCCTTGACGTGGGCTCGAACTCTGCTTTTGCTTGACGTGGGCTCGAACTCTGCTTTTCTTGAAGTGGGCTCGAACTCTGCTTTTCTTGAAGTGGGCTCGAACTCTTCTCTTCTCTTCGGGTTGTTGGCTTGCACTCTTCTCTTCTCTTTCTGGTCTGCTCTTCCCCCCTTGCGTCGTTGGCTGTCGATTTGGTGCTGATAGTCTAGTTTTTCTGTTTCTTCGTTCCTCTGTTTCTTCCCGTTCCGAGATCCTGATTCACGGCACCAAATAAGAAGATAAGGTAGTGTTACACTACCGCAGCCACACGCAAGTTGTTGTAGATGGAAGACGCAGCCAGACAAGAGTGTTTCCAGAAGAGTCTTTTATTTCTTGGTAATCGTGGGTCTAATAGGTTGGGCACAACCAACCTACTAGCATGGCATACTGAAATGGCGAAAATACCGGAGCTCGGTCTCTCGCTTCTCAGCTCCCTCTATCTATCTCTCTCTCTCTCTCTTCGTTGTGTGCTCTCTATCTATCTCGTTCTCTTCATTGTGCGAGCTCCCTCTCTATCTCGTTCCCTTCGT